>BSBK01000368.1:990000-1530000 GCA_027943335.1 Chamaecyparis obtusa
CCAAATATAATGTCATCCACAAATATTTCAGCAATAAGAATTATATCATCAGTATCTCATTTCATATACAAATTGTTGTTCTCACTTGTTCTTACAAATCCTATACTTAACAAATAAGTATGCAGCCTCTCATACCAAGCTCTCGGTGCTTGCTTCAAACCATATAAAGATTTATGTAATCTACATACCATATCTTTCTTTTTTAGATCAATGAACCCTTCAAGTTGTTCTATGTAGACTTCTTCTTCAAGTATTCCATTCAGAAATGTTGACTTGACATCCATTTGATAAACCTTGAATTTCTTGTGTGTAGCATATGCAAGTAGCATTCTGACTCCTTCCAATCTAGCAACAAGTGAAAATGTTTCACCATAATCAATTCCTTCCTCCTATGCATATCCTTTACATACCAATCTAGCTTTATTTATTGTTACTTCTCCATTCTCATTCTGTTTGTTCCTGAATATCCACTTAGTACTGATAACATTCTTATCTTTATGTCAGGGTACTAAGGTCTAGGTTTTGTTCTTCTCTATTTTTTCTATTTCTTCTTTCATTTCATTAACCCATTCATCATTCTCTAATTCAACTTTTACATTTTTCGGTTCATAATCACAAACTAGACATGTACCTTGTCTTGCTTTACTCCTTGTTTTCATGCCAGCTTGTTTGTCTCCAATAGCTTGTGTCTTAAGATGATGTCTTCTGACAAAACTTGCTAGTATCCTATTTATTCTTTCTTGTTCATCCTGTGTAGGTTCATTTTCTTTCTCGGTAGGGCCATCCTGCTCGTCAATTTCTCTTTCCTATTGTTCGGTATTATTTTCCGGTTGACCAGTTATCATAGGCTACAACTTCGGTAGATACTCTGGTTGTTCAATATAAGTGAATCTACCGTAGTCTTCTAGTTCCTTTGTACTTTCCTCTATATTATTTTCATCAAACTCATCAACTCAGACATTAGTGCTTTCAATCATTTTATTTGTAACCTTGCTAAGACATTTATATGCTTTACTTTTAGTGGAATATCCCAAAAATATCCCTTCATCACCTTTTGAGTCAAATTTACCATTTCTCTCATCTTTCAGAATAAAACATTTGCTTCCAAAAATATTTTAATAAGTTACAGTAGGTTTGTGTCCAAACCATAACTCATAGGGTGTCTTGTTGGTGTCCTTCTTTAGTTGAGCTTGGTTAAGTACATAAACAGCTATACTGATAGCTTCCTTCTAGTATGTCTGAGAAACATTCTTTTGTAGCATCAGTGTCCTAGCACAATCAACTATTGACCTGTTTCTTCTTTTAGCAATCCCATTTTGTTGAGGTGTCCTTGGTGGAGAGACATGTCTTTTAATACCATGCTCATTACAGAAATTAGTAAATTCATCAAAGATAAAATCACCTCCTCTATCAGATCTTAGGCATTTCAATTCCTTACCAGTCTCTTTTTCTACCTTAGCTTTATACCACTTAAACATCTTACATGCTTTAGATTTTTCTTTTAAGAGCATAATAGTCATCAATCTAGTATAGTCATCAACAAAAAGAATAAAGTATTTATCACCATAATAACTCTGAGTTCTCATAGGACCACATAGGTTGGTATGAACCAACTCAAGTATCTTCTTTGTTGTATAATCCTTACTTTTGAAACTAGATTTAGTCACTTTCCCTTTCTGACATTCATGACACATAACATGATCTAGTTTTGACAAGTTAGGAAGACCTCTAACTCTTTTCCTTTTACTTATCTTAATCATGTTATCATAATTCACACGGCATAACCTTTTATGCCACAACCAAGAATCTTCATTTTTCATCATCAACCAAGAAGAATCATCAGTATCAAGATAAAATAGATTACCTCTTGATTGTGCTCCAGTTCCAACTAGTCTTCCTCCATCATCAAAGATTTTCACTTTCTTGCTCTCAAAAGCAACTCGATGACCTGAATTGTTTAGTTGTGCCACACTTAACAAGTTATAGTTTAGTCCATCTACCCAATAAGAATTATCATATTTTATCATATCATTTATCATCAAGGATCCTTTACCTCTTACCATACAGGGTGTGTCATTACCCATATTAACTGATCCTCCATTGTATTCTTTAAGTAGATCAAATTTCTCCTCATCACCAGTCATGTGATGTGTACAGCCACTGTGTATGATCCATGTATTATTTTTGTTAACTTTAGAGATCAGTGCTATTTCTTCATGTTTTTCTTCTTCTTCCTCCTAGTCATCTTTCATGGCAACAAATACAACTTCTACATCATCATCAGAATCAGATTCAGATTCATTATCTTTGGCTATGAAAAATACCTTTTTCCCTTTGTCATTACTATCTTGATTATCTTTGTTGTGTTGGTAGCCTTTGTTGAATCTTCTCCCATAGCTTCCTTCAGATTGGTCTTTGGTTCTATCATCATCTTTCTTATGTGGACATCTAGCAGGGATGTGGCCAACCTCTTTACAATTAAAGCATGCCAAAGGTAGCTTACCTCTATACCTTCCTTTACCTTTGGGTAATCTTCTAGCCATAAGAGCTTCAAGTTCATCAAGCTCATCATTAGTATTACTATCACTATCACCATTTTTATTATTCATGCTACACTTACTAATCTTCAGAGAAGACATGAAAGTGGATTCCATAGACAGAACAACATTGTTATCAAAGTTATTTAATTCAAAGGTTGTAAGTTTACCAATCAGATTGTCAAGTGTAAGTACATTACCACATGCAGACCTTGTCTCATGAATAGCAGATATTCTGATCGTGTAAACTGACAATAAGGTTCTGAGTACTTTTCTTGCAACTATTTCTTCACTAATGACTCCATCAGATGCTCTAATAGCATGTACTACCTCTTTCAATCTATTTGTGTATTGCACAACATTCTCACCTTCTTTCATCTTCATATCATCAAATATGCCCCTTAATCTTTCTACTCTAGCTCTTTTGACATTCAGTTCTATATAGCCATTCTCCATCAATTCTAGTGCAACATTCCCAATTCTAGATATGTGCAACTTCATCTAGCTTTGCCATACTGTGAAGTTCTCTTTGTTTAGTCTTGGAACTTCCCTCTTATACATTTTGAGATCTTTGTACTGAAGTCCTTAAAACTCTGTTCAAAGAAACCAACGCTTTGATACCAATTGTTAGAATAACTGAGAGGTGGGTGAATCAGTTAATCACTGTCCCAATACAAAATGTATAATCCAAAAAAAATACTTCAATTTTTGCTGCTTGGTAACTTACAATACTTTTATTGTCTATGCTTTTATTGATTATTAGTCTAAAACATATAGTAGTTACCAATCAAATCAAATATGCAACATGTAAATATGACATCAAAACAAACATCACAATCAACACATAACACAAGAGATTTAACATGGAAACCCTATGAAGGGAAAAACCACCTGGGACCGGCAACCCAAAAATATTCACTCTTTTGAAGTGAGGTCGGTGAAGACCCAACCCCATTAAAGGTTACAAACACACTTTTAGGTGTGACCTTGTTAGAGGATTTAAGACCAACTATTATTGTCCAACCAGCAGTCACTCTGGGGTTGACAGGATAACAATGCTCATTCTATGAATGATACATAATAAAAATTTCTTAGTGCACTTGGTTAAGAGATTTGACTGTGTACAAAGGTTAAATATGTAATAGTAGGTGATTTGTCTTAATACAACTTCAATTGCAAATATACAGATCAATGTTCAGCTCATACAAATCTTTTTGATCAATGTAACATTTCTGATTCAACAATATATCAACTTACCATCCATTGGTAATCACTCTCTATCACTTGGTAATGCTCTGCAGTAGGGTTCTCCTTAACCAATATGATCAGAATGCATGAAAACTTGTTCAGGCGATGATTCTATAGTTTCCTTTTCTTCTGGCATCACACTCATTGTGAAATCTCCAGTCTCTTATATAGACATGTAAACCATTTTCTTCTGCTCCATCATATTTTGCCACTTAATAATATTCATTGATTTTGCCTCTTAAACATACCTCAACACTTGTGTCAATAACACATTTGATTCTCATCCTTTAGATCATTCCTGAATTTTGTTATCCATCGATCGTCATAACAAACTTTATCTATTACCTCGAAATCATACATGTTCGAGCTCATCAATCTTATTGGCTAAAATAATCATTTAGTTCATTATGTTCTTCTCGGTTAACAAAGAAATATATTAGTGAACACAAGCTCGGTTTGCACTGTGCTTGGTATACACTACACTCCGTCGATGTGTACTGAAATGCTTCATCAACTGACAACACTGCTTTGTGTCTTTCAGCTCTTTTCCTCATCATAGATGAATGAAACATAATCAAGTCAATATCATAAGGTCATAGACTCATCAACAAGTTACTCAATGTATTCCTTATCCTCATCTATCATATCCATCTTCCTCATGTAGATATTTATGTTCTTCATCTCTTTTACTCCTTTTCTACAGATGTTTTGGTATAGTAACTTACAAGATAAGTGTTGTCAAACTAGTTGACATCAATGACAACATAATACTGATTTAATCATATTACATATCTAATCAATCAGCTCGATGATCTTAAATCATAGATTCTTCAATCAGGTTCTAAATCAGTTGTAGTTCATCAATATTTTCTTTCATGTGGCAGTGGATAAGGGTATAGCTTCCACCCATTTGGTAAAATATTCTATTGTCATAATGATGAATTTATGACCATTTGAAGATGGTGGATAAATCATACCTATCAAATCCAAACCCCAATGATAAAAGGGCCAAGGGGTAATCATAGGATGAAGTTCTTATGCTGGCACATGGATTAAGTTCCCATGGTATTGACATTTATGATAAGTTTTTGCAAAGTGACAAGCGTCTTTTTCCATAGAAGGCCAAAAATATCCTATCCTAAGAATTTTCTCAGCTAGGGTTAAACCATTCAAATGTGACCCACAAATTCCATTATGGATTTCTTGTAAGGCTATGGTTGATTCCTCTTTCTCTAGACACCTTAAAAGCATTCCATCTAGGCTGTTGTGATACAATGTGTTGGATACCAAGGTATAGAGAGAGGCTTGTTGTATAAAACTTTTCTTTTGATTTATAGTTTGGTCCATGGGTAAGATTTGGTCTTTTAAGTATGTGTAAAAGGCTCCATACCAAGGTGAGTCATGTCTTGTTAGTAAGAAAATGGTGTGAGGATGGGAAGGTTCAAATGTGGGTTGTCCAACTTCTTCTACCAGGAATTCATATCGGGCACTTTGATATGGTATTTGGAGAAGTGATGCTAAAGTAGCCATTGCATCTGCTTGTTTATTCTTATCCATTGACACTTTCTCAAATGTGATTAGAGTGAAGTATTTCTTGAGATTTTAAATCATGTTCTTGTAGGGTATCAACTTATCATCTTTAGTTTGATACTCATCATTGATTTGATTAATAACTACCTAGGAATCTCCATAGATTTGTAGCTGTCACTTTCCATTCTAATGCCAACTTTATGCCGATGACCAATGCTTCATACTCAACTATATTATTGGTTCATAGAAATAATATCTTATATGATTTTGGAATTTTTTACCCTTGAGGATTAATTAATAGTATCCCTGCTCCTTACCCATGCTATGTATAAGAGCCATCGAAGTATAATTTCCATGTCTTTGCTTCGACATTAATGATTTCAGAATCTGGAAATTCCACTTGAATTGGATGTTCATCTTGTAAAGGTGACTCTACTAGTTGATCAGCTATTACTTGGCCTTTGATATATTTTCAATCCACATACTCTATGTCAAACTCACTTAGAACCATGACCCATTTGTCCAATCTTCCATTTAGTGTTGTTTTGTTGAGAAGGTATTTTAAAGGATCAATTTTTTCTATGAGTCAAATTTTTTGAGATAACATATAATGGCCTAATTTTTGGGAAGTGAAAAGTATAGCCAAACATGCTCTTTCAATAAATGTGTAGTTCAACTCATACTTCACCAATATTTTGCTTATGTAGTATATGGCCTTTTCCTTTCTAGTTTCATCCTCTTGAGCCAAGAGTGCCCCTAATGCATGCTCTATCGCTAAGATGTATAAAATTAAGGGCTTGCTATTGGCAATTTGGCTGAGTTAGATATCTAGATGTTGTCAATATGGAAACATATGATCTACATGAAGACCGCATATGTTAGAGATCAGTTATGTCATAGCGCAGAGCTAAATTGTCTAAGTGTAAGTAGTATTTTCCCAGTGTAACCAGAGACAGTTTTGATTGGCAACATCGATAGAAGTAAGTTTAGTGCTTGCATACTTGATAATGGATACTATGATGCATATTGAAGAATCACCTGAGAGCGCAAGTCTATATGGCATGTACGAAAGAAGTTATTGTAGTATTACAGGAACAGAGCTAAAGTCAACATAATAGAATAGATGACAGAATTGGTAAACAATTAAGGGATTATTTATTTATAAAAATAATGTCTTAATCATATGAAGGGATGACATCCTAGATGTTAACCCTTGGACAGCACATACTAAAATGTATTTTGTAAAGTGCTTTATGTTTAGTTAAGCCGATTGTAAAATTTATTATTCCTAATAACTTGTATAAATGTAAGACATATGTAATGTGATGAAGCAGGATGATAAGGATGATATAGATGATAAAAAGGAAGTAAAAGAGAACATATGTATGTGAAAGATATTGATGAAAATTTTTGAAAGACAAGAAAGCAGTATAAGGTTATGTACCTTGCCCTATTTTTTGTAATCTATAATTATTGTACATTACATGTTTGGGCAGTGGGCTCATCTTGTAATAATTCCATTTTGTACTACCAACTCTTAGCAGGGTTGAGGCTTCTAACAAAGCCTAGAGTCCCTTAATCAAGACCAAGATACTATATGTATGTAACAGGATCCTAACAGGGTCAACATCCTTAACATGATACTTTTGATTAGTGGATCTTTGTGGGTACCATCCCCACCGGAGTTTTCCCTTGGCCAGGGTTTCCTTGAGAACAAATAATGTGTTATGAGTTCATTTGCATTATTGTTATGTATGTTCTTTAGTTTAATCTATTATGCAAGTATCAAGACAATCTATTATATCCATAATTGGGAAAAAGTAAAAGTTTGTAGAATACTGATTCACCCCCCCTCTTAGTATTCCCTATTTCTAACAATTGGTATTAGAGCTTAGTTACTTAGAAAAGAATCATTTAGAAAAAGCCTAGTAGCTTGAGTAAGATCTCTATGGATATGGATCAACTACATAAGAATCTTGAAGAAGCTCTTGAACAAATTGATATACTTACTGAAGCAAGAGATAATCTGAAAGGAAAATATGATGATGCAAAGAACCTCATTGAGAAGCTGAAAAAGAAGCTAGAAGAAATGAAAACATAAAAGGAATCTACAATTCAAATTGAAGATTGTGATGATAATCTGGAAAAAGAAAATGAGATCCTTAAACATGAATTAAAGATAGTAAATCTGAAATTGAGTTTGAAAGATGGAAACAACAAGAATGAAGCAAATCTAAAATCTAAGAATGAAAATTTGAAATCTGAGAAAGAAGATCTAAAATCAAAACTTTGTAAAGTGACATCTGAACTTGAGAAAACCAAATTGAGTATGCTGAACTTGAAAAATACAATACAATTGTGAAAGGTGAACTGACTCAATCTAAGCAACAACTTGAGAGATTATATTCCACTAGTGAGAAGATTGATGAACAAATGTCTTATTAGAAGCCATTATATGATAAAATTGGTCTTGGATTTAACTCATCTAAGGTAAGTGAAGAAAGTGAGGAACCAGATCTGAAAGTTTTTGAAAACATAGAAGAAAAGAAATCTGATAAAGCTAACAAATATGAGGATACACCTAAAGAAGAAGAACCACCTAAACAAGAAGAATCACCTAAAGGTACACAGAAAGAATTTAAAGGTAGATGTTTTACATGTAACACTTTTGGTCATATGAAGAAAGATTGTATAGGTAAGTAATTTAAACCTCTTAATGGTTATTTTTATAATTGTCATGGTTTTGGACATAGAGCTATTGAATGCAAGAAGCCATTAATTTAATGATAATAATAGTACTAGAATGTTTAGAGATACTATCCATGATAAGAAACCTATTGAAGATATGAACAAAAGAAATGTAGTATGTTACATATGCAACAAGGTTGGACACATTGCCAAGAATTGCAGATCACAAATCAACCAAACTGGACCAAGATATGGGAACAATGGAGTAGTTTTTCATATATGCAACAAATTTGGTCATATGGAAAGGTTTTGCAAAATGAACAATATGAGAAACCCTAATCCTAGAAGTCATACAAGGAGAAATGAGAATGCAAGCAATAGTCAAAGAGGTTGTTGTAGTAATTTAGAAGAAGTGAAGTTTGTTAAAGCCACAGAGCAAGGAGACACATTCAACACTGAAGGTAATCAAAAAGGTGAAGTATCCAATGGTAAGAGTGAATCTCTTCCTAACCCATCTCAAAGTAGTTAATTTATAAAGAATGCATTAGAATAGGAACTTAGGATAGTGTAGAAGTTAGTATAGGATGAATTGAGTCTTGCACAATTAATGTAAGGTAGTATATGATGTAATGATGCTATGGTTAAGAGTGCATGAGCTAATATGAAGTTATGCGAGTTCGCAAGAAGTTTTAAGTTTTTTAAGAAAGAAGGAACAACTTTTTGGAAAGAAGCAGCAAAAGAATTGAATGCAATGTCAAAATCTTGTGAGATTGAAAGGTTAAAAGCTTATGATCGGTATTGTTTGATCATTAAGGCAAATACAAGTGTTAAGGAGATCAAAATAGCAGTGATTGAAAGTAGTTTGCAAAGATTTGGTGAAATAACTTCATGCCGGATCTACGCAAAGCCCTAAATCATGGAATTAAGGTATTTTACTAAGAAAATATATTAGTCAGTTAGAGAATTTGTAGAAGATATGGATGTTTCATTGGTTCATAGTATAAGAGATAAAATTAGACCTAAGATTAAAAGAGAACTAGTAGAACCCTTGGAGGAAGACCCTAAATTATCATTATCATCCATACCAGATGGATTTTTACATTTACAGAATGCTAGAAGCTATCTGGGATGCAAGCTTGAAACCCTTAGTGAGAGTGATTTTACTAAGGAAAATGAGAAGCTTTATAATCAAGATATGTCATTGAAAGTAGGGTTTGAACATTTGAAAGATAATGAAATCATAAAGTATTCTCTACAATATGAATTTGATGATGAGGAATGCACCAAGATCATTTTGAGCAGAATTCATAATGGGAAGTTTTGGTTAAATGATAGAGTGATTGATGTAATAGAAGACCTAATCCACGATGTAACTAGTTTTTAAAAATCTAGAGTTATACCATTAAATGAAAAAAATAGTACTGGATAATACTAAGTCATCCTACAATGGTAGAGGAATAGTGATTAGTAAGATTCAACAAGATGATGTTAGATATTTATGCAAGATCTTAACATCTAAGTTTTGTGCCAACTCTAGAGAAGATGACATGGTAGCTGGTATGATTCTTGTAGCTTATTTAATGTGTGTTGATAAAGTGCAAGTGGATATGTGTGAAATTTTGAGGATTCATTTATTTGAGAACCTAGAAAAGATTAAGAAGACAAAGAACTCTCAATTTAGATTCTCATCCCTGATCACTTATATGTTTTTCCATTTGTTAAGAAGATTTCCATACACTATTGGATAAGATTGGAATGATAATAGGATCACAATGGAAAGAATCAACAAAGTATATAGGAGACACCCTATAGACAAAGTCAATGAGAGTGAAACCTTGGTAATAAAAACATTTGTGAACTTGATGAAGAAAAGATCGAGAATTCCACAAGCTATTGTTGAGAAATATAAGAATGAAGTATGCTTTATGGTTGACACTAACTTTACATTCATTGAAGTGGTTGAACCTAGAGTAGAATTCATAGACCCTCTTGGTTATGAAATTTATGAAGTTGAAGCAGAAGAATATGTAAATAGGTTGTTGAAATGTAAGTTGGATGTACATAGCAACAAATTTGGGACTTATGAGGATAATTTCAACTCCACAAAGTCTATTCAAGAATAAAAACTATCTAAGAAGAGAGTGGAAAGCACTATAAATAAAATTCTAAAGGACGCAGGTATGATAGAACATGAATTTGTAATTGCAAAGAATATAGTAACAGTACTTAGAGATATTGGACAAAAGGAAGTTTTGTCTATTCCACCCCTATCAGTAGATGAGACTGGAAATTTGCAGCATGTAGTAAAAGTGAGAAAGTTGAGAAGGAACAGGAAATAAGAAAGTCTACAAGATCCTCCTCCACTCCACCATGGAAAAGAGTAAAGGAAATAGCTATTGGACTCAGTAAGAGATAGAAGACAATAGTTGCCCCAGTGCAAAGGAAAGTAGAAGAAATTAAAGATGATGAGGATACAAAAGTTAAGAAGAAGTGGAAGCCTAAGATTGAGAAAGTAAATGAACAAATCATCAATGATGGAGATTTTTCAAAGATGAACAAGTATTATGAGCTCTATAACTATTTCAAGAGATTAAATTTGGAGAATGAATTTGTGAGACATATGATCCTAGCAGACAAGAAGTTTGATACAATTCAAGGAAAGATACCTGATGATCTATTTGAGAAGCTAGTAAACAAGAAAAAGAGAGCAGCTGAAGAAGATAACAAAATCAGAGAGAACTTTGTAAGAAAGCTCTGTGACATCAGAGATGAAGACCACTTTAAAGAAATCATAAAATAACTTGGTACACTTCTAAGGAAAAAAAGGAGAACAATTCTGATAATGGGAGGTAATTATGAGGAAATTAATAAGGAAACTGAGCAGGCAATTGTGAATGTGATGACATCAAGTGTTGGAAAGTAGTCTAGTGCAGCAGAACAAGCTATGGAAGCTGAGCATCAAAAGAGTCCCTCTACACCACCATCAATTAACATTGAAGATGAATCAATGAATGTGGAAGGAACCAATATCACACTGAATACTGATGACAATCCTTTTAGCCATCTAGAGAACATTGTTAACAATTCGGCTTTGGAAGAGCAGGATAGGTTAATTGAAGAATAAAGGAAGGAAATAAGGAAAGAAGAAGAGAAACAAGAAGAAATTCAAGTTAATACAGAGATTCAAGGACATAAAGAAACACCAAGAAAAGTGGAAATCAGTCCTATTCCTGAGATTGCAGAAAAGAAACCACAGATTGAATCTATTTTTGTTGATATTGGAAAAGAAGTTGATGATGATGATCAAATGGAGTTGATCTCATCCCTAAACAAGATAATTGGTAAGAACAAGAAGGTGAAAAGCCTTGAAGGACTTTTTCTGGAAGTAACAGAGAAATTATAGTGTTGTGAACAATCAAGTAATAGAGACAAATCCATAGATAAAAGCCAGAGAAGTGATGAAGGCATTTGATAATGAATTCACAAATTTGTCAGATATTGCTACAGTGAAGGCTCAGGTAGCCTATGAGGCCAAAATGTTTCTTGATATAAGTCAAAATATCAGAAATGATATCAGTAATCTAGATGTCTATATAAAATATTTGAGAAGGAATTTGGACAGAGGAAAAGCTCTGTATATACAGTATACAAATAAAGACAACCATGTATCAGAAGTGACTAAGAAGATAAGAGAAAAAGAGGTAGAAATTTAGTCAGAGGTAAATCTATTAACAAGGCCTAATGTAAAGATATTAGATATTGAGAAAAGAATCAGTAAAATTAATGATGAAATAAGGATTCTTAATGATGAAAAAGATTCGCTCTTTTAAGAGAGCACATTTTAGTAAAGACATAGTTGAAGGATAGTTGGAAGAATGTCTTTCATCAAAGACATCTGATGAGAAGTTTAACTTTGCGAATCCCTGAGTATGTGAGATTGCATCTTATGGTTTGTGTGCACTACTCAGTGTTGCAGACACCATTAAGAAGGCACGGGAGAAAGAAATAGAGAGCATAAAAGTGAACTTTTTAAATTGTGTTGCAAGCCTACCGGCTCTACAATTTTGAATCAAGGTAAAACAATTTTGAGAACACAGTTTTGGCACCTTTTTTTGTCATTGTTGTCAAAGGGGGAGTGATAGTAGAAAATTGATATATTGATATATATATAAGGAAGTATATTCCTAGGGGGAGTATAGATGATAGATAAGATATATGGAGTTATAAGTATAATGAAGATATAATTTTTGCTATGGCCATAATTTTAAGTTTTGAAATTTTTTGAGACTTAGCCAATTTTCTCATATGTTGCCACCAATGACAAAGGGGGAGATTGTTGGAAATTTGGCTGAGTTATATATCTAGATGTTGCCATTATGGAAACATATGATCTACATGAAGACCACATATGTCAGAGATCAGTTATGTCAGAGCGCAGAGCAAAATTGTCTAAGTGTAAGCAATATTTTCCCAGTGTAATCAGAGATAGTTTTGATTGGCGACATTGATAGAAGTAAGTTCAGTGCTTGTGCACTTGAACATGGATACTATGATGCATATTAAAGACTCACCTAAGAGTGAAAGTCTATACAACATGTATGGAAGAAGTTATTGTAGTATTACAGGAACAGAGCTGAAGTCGACAGGACATAATAGAAGACAAAATTGGTAAATAGTTAAGGGATTATTTTGTTTATCAAAATAATGTCTTAATCATATGAAGGGATGACATCCTAGATGTTAACCCTTGGGAAGTGCATACTAAAATGTATTTTTTAAAGTGCTTTATGTTTAGTAAAACTGACTGTAAAAGTTATTATTTCTAATAACTTGTATAAATGTAAGACATATGTAATGCAAAGAAGCATGATGATAAGGATGAGATAGATGATAAAAAGGAAGTAAAAGAGAACATATGTATGTGAAATATATTGATGCAAAGTTGTGAAAGACAAGCAAGTAGTATAAGGTTATGTACCTTGCCCTATTTTTTGTAATCTGGAATTATTGTACATTACATGTTTGGGTAGTGGGCTCATCTTGTAATCATTCCATTTTGTACTACCAACTCTTAGCAGGGTTGATGCTTCTAACAAGGCCTAGAGTCCCTTAATCAGGACTGAGACACTATATGTATGTAACAGGCTCCTAACAGGGTCAACATCCTTAACATGATACTTTTGATTAGTGGATCTTTGTGGGTACCATCCCCACTGGGTTTTTCCCTTGGCCAAGGTTTCCTCAAGAACAAATAATGTGTTATGAGTTCATTTTCTTTATTGCTATGCATGTTCTTTAGTTTACTCTGTTATGCAAGTATCAAGATAATTTGTTATATCCATAATTGGGAAAAAGTAAAAGTTTGTAGAATACTGATTCACCCCCCCTCTTAGTATTCCCTATTTCTAACACTTTCCTCTTATTTGAGGCATAAAATTAGGTGGATTCATTAGGTATTTTTTCAATAGTGTGAATTCTTCTTCACATTTTTCATCCCACAAGAATATTGTGTCCTTGTGAAGGAGTTGAGTAAAATTGTGGCACTTTTCTGCTAATTGGGAGATGAACCTTCTAACGGATTGAATCCTTCCTTGAAGTGATCTCATTTGACTTATGTTTCAAGGTGGCCCCATTTCCATGATTTCTTTTACTTTGGATGGGTCTACCTCTATTCCTTTGGCTGAAACTATGTATCCTAATAGTTTTCTTGATTGTACATCAAATGCACATTTCTTTGGATTTAACCTTACTTTGAATTGTTCCAATCTTGTAAATATCCTTTCTAAGATGGGTAGATGTTCCTCCCTTGAGTGGGATTTAGCAAGTATGTCATCTACATAGTCTTCTATAAACTTGTGCATCATGTCATGAAATATGGTCATCATGGCTCTCTAATAGGTCGCTCCAGCATTCTTGACACCAAAGGGCATAACATTCTAGTATAATGTACCCCATTCACATGTAAATGTAATTTTGTCATGATCCTTAGGTGCTATCTTAATTCTATTATAGCCACTAAACCCATCCATAAGTGAGAACATTGAATGTCCTACTATTAGATCTATGATGATGTCTATCCTTGGTAGAGGAAAATCATCTTTTGGACATGCAAGATTAAGATCCCTAAAGTCCATGAAAATTCTAATAGATTTGTCTTCTTTGGAAACATGCACAATATTTTAAATCCACTCGACATAATCAATGGCTCTTATGAACCCCACTTTTAACAATTTCTCTAACTCCACTTTCACAAGCAGTGCTATGTGTGGATGCATCTTTCTCAATTTTTACTTGAATGGTCTCACTCCTTCTTTAATGTTTAGATGATGCATTATCAGATTAGGATCTATTCATGGCATATGATCGTATGACCATGCAAAATTAATCTATTTCTCTTTGAATAATTTTATGAAATCCTCTCTTTCTTCACTAGATAAAGAGGTTGCTAGGTGTATGATCCTTGGTTCTTATTCTAACCCAATGTTCACTTTCTCCTTTGGTTAAATTAGGATAGGTGATATTTCCTCATATTGTTTCAGAAAAGTATCCAACCCTTCTTCCTTAGTGCCTCTATTAGGTTTTCACCTTTGGAAACACTCTTTATATCTTTCTCTTTTTGATCTAATGTTGCCACAATGTGGTTTTCAACATTAGATTCTTTCCATTTTTATTTTTTTTTTGCATTTTTCACTTTTAACTAAACTGAAAGGTTGGATACTTCCCTTCATCACTTCTTCTTGATATTCCATGGTAGAAGAAGGTTCAATCACGTTAAGGTATTGGGACACCAAGTTATCATTCAAGAATGTGGGGAGGACGGTAGGTTCGATGGAATCCCATTCAATAAGTTTTGGATAGATACAGACCAAGGGATCAATGTTTTGGTTTGGTTCATTAGGGTTTAAGGACATGAACTCATTGGAAGGTTCAAACATTGTATTGCTCAAATCTATGATATGTGCCTCTTCTAGGTGTTCTAGAGAACTAGGGTCAAAATCTTCCTCACTTGAATCCTCTTGGGTTTCCAATGGATAAAAATCTCTTGGGTTAAACCTAGGGTTAGATTCTTCTATAGTAGGTCTCCATGATGGAACATAAGGTTCTCCTACCCATTGATTTTCTTCAACTTCTTGACTTGGCACATTATCTAAGACCTCTTGGCTAGAGCTTAAAGCTTGATTTCGATTTGATCCCGAGGCTTGTTCTTTTCCTTTTCTAGGAGTATAAGTGTGAATCACATCTATCTCTTTATCTTGGAAAGACTCACTTGAAAATGAGTCCCACTCCCAATTGTTTGAATCTTCATCACTTTGGGAACCTAGTGACAATATTTGATCATAAACCCTTGGGTACTTCTTTTGAGTGTACCCTTGTTCTAGGTACCCTAATCCAGTCTTTTCCTTACTATATCTCCATGACATTTCAATGGGTTCAATTAGTCCTTAATTTCTTGTACCTAAAGGGCATTGTCCTTTATATCCCATCTTCTACATTATTTGGAATCCTTTTCTATATTCATGAGTGAGAATGCTTATGTTTTGAATGCACTTTTCATGGGAACTTGATTCTTCATCCTTATATAGCTAGTTTAAGATTTCATTGTCTTCTCCATCCATGGATGAAGAAGTACTTGCCCTCACAAAGTGGTCATTGTATTTATGAGGTAGGCTAGATGATCTTCCATGGGATTTGGGAGATAAGGGCAAGTCCACCATAGTGTCATGCCCATATTTTAACACTCCAAAAACACACCAACTTTTCTTTTTTTAAAGGGTCGTAAGTTTAAGATTAGCAGTTGACTAAAGTTGCATGATAATGTTTATAGGTTCAAAGGATGGGTCAATTTCTATTGGGTTCAATGAGACTAACACAGAAGGTGGTAGGCTATCTAATTCCTCAAAAGGAAAAGAAAACATGAGCCCATCACTAAGGTGCATAATCATATTTGAGTAGGGTGGGTACCCCTATGTTCTTGGGTTATGACCCCAGTCGAGCAATTAATCCTTAAGTCTAGGTTGGTAGATGATAAGTTTTTAAATCAGTAATTTGCTAAACTAAGGACTCAAATAATAGTTTGGTTAATCATCAGTTTCAAGAGGTAACCTTCCCCCTTTTTTTTATAGTACATTCACATCAACACTCTAATTAATTTTCAATTATTTAAAATCATTTATTGAATCACAAACTAGTTAACTATAAATTAATTAACTAACTAATTAATTATTAGTTAATGATAATAAAATCAAGTATAATAAAATATTAATTAATAAATAGAGTACATGTACCAGATCATCGGTCCATCTTGGTGATTAGACACAATGGTTTGTATTCAAAAAAATAATAATGACCTTTACTATTAAAGGATACAACACCAATGTATAGATATACCATCTATTTAAAAGATTGTATGGTAATTTTCATGAATTATTTAATCTATTCAACACAATAATATCATTGTACATCAATTAACTAAAAACATTTATTAAAATATGATTAATTAACTATTAAATAGTTTACTAATATTAATGAATTAATTATCCACAATAAATACAAAAATGTTAATTATTAACATGTCTATTAATAATTAAATTTAATTAATAAATATAATTATTAAATGATAAATACTAATTATTAAATAATACATATTTACTAATAAATAAACTTATTAACAAATATAATTATTAAATAATAATTACTAAATATTAATTAATGATATATATCTATTAATAAATAAATTTATTATAAAATATACTAAATAATAAATAATTAAAAAGTAAATAAATAAAAGTAAAAAAAAATAGCACAAGTCATATGTATTAAAGTACCTAAGGGACTAAGTGCGGGTCCCACACACTGCTGCGTCAGTGCGTACCTGCCTCGGCAGGGCCGCACTACCTTGGCAGTGCATACCTACCATAGCAAGGCTGCACTGCCTTGGTGGTGCGTGCCTACCTTAGCAAGTAGTGGGTGGCGTGGGGTCCACCACCCCACCCCCCACTTAAAATATTTTTTTATATATATTTATTTTAAATTAAACTATTTTTTTAAAATCAAAGCCCACAAACGTGGGTACAGTATAAAGTGATCTTGATTTATTTTATATTTATATTTATATTTATATTTATTTAATTTGAATTTAATATTTGTTTGCAACATATTGTTTATTTTTGTAGGGGACCTTTTTGGGGTGACAGACTAGGTGGGTCCGCCATGATGACTGGGCTTCTAGGATAGAATAGAATAGCCCCTTTTTTTGTCTAGTCAATAAGTGGAATAGAGGAAACTAATTAAATATTGACTGTGGCAAAGGAAAATGTATGAGAATTTTTCCCATACATTTTCCAAAGACCTGTAGGTCTCATTTTGCCTCTTTTCTCTAGTTTGTTTGTTTTTTTCACTTGTTTGTTACTTTCTTCTCTCTTATTTTTTTCCTTAACACCTAGTTTATAGTTTTGTTGTCTCATTAAACAAAAGATGATAGGGCTTTGGTTTTATTTATAGTCTGATTTCTAAAACTCTAACTTATATAGAAATGACTAATTGATCAAAGGTGAACAATTTACATGCAAGTTGTCATTTTTTCTTAGAGTATACTATTTCTCTACCAAGATACTAATTTGAGGATATCCAGTAAATTTCCAATGATAATGAAAGAGAGCCTTTCCTTTTATACAATTCTTTCCCTAACTTTAAACATTTTCATACAAATTAAATCAATACAATGCATCTATAAAGGAATGGAATTCTCTCTTCTTCATAATAGTTTTTCTTTCAATATGAATGCCAATATAAATCTCATTGAGAGGATACACTACATCTCACAGAATTTAATCCAACATGAATTTTTTTTTTTTTTCAAATGAACTAATACATTACCCATTCTTTGTTGAAAATAATATGAATACACTACAATCTTCCTTTGAACATGTTATACCATATTTTCATAAGGAAATGTATCTATCCAAAAGGAAAACAAAACATTACTCTAGTCTTTGATTATACAACACTTTGATACAACACAAATTTGGAGTGAAATCTCCATTACATAAATACATAGAGCTCAAGGGATCCTTAGGATTCCCTCACAATAACAATAAATATAAAACAAATAGAATCCATATCAACTTTTGAATACATCCTCAAACTTTCTTCAATAATACAAAAACCACACTTAAACTCCCATCCATGGCTACAACAAAGAGTCTCCAAATGACTCATAAATTGGGGTGAATGTGGAACCAAACTCAAGGGGAGAAAGCACATTTCATATAAATACAAGAAAAGCCTACTCTTGGCTTTCTCAACATACATTTTGCCAAAAATTCTCAACCCAAAAAAACTCCTAATGACCCCCAAGGCTTCAAGCCACAAAATCCTTTATGACCCCCAAAAAGAAATGGCTACATGGAGCCCATACATCCATGTTTCTTCCTTCTCCATACCAAGAAGAGACTCTTTACCCATGGTTGTCCCAAAATTCCCTTGACCCCCAAGGCTACTCTTCCCTCCCAAGGGTGAGTGTGGCCTTGAAAAAACTACCTTAACAAAAATAATACAAAACAACAAGAAATGTTCAAGAGCAACAAAGCTTTACATTTAAAAGACAAAAAGGCTTGCACAACAACAAGCACAAGAATGCACATGAACAACTACTCACATACACTAACAAGATTCACAAATAATAAGCACTCAATAATACAAAACTAGTTTCTCCATGCAATAATGAAAATATTCTTGAGAGCTCATTCACATGGAAACATAACATGTAGAAAGATGAATGCCACCAAACTATAATCCAAGCTTAAGGAAGAAGGTTGATGAAGAGCCTCCTCTAAGCCTTCCTTCTCCAAACTAGAAAAGTCTCCAAATCTAGAGAGTGGGTGTCAAACTCTTCCAAAAAAAGAGTCCCTTCTAAAAAGGCCTCCACATAATCTCCTAGGGATAGGATCTCATTTTCATTGGGTGGTCTTCCCAAGTTCCTTACATGGTTTCCAAATATGGACTCCTAAAAAGGTTGGCCAAAAAGGTGGACCAAAGACTTGCATCTTAATTGGATGAAACTCTAACCAAGACCTTGCTTCAAAAGTGGATTTTCGGCCATTTTGAAAATATAACTTTTGGAAGGGTCTTTTGGTCAACTATGGGTTGTCCTATGGTTAAAAATGTCCCTTATCCATATGTATATCAAGTGGGCTTACTAAAAATAGCCTAAACACACCCCTAAGCACCTTTTAAGCCCCCCAAAAACTCATGCTAAGTTCAAATCCGAGATTCATTGATAAGACACTACCTCAAGCTCCCTATCCAAGGGATTTCTCATGGGGATCCTCATGGTACTATCCTAGGTTGATGGGCATCCAATCCCCAAGTGTACATGTCATGGCCACAAGTACACACGCAAGTGTCAAGTGACACAACAAGAATGACACATCACAAGCCATGTGGCATATCCACTTGGGCATACTCACAAATAAATAACATTACAATTAAACATATAAATTAAATACATTCATGTGCATTACTTTCATGAATAAAATATGATACAATGAGGTTTTTGCCTCTCATTAGAAGCAACCTTGGCTCGAACTGATTTTCACATAAGTTTATTCTTTGGTTCCCCGAATTTAACATGGTCGAATTCCCTGCACACTAAAGTCCAACATCAATAGTCCAAGAAATTATATACATGTAAATTTCATAACATTAACGATCAAGATAATTTATCTGAAATATCATAATTCACATGGCATAATCATTCATCTATAACATACATACAACTCATCATGAAATATTCAATTCATAACTAAATTAAGCTTGTAGTATAATCATTGCATATATAATTCAATTGCAATTAGATGTCATCATGACACTCATAAACTTCACCTAAGTAATCAACATTTCAATTCATAATAGAAATCTCATCGTATCTTAATCAAATCAAATCTCCATTTCCTAGTTACTTACGTAAGTGTATAAAATCCATCACTTCATCCCAAAATTCATAAATCAAAATAACCATAAATTAGAATTCATATTTATATCATAAAATAGTCATCAATAATTCATCACCTAACATTTAACCCGAAATGAAATACACATCTCAACCTAATTCATTTCTTGATTTTCATTTTCCTAACAACTCGTATCGACGTAAATTCCCTAGTTACACATCTCAGTATTTCATCTAAATCAATCATCATAATCTCAGTCATAATGTATCATAAAGTCAACATTGTTTTGTATAGAAAGCATCATAAAATGTAATTTATTCTCATCTATTGTAATACAATCTTTGTCTAAAGGTTAGAATCTTCTAAACTAATCAAAACATTAAGCCAATTACTAGGTCTACCATAATGATAATGGAAAAGCTATGATAGATCTAGGGTGAGGCCTCACATCCTCCCCTCCTAGGCATGAACTTCCTCCTGGAAGTTACGCCACTTAGAGTTAAAGTTCTAGGGTTGACATCTAGCTTAGCCCATTAGGTAAATTTTGAATCACTGATCTCATGCAATGAGGAATTCTAATGTTGATACATGTTAAGGATATGTTTTACCTTATTTTAATCAATTCTAACATTAAAAGTATAAACATTGTATGATAGAACTGATTATCCCAAACATCGTAATTCTAATATTATTTTACATAGTTACTATATCTTGTTCTAGCAACAAGATCGCATAAGGTAATTCCATTCAACACACTAATGTTGGCTCCAAGGTCACAAGGAAATACACTAACACAAGGGACATCTTCCTTACAACACATCTCAAATGTATGCTATCATCACTCTAGATGTTGGTCTCTATGAATTTCAATATCTGAGTATAGGTTCGATATTATGCTAAAGGTATCATTTGTCACTCTACAAATCCTTAGTTTGTACCAACTTTATATTATAGTTGTTGATAATATCATAATATCTATGAAGAAAGATCATAAAGTAATCTTACAAGGACTGTGCATATCACTATCCATAAAATACTCTTACCAAGGCTACTAGCATGGTCATAGATAGCGCTAATGACAAGGGTGAACGTAGTGTGATGGGAATCTTCTTTATAGTTTCTCCCCATTTATAATAAAATATGATGGATTTCCCCAATAAATCTTCTCCCTCATACAACCTACCATGAAAGGACTTTCCAACAATTGCAACCATAAGAGCCTCATCAAATAATCATAAAATCCAAAATTTTAAAATTGAAAGGAATGTTTCATCAAAGTGAGATTCAAAAAGTGGCCACATTTGTAAAACTTTATCACAAAATACGTAAAGACAAGTCCTTGAGGAAAATAAGGACATTAAAATAAAGTTTTTCTAAGCAGCCCAACACATAAATTAATTTCTTTTACATTGTTGGCAATCACAAAAAAAATCAACTTGTGAAACAAAGTAACATAAAAGAAAAATGAATTTAGCAATCCATATTCTCCACAATCATTACATGAACTATGTGACCTTTTAAGGTCACTAAGAGGGAGATGGGGAAACCAAAACATACATTTATTATGACAATATTTACAATATACCAATTATGTCCTAACAAGGATAAAGCATTAAGGGTTTTCCAAGAAAACATTTATTTGGGAAGAGAGGTAGACACACAAAAACTCAGGAGACAACTGCATATTTACTAATAATAGTCTTACTTACTCTATAAGTTCTTTCACTACGTCCAATCATATAATCATTGTATTCACATCAAAACATCCTCCTCTCCTAGAGAGAAATTCCCACTGAAATGTGGTTCACTTATGCCTCACTCTCAACAACATGAAATATACATCATCATATTTACACAACATTTAAATGGCCTGCTCACTTAGGGCAATAAGGCATAAAACAACTCTATTACAACATCTATAAGGCTATTAATTTTATGAATACAGGAGTAACCAGAGATACGATTACCAGCACAACAACTCCATGAGAACCTCAACTAATATAATTAATTGATAGGAATATTTTTAGCATCATAACCCTCAAGAAACTTCTCAAGTGTTTCTATTTGGTGAGTTGGCACTTGATGTCCACCACTTCGTTCCTAGCTAATAGAACTAGCCATTCACTCAGGGTATGTCACATATAACTTCACTCATCACAAAAGACATTCTGTTAGTTAATTTATATTACTATACATATGTTTCATTATGTTTCCATACTACTCTCAATATTACCAGGTAATATCCACTTTACACAAAATTCCCAAGCATATTACATTGACTCATGAGGAGGGTTGCCTTCTAGTTTGTACACAGTGTAAAGAAATATAGTATTTTATACTTTAATAGTTTAATGACTATCTATAAGGATTTAATGAATCACTCTCACAATCCTGTCTTATGTTTGTTTAGGTCAAGCTCTATATCTTATTGTATTTGATTAGGCATGTCCATCCAAAGGTTTTATATTCTCATTCGTCATCAATATAGCATGCCTCAAAAGAAAATTCTACTTTATAGCAGGTGATTTACTTTTGAGCTAACTCTACAATGCACAAGGGACTACCCAAAAGTACAATCCCTAAATTATATTATTTTATTTATAAATGCATTAACAAGGTTCCAATTTACTTATGGACTAATAATTACAACAACATAGGATAGTTTAGTTACTTATGCTGGATTAAATGTATATTATCTCTATCGGCTCCATTTTAGTCTAAAAAATTATCATTGATTCTCCAAAGGTTCATTATAATTCATATAAATTTTAACAAAACACTGACAAGGATGTCATTGATTCATAGTTGTCATCTGCCTCCTGGTAAATTCATAATTACCTTACAATATATTAGGACACAAAAGAATTTTTAGGTTATCTTTCTACCTTGACCCTTGTATCATCTTGGAAGTGTATCTCGATAAGGGTCTCCTTATTTAATTACCAAATGAATCTTTTACACATGCATAGTCTTCATACTATTACCATATTATAGTCATTAAACAAAGAGTTTGTTTGGTAATTTGATAGTAATTTCTTAAGAATTCCCCTTAAGTTCTATTCATGAAATCTGAAGGAATTCCTAGGTAGTTGAATCTTCCATTACTTATCTATATTAGTCTTCGCTTTCATATTTCCAAGGTGGGGTCATCATGTGTTGATCGATCTTTTGGCCAAGTTACTCTTTACATTTTTACTCCTTGGTTACTCTTTTGTTATTGACATGTGCTTGATAAAGTATTTCTTAATTAAGTGGAAAAGAACATATCAAAAAATTTATGCAGACTAGATTCTCAATAAAGAAGTTTCTAAATGTTTCCTCACAAATAGTTTAAGTTGTTAGCACTACCATAGCAACATTTCATTTATAAATAATAAGGTTTTAAATTATGAACAAGGTAAGGTTAGGTGGTTCCAATGTTGAGCATTTGTATAGCCTCTGATTTATTTTCCGTTCAGGCATTATGTGAATCCTACCACAACTAATGCTTTTCTTGATATGTGTTGAGTGAATAACCACGTCTTAATCTTACTTAATAATGTGGTCAAAATAATTTTAATTCATGTTTCCATCAACACTGAACATAATCCGTCCATAACCCTCTTAAGTTGTTTATCTAGGTACACTCATTAACTCTTTTGGAAAAACATGTTTTCAATTTACATTGACCCATTATCTTGAGTTATTAAGATATTTTCATGTTCCTAGTCTATCTTGTATAGAGAAATAATTAAGCTGAATTATGGAATTAAATTAACCCAAAAAGTTCTCCATCCTATACCGAATTGGAATTATAATAATTTGATGGATCCCAAGGGTCTCAAGAATCCCCTTGATAATGTAATGAAGGGAAATCATATTGTTTATAACAAATAAACTAATAAAACTATTAAAATTTAACAGAAATCCAATTATAAAATTGGGTCTACTTGGAGAAGGCATAACCTTCTAGTCCTAGCTCCAAATTGCAAACTGCTTGATGCGTAAGGGGAGGCATCCTAAAAATTTCAAAAGGGTAAAGTTAGATAAGAAACGTAATGGGCTTAGGTTCCAATGTTGAAACCTAGGCTCTGATACCAAGTGTCATGCCCATAATTTAACACTCCAAAAATATGCCAACTTTTTTTTTTTAAAGGGTCGTAAGTTTAAGATTAGCAGTTGACTAAAGTTGTATGATAATGTTTATAGGTTCAAAGGATGGGTCGATTTCTGTTGGTTCAATGAGACTAACATAGAAGGTGTTAGGCTATCTAATTACTCAAAAGGAAAAGAAAACATGAGCCCATCACTAAGGTGCATAATCGTATTTGAGTACAGTGGGTACCACTATGCTCTTGGGTTATGACCCCGGTTAAGAAATTAACCCTTAAGTCTAGGTTGGTAGATGATAAGTTTTTAAATCAATAATTTGCTAAACTAAGGACTCGAATAATAGTTTGGTTAATCGTCAGTTTCAAGAGGTAACCTTCCCCCTTTTTTATAGTACATTCACATCAACACCCTAATTAATTTTCAATTATTTATAATCATTTATTAAATAAAAAACTAATTAACTATTAAATTAATTAACTAACTAATTAATTATTAGTTAATGATAATAAAATCAAGTATAATAAAATATTAATTAATAAATAGAGTACATGTACCAGATCATCAATCTATCTTGGAGATTAGACACAATGGTCTGTATTCAAAAAAATAATAATGAACTTTACTATTAAAGGATACAACATCGATGTATAGATATACCATCTATTTAAAAGATCGTATAGTAATTTTCATGAATTATTTAATCTATTCAACACAATAATATTGTCATACATCAATTAACTAAAAACATTTATTAAAATATGATTAATTAACTATTAACTAGTTTACTAATATTAATGAATTAATTATCCACAATAAATACAAAAATGTTAATTATTAACATGTCTATTAATAATTAAATTTAATTATTAAATAATAAATAATGATTATTAAATAATACATATTTATTAATAAATAAATTTATTAACAAATATAATTATTAAATAATAATTACTAAATATTAATTAATAATATATATCTATTAATAAATAAATTTATTATAAAATATACTAAATAATAAATAATTAAAAAGTAAATAAATAAAAGTTAAAAAAACAACAACGCAAGTTATATGTATTAAAGTCCCTAAGCGTAGGTCCCACGCACTGCTGCAACAGTGTGTACCTGCCTCGGCAGGGCCACACTATCTTGGCAGTGAATGCCTACCTCAATAGGCCCCACCCCCCACTTAAAATATTTTTTTATATATTTTTTTAAATTAAACTATTTTTTTAAAATCAAAGCCCACAAATGTGAGTATAGTATAAAGTGATCTTGATTTATTTTATATTTTCATTTATTTTTATTTGAATTTAATATTTGTTTGCAATACATTGTCTATTTTTTGTAGGGGACCTTTTTGGGGTGACAGCCCAGGTGGGTCCCCCATGATGACTGGGCTTCTAGGATAGAATAGAATAGCCCTTTTTTTGTCTAGTCAATAAGTGGAATAGAGGAAACTAATTAAATATTGACTGTGGCAAAGGAAAATGTATGAGAATTTTTCCCATACATTTTCCAAAGACTTGTAGGTCTCATTTTGCCTCTTTTCTCTAGTTTGTTTGTTTTTTTCACTTGTTTGTTACTTTCTTCTCTCTTATTTTTTTTCCTTAACACCTAGTTTATAGTTTTGTTGTCTCATTAAACAAAAGATGATAGGGCTTTGGTTTTATTTATAGTCTGATTTCTAAAACTCTAACTTATATAGAAATGACTAATTGATAAGGTGAAAAATTTACATGATAGTTGTCATTTTTTCTTAGAGTATACTATTTCTCTACCAAGATACTAATTTCAAGATATCCAGTAAATTTGCAATGATAATGAAAGAGAGCCTTTACTTTTATACAATTCTTTGCCTAACTTTAAACATTTTCATACAAATTAAATTAATACAATGCATCTGTAAAGGAATGGAATTCTCTATTCTTCATCATAGTTTTTCTTTCAATATGAATGCCAATATAAATCTCATTGAGAGGATACACTACATCTCACAGAATTTAATCCAACATAAACTTTTTTTTTTTTCAAATGAACTAATACATTGCCCATTCTTTGGTGAAAATAATATGAATACACTACAATCTTCCTTTGAACATGTTATACCATATTTTCATAAGGAAATGTATCTATCCAAAAGGAAAACAAAACATTACTCTAGTCTTTTTTTAAACAACACTTTGATACAACACAAATTTGGAGTGATATCTCCATTACCTAAATACATTGAGCTCAAGGGATCCTTAGGATTCACTCACAGTAACAATAAACATAAAACAAATAGAATCCATATCAACTTTTGAATACATCTTCAAACTTTCTTCAAGAATAGAACTTCAAACAAGAAGTCTTCAATGGCTTCCAATCCTGCAATAAAATAATTATAGGCCATGGAGTGCTCACCTCCCAACCTAGGCTTCTATGAAGCCACCCCCAAACTTGGGGAACCATCACATAGACAAGGTTTCACACTCAACAACCACAATCACAATAACACAAAAACCACACTTAAACTCCCATCCATGGCTACAATAAAGAGTCTCAAAATGACTCATAAATTGGGGTGAAGGTGGAACCAAACTCAAGGGGGGAAAGCACATTTCATAGAAATACAAGACAAGTCTACTCTTGGCTTTCTCAACATGCATTTTTCCACAAATTCTCAACCCAACAAAACTCCTTATGACCCCTAAGGCTTCAAGCACAAAAATCCCTTATGACCCCCAAAAAGAAATGGGTACATGGAGCCCATACATCCACGTTTCTTCCTTCTCCATACTAAGGAGAGACTTTACACCCATGGTTGTCCCAAAATTCCCTTTACCCCCAAGGCTACTCTTCCCTCCCAGGGGTGAGTGTGGCCTTGAGAAAACTCCCTTAACAAAAATAATACAAAACACCAAGAAATCTTCAAGAGCAACAAACCTTTACATTTACAAAACAAAAAGGCTTGAACAAAAACAAGCACAATAATGCACATGAACAACTAGTAGTCACATACACTAACAAGATTCACAAATAATAAGCACTTAATAACACAAAACTAGTTTCTCCATGCAAGAATGAAAATATTCTTGAGAGCTCATTCACATGGAAACATAACAAGTAGAAAGATGAATGCCACCAAACTATAATCCAAGCTTAAGGAAGAAGGTTGATGAAGAGCCTCCTCTAAGCCGTCCTTCTCCAAACTAGCAAAGTCTCCAAATCTAGAGAGTGGGTGTCAAATTCTTCCAAAAGAAGAGTCCCTTCTAAAAAAGCCTCCACACAATCTCCTAGGGATAGGATCTCATTTTCATTGGGTGGTCTTCTCAAGTTCCTTACATGGTTTCCAAATATGGACTCCTAAAAAGGTTGGCCAAAAAGGTGGACCAAAGACTTGCATCTTAATTGGATGAAGCTCTAACCAAGACCTTGCTTCAAAAGTAGATTTTCGGCCATTTTGAAAATCTAACTTTTGGAAGGGTCTTTTGGTCAACTATGGGTTGTCCTATGGTTAAAAATTCTCCTTACCCATAGGTATATCAAGTGGGATTACTAAAAATGGCCTAAACACACCCCTAGGCACCTTTTAAGCCCCCCAAAAACTCATGCTATGTTTAAATCCAAAATTCATTGATAAGACACTACGTGTGTGAATTTTGTACCTAGCTATAGACACAACACTTCAGTAAAACATTAGAGGTTAGCAAAAATCAAAATATGCAAATAAGAACAATATAGCTAACCAGGTGATTTATTGCCTTCTAGTAGGTGTGAGTATGGTATTCTCAAATTAGACCGAGATCAGTGACAATGTGATGAAGGGTGCTCCCCTTAATACCAAAAACACATAACAAAAATAGAGAAACAACAACAATATGCAAGAACAGAAAATTGGTTTCTTATTATCTCCACAAATGTGGAATTACAAACTTTCAAAATTATAATATGCAAAGCCACATGGGCACTCCCTTACAATATTCTGTAGGACAAAGCCTCGAATCAATACCCAGATCTACCCAGAACTGTCCTAGACAACACTACGGGCCTTCTTTATATTGACATTTTCCACTGCCCGAGAAGGTTCCAAAAATTTAGCCCTTAGGGCTGACCAAACTTAGAAGTATTTTATTTTATTTTTCAATTGATTACATCAAAGTCGGCTAAAAATAACTTTTGAAACCCGAACAAAAATTTTGAAAGAAAATTATTTTCTGCCAATTCAAGTGACCTGACTTTCGAAGACCATAAGTCATCACTAGTTGACCTGATTGACTATTATAACCCAATTTTGGAAAGGCCACGAAGCACTCTATAGGCTTGACTTGCGCAAGCACTTGTCACCCAAATTTTTGACCTCATCCAGGCCCTCTAAAGCCTTCAAAACTGAGTTCAAAGTTTCTGTACCCTACTGCCAATACTGAAAGTGTTCAATATCTTCAAAACTAGACCTAATCTATCCATGAAACTTTACTCGCAGGCTGATATGATTGAGATGAACCTTCACATGTAAAATCAGAACATTCTGAGATTTATGACCAACTTACTAAAAATAGAAAGTTTCCATAAATAGAAGCTCTACACAAGATAACCCTTATTTAATACAAAAACAAAAATATTTTTGGGTGATGCAAGATTGCTCTTACACCCAGGATGCTCCTGCATCAAACACCCAGGGTAATTTGAGAAGTGACCCCGTCATGACTCAGGTGTGTAGAGGAAAAGGAAGATGGCTAACCTCCTCCTTTATCAGCCATAATGAATCTTCAATAGGTCATCCTTTCCAATTGAACAAATATTCTTCATATGTCATGTTCCTTGTGCTTCTACCATCACGACTATCCAGTATATTCTCAATCTCTTTGGTATCTGAACTAGTTGCTGGAATACTCCACTGTGCTGTTGTGATCTCATCTTCAACACCTCCCTCATGATACTCTGTCAGATTTGAAATGTTAATCACTAGTGAAATATTCATCTCAGTAGGCAATTCTATTTCATATGCATTTCCTGAATCATGCTTCTTTAGTATTTTACATGGCCCAAACTTCTTCATCTTCAAATTATTATATGTACCAACTAGAAATCGCTCCTTCCGCAAATGAACCATGACTTCATCTCCAACCTAAAACTCCTTATGCCTCCTTTTCACATCTGCCTTAGCCTTATACTACACATTCATCTTGGTAATATGCTTCCTCACCTCCTTATGGATGTTCTTCAAGTGTTCTGCAAAATCCTCAGCTTCAACACTACTTATTTCTCCTTTATCTATCTTTCTCAACTTAGATACATTTCTGGGACTACTCCCATATACAATCTAGAATGGTGATTTACCAGTGCTCCTGTTGACAGAATTATTATATGCAAATTATGCCTGTGGTAAAATCAAATCCCATCTTGTTGGCTTATCTCCAACAAAACATCTTATAAAATTTTTCAAAATCCTATTCACCACCTCTATTTGTCCATCAGTCTGTGGATGATGTGATGAACAGGTTCTTTACAAGCTTTTTAAGCTTCACCAAAATCAAGATCCTCTGGATACAAATTCTTGAGTTCCTTGAACCCAACCACCTCAATCTGCATCTCTGTCAGTAATAGTTTCCTTTTACTGAGAGCATCTGCAACCTTGTTAGACTTTCCACTCTTGTATTTCAAAAAAAATGTATAACTCTACAAAAACTCAACCCATTTCAAATGCCTTTGATTAAACTTTCCTTGACTATTCAAATATTACAAAGCTTGATTATCAGTATACAAAACAAACTCCTTAGGAAGCAGATAGTGTCTCCACTTCTTCAATGCTTGAACTGTAGCATAAAATTCTTGATCATAAACATAATATTTTCTCTTTGCATCATTTAACTTCTCATAGAAATAAACAATAGGTTTACCTTCTTGGCTCATAACAGCTCCTATTGTAGTACCACTAGCATCACAATCTACTTGAAACACCTTATTAAAATCAGGAAGTGCTAAAACAGGTTGTTCTGTAACCTTTTATTTCAATAGTTTAAAACTCTTTTCTATCCCCTCGCATTGTTTCAGTCAAGGGTCCACAAATACTGCTAAAATTTCTGATAAAATTTTTATAAAAGCTAGCCAAACCATGAAAATACCTTACCTAAGTAGCTCTCCTTGGAGTAGGCCATTCAAGGATAGCCTGTACATTATTTGGGTCCATTTTTAGACCTTCTGCTGAAACTACAAATCCCAAATATACTAACTCTTTCTTCACAAAATTGCACTTCTTCAAATTAATCAACAATTTCTCATCTCTTAACTTCTCAAACACCATATGAATATGCATCATATGCTCTTCCAATGTCTTACTAAATATCAAAATATCATCTAGGTACACAATGAAAAACTTACCCATAAATTCTTTCAGAACCTTGTTCATGAGCCGCATGAAAGAACTCGGTGCATTGGTTAGCCCAAAAGGCATGACTAACCACTCATACAGTCCTTCCTTTATCTTGAAGGTAGTATTCCATTCATCTCCTTCTCTAATCTGAATCTAGTGATATCCACTCTTCAGATCTATCTTTGAGAAATCACATGTGACATGCATCCATAAGTATGATATCACATAGTACCTCATCATGGTACCCGTTAATCTTGAACTTTACTAGGCACTGTTGACTGACCATGACCTTGTGGTCATCCTGCACCCAGGCAATCCAATATGGATGTGGACATTTCTATCTCTTGAGCTTCAACTTTGTCACCATCTCTTCTGACACCAAATTTTTAGTGCTTTCACTATCAATAATCACATCACAACATTTACCCTCACACTTGCATCTAGTGTGAAACAGGCTCTTTCTTTGCTCAGGTTCATTCTCACCACTCAACAGGACTCTTTTGTTAATCAATATTTCTCCTCTTTCAGCATCTTCAAAATTTGAGGATCTGACATCTTCATCTACATGTGCCACTCTAGCCTGGCCTTCATTCCTCCTATCCATCCTTCCTTGGCATTGAGGACATTCAAATTCCCTATGACCTTCTTCTCCATAGTGAAAGCATGTTCCATGGAAGCCTCCTCTTCTTGAACCTTGTCCTCTTCCTCTTCCTCTCTGATCTCTATTGTTATGATCTTGGAAATGATTGGAATTGTTTCCTCTCTAATTTTGACTTCTACTGGCCTCGTCTTTCTTTTTCAGATCTTCATTTCGGCCTCCATATGACCATCCACAAGATCATCCACTGTGACCCATTCCATTTTGTCTACTCTCAAACTTCTTGTTTACATTTTCCTCTACTTTTAGGGAAAACTAGTATGCCTCTTCAATACTATTCATTCGAACCAGATTCAGCTCCTCCTAAATGCTCGGCCTTAACCCATTAAGGTAACGGACAACTTTCTCCTTGACAGCTTTTGCATGGCTTGTTCTGATGAGGATTTGATAGAACTCATTTGTATACTCCTGAACAGATCTTCTTGCCTGCTTCAAACTTTGCATCTTCTTCAGTAGGTCAAGCTCATAAGCAACATGAATGAACTATCACTTCAATTTATCCACCATTCAATCCCATCTTGTGATTTTACCTTTCCCTCTTCTATTTCATTCTAATTGAATCTCTTGCCACCAGATCTTTGCATGACCTTTCAGTCTGGCCTTCACGAATTTGACACTTTCAAGATCCTCAATATCTTCATACTCAAAATATTAGTCACATTCATTGATCCAGTTGATCAACTTCTCTGGGTTAAGATTTCTTGAAAATGTAGGAACCTCAATCTTAGGTCTTTTTTCAATCTTAGAAATGGCTCGAAAAAGTCTTTCTTCATCCTCATTCACAACTTTGACTTCTCCTTCTTGATTTTCTTCTTCGGCTTCATCCTCACTTTCATCTTTGACATTAAAATTCATTACTCTATGAATCTCCTCTTGCAATACTCGCACTTGTCTCTAGAGCGCTCTAAGCTCAGGTGTTACAACACTAGCTCTTCCGCCACGTTCCCTTTGTGGAGGCATTTTCATGATGTGTACTGAAACCCTAATCATGGTCCTGGTGTAAAATACCTCACAGTCAGTGATCTGTTTACATACTCAAGAACTCCTACTCTGATACCACTTGATGAAGGGTGCTCCCCTTAATACCACAAACACATAACAGAAACATAAAAATAACAATAATATGCAAGAACAAAAAATTGGCTTCTTATTATCTCCACAAATGTGGAATTACAAACTTTCAAAATTACAGTATGCAAAGCCACATGGGCATTCCCTTACAATATGTTGTAGGACAAAGCGTCGAATCAATACCCAGATCTACCGAGAATTGTCCTAGACAAAACTACGGGCCTTCTTTATATAGGCATTTTTCACCACCCGAGAAGGTTCCAGAAATTTAGCCCTTAGGTCTGACCAAACTTAGAAATATTTTATTTTTCAATTTATTACATAAATGTCAGCTCAAAATAACTTTTGAAACCTGAACAAAAATTTTGACAAAAAATTATTTTCTGCTAATTCAGGTGACCTGACTTTCAGAGACCATAAATCATCACCAGTTGACTTGATTGACTATTATAACCCCATTTCGGAAAGGCCACGAAGCACTCTACAAGCTTGACTTGAGAAAGCACCTGTCACCCAAATTTTTGACCTCATTCGGGGCCTCTAAAGCCTTCAAAACTAATTTCAATGTTTTTGTACCTTGCTGCTATGTGTGTGAAAATTGTACCTGATCTGTAGACACAACACTTCAGTAAAACATTAGAGGTTAGCAAAAATCAAAATCATGCAAAATTGAAATCTAATTTAACCAAGTGATTTACTGCCTTCTATTAGGTGTGAGATTAATGTTCTCAGATTGTTATCGAGATCAGTGACCTAGACGACACCTAAACGAAGGATTCAAATGCAATTGATCTAGATATGAATTGAATGCAATCTATTTTTTTGATATTTTCTATGCAATAATATGATGAAAACTTATATGAATCTATGCTAATATGAAAATTGATATGCAATGCTAATCTAGAAATGATATGATATGAGAATGAAAATTCTAACAATAATATGAAAGCTATGAATTTGAAATTGATCTCACAAAGCTTCGAATCCTCAAATTTATCTTTCAAGCTCCAATTGTGCAAATTCTCCAAATCTGATACACTATGATTCCTGTAGAGTAAGTTTGCAATTTGCGAGATGAATTATGAAGAGCTGAGCCTTGGTTTTATAGAAATCCAAGGCTTTGGAGGTGCATGGAAGAAAGCCATAAATCACTCAAATAACTCAGGTTGATTTTTGAGTTATTTTTAAATAATAGATAATTAAGTCACAAAAATTATGCAAAAGCACAGTTCAACTCGAATTAGAAGTTTAGATCAACTTTAAAACTCAAAAAGATGTTGAGTTTCAAAAAGCTAACAACTTGCATTGATTTTTCAATTTGTGTTTAATTGGTCCTTGAATGTGCACATGGATAATTATGATTCAATAAATAAATAAAGTGATTTATTCTCAACTTAACTGATTTTTGAAATAAAAAAATTAATTTATGGGTTAATTAACTATTTTATCAAACTTTTATTAAAAACTATATTATTAAATAATGACAACTTGCTTTAATCAATTAAATAAGAATTTAATCAATTATTCATAGGATATTGGATTTATTGTCAAAATTAAATAATATAATTAATAATAGATATAATTAAATTTAATTAAATAATTAAGTGGCAAGATATTAAATCTAATTAATTAAATATGAAAATATTCAATTAATCATCAAGGCGCCTATTGCTAGGTTTTCACCAAGATGTTCATTTTTTTAGGACTTTTTCTGATTTTTAAGATTTTTTAGGACATTTTACCATAGATTGAATGCCTTAGGCGTAGAATTTATTCAGATGGAGAACGTTGATTGGTTCTCAGAGCTGTTCTCCTTCAGTCATTAAGAGTTGATAGGCACCAGAGCCAAAAGTAGCAGTGATAACAAAGGGACCCAGCCAATTGGGTTCAAACTTCCCCTTACATTCTCGATGAGATTGATTTTTAGGATTTTCTCTCAAGACTAGATCACCAACCTGAAATTCTCTGTGTCTGACTTTCTTGTTGTAACCTCTAGACATTGTCTTCTGATATACTCTGAGATGATCATACATTGCTTGTCTGTGCTCATCTAGTAGTTCCAGTTCTTGTAACCTAGACACTCTGTAGTCATCATCAGTTACTAGACCATGCATTCTAATTCTAAGTGATGGGATTTCAACCTCAATAGGTAGTACCGCTTCAGACCTATAAACTAAAGCAAAAGGTGTAGCCCTAGTAGGTGTTCTGATACTTGTTCTATAGGCCCATAGAGCTAGATTAATCATGAGATGCCAATCTCTGCCAGTTTTGTTTACTGTTATGTGCAAGATCTTTAATAAATTTTTGTTAGAAGCCTCTGCTTGACCATTCCCTTGTGGATAGTAGATAGAAGACCAATGTTGTGTGATCTTGAATTTAGCACATAGATCATCTAGGTCTTTATTCTTGAATTGCCCACCATTATCTATGATTATGGAATGAGGTATCCCATATCTGCATATGATATAGTTCAATATGAACATAGATATCTATTTCCCTGTTGCTTGTGTCAAAGGGACAGCCTCTACCCATTTTATAAAATAATCTGTGGCTGTGATTATATGGGTATGTCCGTTAGAAGAATGAGGATGAATCATCCTGATAAGATCAAATGCCCATTGATGGAAAGGCCATTGTGTTGTAAAGGGGATTAGATCCCTCCCTGGAGCATGAATTAGGTTGCCATGTACTTGACACTTTTGACAATTCTTAGCAAATTTGATAGCCTCTTTCTCCATTTTAGGCCAATAGTACCCAGCCCTAATAAGTTTTTGAGCTAGTGTTAAACCATTCAAGTGTGACCCAAAAATACCATCATAGACTTCGTCTAATGCATGTTGAGACTCTTCCCATTCTAAACATCTAAGTAGCGTACCATCTAGACCTCATTTGTATAGATCATTACCAATGATGACATATCAGGAGGCATTACAGATAAGGTATCTCTTTTCATGGCGGTTAAAGGTATCAGGAATGATTTGGTCTTGGAGATAGGAAAATAGGTTTTTATATTGAGATGAATCATGACCTACAATAGTGCAGATCATGTAGGTTTCAGGGGAGTCATATGCAGGATAATAGTGCTTCCACCAGGAACTCGTAGTGTAGCTCATGTTCAGGCTATTGTAATAAAGTAGATAGTGTTGCCATTGCATCGGTAGCCTTGTTCTCCATTCTAGGAATTTTCTCAAATGTGATAGATATGAAATATTTCTTAAGATCATCTACCATTCTCTTGTAAGGAATGAGCTTTTCATCTTTAGTTTGGTACACATCATTGACTTGATGAATAACAAGTTGAGAGTCTCCATGAATGTGTAGCTCTGTTACTCTCCATTCAATTGCTAGTTTCATACCATCCAAGAGGGCTTCATATTCCGCAATATTATTTGTGGAGGGGAACTTTAGTCTAAATGCTTTTGGGATGGAGTATCCTTGAGGAGTTATGAACAATATGCCTGCTCCAGATCCATTCTGTGTATAGGAGCCATCAAAGAACAATTGCCATTCTCTAGAAGATAGGTGCATAATAGAGGAGTCTGGAAATTCCATTTGCATTGGTGTGTCATAAAAAATGGGTGCATCCGCTAGTTGATCAGCAATAACTTGACCTTTTATAGCTTTTCTTTCAACATATTCAATGTCAAATTCACTTAGAAGCATGACCCATTTAGCCAGTCTACCTGTGAGGGCAGCCTTGCTGAGTAGGTATTTTAGTGGATCAATTTTTGCTACTAGATGCATGGTATGAGCTAACATATAGTGTCTCAATTTATATGATGCAAAGATCACAGTGAGACAAGCTTTCTCAATCATAGAATAGTTCTTTTCATATGCCACCAATGTTTTGCTTATATAATAAATGGCTCTTTCCTTTTTCTCTTCATCATGTTGCGCTAGCAATGCCCCCAGTGATGTGGCTGTTGTGGAGACATATAAGATCAATGGCTTCCCATGAATAGGAGGCATCAAGATAGGTGGATTTGATAGATACTTCTTGATATGGTTAAATTTTTTCTCACATTCTTCATTCCATGCAAAGGTCACACCTTTATGTAATATTTTTGTAAAAGGTTGTGATATGTCCGCTAGCTGTGATATGAATCTTTTGATAGATTGGACTCTTCCTTGCAACGTCCTCATTTGACTAATATTTGTGGGAGGTTGCATCTCTATTATAGCCTTGACTTTAGCCAGATCAACTTCAATGCCCTTCTTTGAAACTATGTATCCTAAGAGCTTTCTAGAAGTGACACCAAAAGCACACTTCTTAGGATTTAGTCGGAGACTAAACTTTTCCATTCTGTCTAGGATCATGCTCAAGTCTTTTAGATGTTCAGTTCTGATCATAGATTTTGCTAAAGTATCATCAACATAATCTTCCATAGTTCGATGCATCATGTCATGGAAAATAGATGTCATTGCTCTTTGATATGTAGCACCAGCATTTTTAAGCCCAAATGGCATGACATTCCAACAGAAGGTGCCCCATGCACATGTGAAAGTAGTTTTCTCTTGGTCCTCTGGAGCAATTTTTATTTGGTTATATCCAGAGAAACCATCCATTAAGGAATACATCTCAAAACCCACAGTCATGTCCACTATCATATCAATGTTAGGTAGTGGAAAGTCATCCTTAGGGCATGCTCTATTCACATCTCTAAAGTCTGTGCACACTCTAATTGACCCATCTGGTTTAGAAAAAGGTACAATATTAGAGATCTACTCTACATAGTCAATAACTCGGATGAATCCAACATTTAGGAGCTTCTCTAATTCAGCTTTTACCAAGAGTACAACGTGAGGATGCATCTTTCTCAATTTTTTCTTGACAGGTTTGACATTTGGAGCAATAGATAAATGATGCATTATAAGATTAGGATCCAATCCTGGCATATCTGAATATTTCCATGCAAAGTTGATCTTCTTCTCTGTTAGGAATGTTGTAAATTTTTTCTTCTCTTCTTCTGATAATGATTGTGCTACATGTACCAATTGTGGTTCCTCTGTTGTACCCAAATTGATGGATTGAGTGGGCTCAATTAGAACTAGAGATCTGTCCTATAAATGACTTGGAAGGACATCAAATATCTCATCCTTAGGCACCTCAGAGAGGTTTTCACCTTTGGATACATCTTTTATTTTTACTTTTGTAGGTTCTGAGACTACCACAAAGTGGTTTTCACCCTCAGAACTCTTTTTCTTTTTCTTTTTATTCTTGTTTTTCTGACTAAGATATTTGATGTCTGACTCAGTCATGCTGATGCTTGGTTCACTAATGGAAGTACTCATAGGCTCAACTGCATTGAGGTAGCAAGCAAGGGCATAGTCATTTAGGAAGGTATAAATACCATGGCTCAGATTCGTGGAGGTTTGATCAATGAGTTCTAGATATTTGATAGTCAAAGCAGGGAAAGATTGGGAGATAGTGTTTACGAATATGGATCTGTCATCATTGGTCCTAACCTGATGCTTGAGTTCAAAGGTGATACTACAACTTAAGACATCCAATTTGTGAATAGGCTCAATGTCATTGTGGGAGTCTAATTCAGCCATAGGTGGATCAGACTTGATAGGTTCATCATTTCGCTCTAGACTTATGTGGGTTTGAGGTGCATATTGGCGAATAACATGAACATGTTTCTCTGTGATAAGCTCATCTAGTTCTGGGATGACTCCCCATTTATAGTCATTTGATTCATCTTCTGATTCAGGATCTCTAGGAAATCTTAGAACATGAGTAAAGTCAGGGTGAATACCCCAAGAAGGGTTACCCTCATATTCTGATTTGTATTCATACTCATGAGAATCTGTCTCAGAATCACTACCACTTCCCTCTTCTTGATTGTTTTTGAGATTAGCTGGTTCTTGTGCTGCAACTATCTCTTGATTGATAGTAGGTTCTTGTGTTTCTACTACATTAATTCTTTTGATAGGATCATCTTTATCATCAAGAAGGTCTTTGATCTCTTTAGGAAATTTTTCATAGGGGATGAGTTCTGAACTATCTAAATCACTATCTGATGGTTCTATTTCTTCTTTCTTAAGAAGAGGTTCCCCTGGTGCGATCTACTCTATGACATGAGAGCAATTACCTTTGAGGTGATAGGGTTTCTTCTTAAAGCCTAAGCCAACTTTGTTTTTATTTTCTCTACTCATATGTGGGAGAGGTACCTCAAGACCTTTTCCTCTAATTCCTAGAGGTCCTTTACCTGAATATCCCATCTTAGCTATTAATTTATCTCATGGACCATATGACTTGGAAGGGAGTTTGGAGACTACAGAGTCACTAGTTGGAACAACTTGAGATTCAGGTTCATCTTTGTACAACCATGATACCACAGCCTCATCCTGTTCAAATTCTTTCTTGGATACTTGTTCTACTACAAATTTCTTTTTATATGCCTCAAGAGGGTCTTTAGAGTCTGGTTTGGATTTTTTCAAAGATTGCCCATAAGACTTAGGTGAGATAGGGAGAGATGTCAGAGATAAGACTGGCTAGATAGTATATTCTCCCATACTATTTTCTTTGATATTAACCTCTTTTGCAAGATCTTCCATTTTAGATGTGGATGCTTCTTTAGTTGGTTCAATAGAAGATTCTCTGTTATTAGGTACAAGCTTATCTGCACTTTCCTTCAAGGTGTTGCAAGTTGTATTCAAATCCGTGGGGATAGTAACCTCTACTCCTTCATAAGGAAACTTCAAACATTGATGGTATGTAGAAGGAATAGCTTGCATTTCATGTATCCATGGTCTCCCTAGAAGGACATTGTAGGCCAAAGGTAGATCAAGCACTTGACAGATGGTATCTTTGATAACTGGACCCACTCTGATAGGTAAGACAATTATGCCTTTAGAAGATATTTCTTGTCCATCATAGGCCTTGATAGTTATTTTATTTCTAGGATCAATAGCCAATTCTGAAAATCCCAATTGTGTGATCAAGCTGTAAGAACAAATGTGTAGGCCAGTGCCCCCATCTATCAACACATGTTGACTCTATGGTTCTGGATCAAGACTTCTATATGCAAAGGATGATTATGTGGGTGACTCAAGGAGTTGTCATCTTCCTCTGAAAAGGAGATATATTGCGGAGATGTAAGATGTCCAACCATAGTCTGGAACCTATCTAAATCAAGGTCATCAGGAACATTGGAACCGAGCAAAGCTTTATCGAGAATGGCTTTATGAGCTGGAGATATTTGAAGCAACTCAAACATGGAGATTTTTGCATTAGTGTGCTGGAGTTGTTGAACAATGCTATAAGACATAGGCCTTGTATCCTTTGGATTGGAAGATTTGGAAGCAACCTTCTGTTTATAAGCAGATGAAAGATTGAAGGGCACCTTAGGGACATTTGATGAATCTGGGATTTGTCCTTTTAGATGTGTTTGAGCTTGTGATCAAATAACTATGTTAGCTGAGGAATGATCTCTATCTCTTCATACAATTGTGATGACATTGCAACTTTCAGAGAGACATGGTTCAACCATATTGATGACATCATTATTTCTAGGGTAGGCATAGTTGACTTTTGCCCCCATATTAGGCTGAGAAGTTGAAACTTCTTGACCATGTTTCAGAAAGGGTTCTATGAATGTTGTATGATCATGATTGCTTTTTGGATTGTCAATTGTGATGTCTCCACTATCAATCAAATCTAGAATGGTATGCTTCAAGTGGTAGCAACTACTAGTTTTGTGACCTTTACTCCGATGGAAATCATAGAATTCATTTTCGTTCCACCATATTGGTTTAGGGTCTTGATCATTCAATCGGATTGGTGGTAATGAGATGATGTTATCAGCTAGTAGAGTTTTCATAGCTGATTCTAAAGACTCTCCTAGAGGAGTAAATTTTTGATGTTTATCCTATTTTTTGTATTCTGGCTTCCTTTGAGATGGTTGAGCAGAATTTTTCTCTGAAGCTTTAATGGCTTGAGTGCCAAGAGTGAGATTGTATGCTGGTGCCTTTGATGGGGCACAGACAGTGTCAACAATGCCATCTGTGATGATGCCTTTGTTCTTGTTCCAATTTTTGTTCTTGTCTTTAGAACTGGATCCAGATTCACACTTGTCTTTTTGAAGTGTGATTTCTCCTTTTTTTACAAGAACTTTTTTGATTTTGATAGCATTATCCACCATCTTATCAAAAGATGTATGATCTTGCATTTGTAGAGGATAATTGATTTCTGGAACAAGGTTGTTGATGAAGATTTCCAATTTTTCCATTTTTAGAATAGGTCTGGCATATAGAGAGAACTTCTTCCTCCATCTCTTGAGAAATGTTAGGAATGGTTCCCTTGGATATTGCTTGAGATTACAGATATCGATCATGGTGACCAGGTGCTGAATATTGTAGGAGTATTGCTGGTAGAACAATTTGATCAACTCCTCAAAAGTTTTGATAGTAGAAGGCAGTCTAGAGAACCAGTGGATGGCTGCTCCCCCTAGAGATCGAGGGAAGAGATGCATCAGATAGGTCGGTTCATGCATGAACTCCATTGATTGCGCATAGAATTCTCTGACATGATCTTGAGGATCAGAGTGTCCATCAAACTTGTCATACTTTGGCATCTCCACTATTTTTGGAAATGGTGGCATATACAAGTCTTTGTCAAATGGAAAAGGACATAGAGCCTCCATGGAGAACTCTTTGGGTTCCTTCTTTTTTTCGAGTTGATTCAGTTTGACTTGTAAAGCATGTATTTTTTTCATCATAGCTGTGAGTGGAGTTTCTTCCTCATGTGTAATGATGTCTTCAACATTAAAGTTGGCAGGAAGTTTAGCTCCTTGATGAGCTAATTGTAAAAAGTATGCTTCTCTATCTTCTTTCAAGAAATGCTTCATCATTCATTTGAAGTTATCATCATTTTGATATTGAGCAATTTCTTTAGGTACGGGTTCCTGATCTGCACCATGTTGAGATTGAGCTCTTTGAGAGCCAAAATTTGTCCCTGCTTGAGACATGGTAGGAGTTTGTGGACTCCCTAGATTAGATTGATGAGGGGTATGTTGAGTACCTCCATGAGTTGACGGAGGAGGTATGTAACCAGATTTCAATCGATAGTTGCCAAGACCGTCATCCTCGTAAAGACCAGAATTGATGAGTTGCTTAAGAGTTGGAGTTTGGAGAGTGGTGATAGATTTCTTGTGAGAGGAAGCTCTAGTCTCCACCATTCACCTCAAGTGAAACAAAAGAATAAGATCCAGATAACCGAAGAATGAATTGAATCAAGATGATCAGATGACGCAACCTTGTCAAGGTTTGATTGATTTGAAGATTTGATTAGACGTGGATGAAGGATACTATGCCCTAGATGTATGGGTAGGTTCCCAAAAGATAGCGGACAAGATATCACAACACTTAGTCATTTTGATGATTGATGGAAGATTGATAGTTATGACAAGGTTTTGACACAGGATTATAAGGACTCAAATCGATTAAATAGAAGGCTGAATCGAATTCAAAAGGCCACTTTAGGAAAATGATTGGATTCTCAATAGCTACTGCTTTGTTCCTGACACAGTGATTCATTCGACAGATTCTAAAATTAGGCTGAAAAAGCTAAATATCTAGCAATTCTAACAATTTTTTGACAACTTTCAAAAATTTCCCAAACGACATCCTGCAGACTTGTACGACAGTGGGTATGCTGTGAAATGATAGTTGCAAAAATTGTATGACAATTGCAAGCAAGATTTTGACTCTTAGAATTTTTTGGCATCAAAAATCGTATGAAACTGGGTTGGTTATCATATGATAGTTGGGTATCAATGAAACAACAGTTGAAAATCTCATACGATAGTTGGGTAGCAATGAAACGACAGTTGAAAATCTCATATGACAGTTGCAAGATTTTGACTTTGAGAATTTGCTGGCATGGAAACTCGTATGACACTGGGTACTCAATCATACGACAGATGGGTTGCAATGAAAAGACACTTGATAGAAACTCATATGACTTTCTGACCTCTTGAGACAACTTTTGACTCCAGAAAATGATTTTACTTCAGATTTTGCAAATTTTGAGTTTTCCGATTTGAATTGTTTGCAAATTTCAATGTCCAGATTTGAGGATTGTAATAGATTTGTTCATTTTCAATAACCAGATAGATAAACAACCACACAAAATAGCAAGCAAGTGATTTCAAGCATGTTTGAAAACAATGAACAAGAGCAAAAGAAACCTTGCACATGAAGAATCAAGTGACTTATTCGTTCTAATCCTTAGAAGTGCTATTTGTGTATGTTCCAAAGATGTTTTCCAATAATGCACATATACCCTATAAAATGAAAATTTGGCCTCGCTAGGGTTTTTAGTAATGGTTTGACTCTGCAACTTTTATGATCCAAAGGGGTGAACTCCAATCCTGACGCACCAGGGTTTTGACGCAGTCTGAGAACTTAATCTTTAGGAGCTTCTAGGGAGATCTGACAACCCAACAATGAACCATACCCATGGAGATTTCTTTGACAAGGACATTTATATAGCGGCTATCACTACCATGGCGAAAATGGCTATTACCACTTGAGGTTCTGTTAACGCAATTTTTCCTATGAAGGGATTGTCCGCTACAGTTAACCGTCTCTAAAGGTGACTCACAGTATGATACCACAAGGGGACTTGGCTCCAGATCCAAGGTTTTTGACACCTCTTCACTTTTAACCCAAATAAAGAAAGCAGATTAATCCAACATGCTAAGACAAAGTTTATCTCACCAAGGTCTATGATATCAATCCCACGTGATCTATCAACTCCTTCGGAGAGAGAATGTATCAATCAATAAGGGAAGATGCACTAAACAATTTGAATGTGAAACGCGCTAAGTATCCTCCCTACCTACAAGGATTCTGTCATCAAGAAGGATTTCTCTAGGAATCCAATCTCTCAAGAATCACAAATAGAGTTCATAGGGCCTAATTACTATGTGAGCACAGATGTATGTTTCCAAAAGAAAATCTACCAAAAGTATCCAAAAAGTAGAAAGAGGAACACTTAACGTTTAAAGTGAATATGAGATGAGTCCACAAGGTGGAACACTTAACACCTCACACAAGCTAAAAATGAGTCCCCAACTTAGAAAATAAGTGAGTTCCTAAAAGTACAAAAGGGTTGCCAAGTGGAACACTTAACACTTCTGTCTTGTTGACCCCTCCCCTTTATGGCACCGAGATTGCAACCACGGGGCAGAATGAGGGGCCGACAGATTAGCGAGTCCAATAACCCAAGATAGCAATCAAGATCAATCACAAGTATCTGAGACTACTTAATGAATCCTTAAGGGGTCATAAACTAGTATCAATTATGCAAGTGTGTAAAACAAAAGCATGAAAAGAATCACCCAAGCTAGACACACGAGAGATTTATTTTAAGCCCCAAATCAAAATATTATCAGCACAAGTGGAATACCTAAGATCCTCGCAACGTGCTTAGTAGATGTTTTCCTAATTTTGAGTAATTCTTGCACTTTTTCCAATCAAAACCAGTAGAAATCAATCAGAAATAGTAAATTTCAATTGTTAGGGTTAGCTATCAGTCAAAATCCAAAAATCAAATCTGACAAACTACCTGCAAAAATGAAATGACAATTGAAATCTGGTACTGAAACTCGTACGACAGTGGGTTTGTTACCAGATGACAGTTGAAACCTGATGCTGAAACTCGTACGACACTAGGTCTATTACCAGACGATAGTCCAAAAACTCGTACGACATTGGGTGTCTGATGAAATGATGATCCGGCCTCCAAACGATAGTGGGTGCCTAATGAAATGACACTCGGTCAACTATCATACGATAGTGGGTTCAAAATGATACGACTTTTGTTAGAAACTCATATGAAGATTGTACGAACAAAAATAAAAATCATATTTTTGCATAGAAACTGAGGAGAAAAAGATAAAAATTGATAGAATTGAATTGGAAACCCATTTCAGGGCCCCACGGTGGGTGCCAGAAAATGTGTGTGTGAAAATTGTACCTGATCTATAGACACAACACTTTAGTAAAACATTAGAGGTTAGCAAAAATCAAAATCATGCAAAATTGAAATCTAATTTAACCAAGTGATTTATTGCCTTCTAGTAGGTGCGAGATTAATGTTCTCAGATTGTTATCAAGACCAGTGACCTAGATGACACCTAAATGAAGGATTTGAATGCAATTGATCTAGATATGAATTGAATGCAATTAATCTATTTTTTTGATATTTTCTATGCAATAATATGATGAAAATTGATATGAATCTATGCTAATATGAAAATTGATATGCAATGCTAATCTAGAAATGATATGATATGAGATTGAAAATTCTAACAATAATATGAAAGCTATGAATTTGAAATTGATCTCACAAAGCTTCGAATCCTCAAATTTATCTTTCAAGCTCCAATTGTGAAAATTCTCCAAATCTGATATGCTATGATTCCTGTAGAGTAAGTTTGCAATTTGCGAGATGAATTATGAAGAGCTGAGCCTTGGTTTTATAGAAATCCAGGGCTTTGGAGGTGCATGGAAGAAAGCCATAAATCACTCAAATAACTCAGGTTGATTTTTGAGTTATTTTTAAATAATAGATAATTAAGTCACAAAAATCATGCAAAAGCACAGTTCAACTCGAATTAGAAGTTTAGATCAACTTTAAAACTCAAAAAGATGTTGAGTTTCAAAAAGCTAACAACTTGCATTGATTTTCCAATTTGAGTTTAACTGGTCCTTGAATGTGCACATGGATAATTATGATTTAATAAATAAATAAAATGATTTATTCTCAACTTAACTAATTTTTGAAATAAAATAATTAATTTATGGGTTAATTAACTATTTTATCAAACTTTTATTAAAAACTATATTATTAAATAATGACAACTTGCTTTAATCAATTAAATAAGAATTTAATCAATTATTCATAGGATATTGGATTTATTGTCAAAATTAAATAATATAATTAATAATAGATAGAATTAAATTTAATTAAACAATTAAGTGGCAAGATATTAAATCTAATTAATTAAATATGAAAATATTCAATTAATCAAACTTAGGATAAATGTGATTTATCGCCAAATAATCATTAAATTAAAGATAATTAAGATAATTAGGAATATTGCTAGTAATATTCCCCGATGCAAAATTTAAGATAATCAATTAGGATTCGATGATTTTTAGATGTGCCTTAGGTTAGGACTTCTATGTCAGTTTCATTCAATTTGTAGATGTAGGAGGTTAATGAACTTATAGCCCATTTTTGGGGTATTACAGCTGCCAATATCGAAAGTCTTCAATATCTTCAAAACTAGACCTGATCTAGCCATGAAACTTTACTGGCAGGCTAATATGACTGAGATGAACATTCACATGTAAAATCAAAACATTCAAAGATTTATGACCAACTTACTAAAAATAGCAAGTTTCCATAAATAGAAGCTTTGCACAAGATAGCCCTTATTAAATATAAAAACAAAAATATTTTTGGGTGATGCAAGATTGCTTTTACACCCAGGATGCTCCTGCATCAGACACCCGGGGTAATTTGAGAAGTGACCCCATCATGACTCAGGTGTGTAGAGGAAAACCAAGATAGTTAACCTCCTCCTTTGTCAGCCATGATGAATCTTCAACAGGTCATCCTTTCCACTTGACCAGATATTCTTCATATGTCTTGTTCCTTGTGCTTCTACCAACATGACTATCCAGTATATCCTCAATCTCTTTGGTATCTGAACTAGTTGTTGGAATACTCCACTGTGCTGTTGTGATCTCATCTTCAACACCTCCCTCATGATACTCTATCAGATTTGAAATGTTAAACACTGGTGAAATATTCAGCTTAGTAGGCAATTCTACTTCATATGCATTTCCTGAATCATGCTTCTTCAGTATTTTACATGGCCCAAACTTCTTCATTTTCAAATTGTTATATGTACCGACTGGAAATTGCTCCTTCTGCAAATGAACAATGACTTCATCTCCAACCTAAAATTCCTTATGCCTCCTTTTCACATCTTCCTTAGCCTTATACTGTGCATTCATCTTGGTAGTATGCTTCCTCACCTCCTCATGGATGTTCTTCAAGTGTTCTACAAAATCCTTAGCTTCAGCACTACTTATTTCTCCTTTATCTATCTTTCTCAACTCAGATGCATTTCTGGGACTACTCCCGTATACAATCTAGAATGGCGATTTACCAGTGCTCTTGTTGATAGAATTATTATATACAAATTTTACCTATGGTAAAATCAAATCCTATTCTGTTGGCTTATCTCTAACCAAACATCTCAGCAAATTTCTCAAACTCCTATTCACCACCTTTGTTTGTCCATCAATCTGTGGATGATGTGATGAACTGAACTTCAAATCTATCTTCAACTTCTTCCATAATGTATGCTAGAAATATCCAATGAACTTAGTGTCCCTATCTAAAACTATACTCTTTGGCAAACCATGCAGTCTCACCACTTCTCTGAAAAATAATTCCACTACATGAACCACATCATTAGTCTTCTTGCAAGGAATAAAATGTGCCATCTTTAAAAATCTGTCAACTACCACAAAAATTGAATCATGTCCCCACTGTTTCCTTGGTAAACCTAGAACAAAGTCCATATTGATATCCTCCCAAGGCTTCACTGGTACAGGTAATGGCTGATACAACCTTATATTCTGCTTGACTCCTTTCGCCATCTGACATACTCTGCATCTTTGTACAAACTTCTTGACATCTTGCTGCAACTGTGGCCAATAATAATTCTCACTAACCAAAGCAAGGATTTTATCACAACCAAAATGTCCAACCAATCCTCTGCTATGCTTCTCCTTGATGAGATTCTCCCTCATAGAACTTCTTGGAATGCACAACTGACTCCCTTTGAATAGCATATCATCCTGAATGATGAAATCTAGCCACTTCATCCTGTCTAGAGTAACAGGTTCTTTACAAGCTTTCCAAGCTTCACCAAAATTAGGATCCTTTGGATACAAATTCTTGAGTTCCTTGAACCCAACCACCTCAATCTACATCTCTGTCAGAAATAGTTGCCTTCTGCTAAGAGCATCTGCAACTCTATTAGACTTTCCACTCCTATATTTCAAAACAAATGTATAACTCTTCAAAAACTCAACTCATTTCAAATGCCTTTGATTCAACTTTCCTTGACTATTCAAATATTGCAAAGCTTGATGATCAATATATAAAACAAACTCCTTAGTGTTGGTGTAATTAAATATTTCTAATTACACTTAACTTAATCTTACTTAGGTTAATGCATTGCATAGTAGTTTGTGATTGAGACACCTAGGAGTGTGCACCTCATTAAGCACATGGTGTAGGAGGAATTCTGGTTTTGGTGCTAGATCCACCTTTAGTGCTCTTATCACATTATCATCCTAATTCATTGCGCATACTTTATTGCATAATAGAGGATGATCCACATTTGGTGGACATGTGATTACACCTAGCATAGGTAATAGCTTATCAGCTCCTTATCATTATCTCTTATCTCCTTTCCTATATAAGGAGGCATATTATGTACATTTTAATCATGTCCATGATCAATAATATCATTCTTGCATCTTAATGCAATTGTCTTTCCAATCTCTTGTGGAAGTTATCTTAGTCCTGCAGTCGATCCTAGGGGTATTGTAGAGTCACCTAAAACTCTAACATGGTATCAGAGCTCTTAAGGTGTGAAGACCTCTTCTCAAGAAGTGCAATCTTAGCTTGATTCAATTGTGGGTGTAGAATAAAGGTATTTGGACATCACCATCACATAGTCTATTTGGAGAAAATTTGGGGTTTTGTATTTTGTGGCTTTCTATTGTAGGTCAATATTGGTGCTTGTTGGTGCAAATCAAAGGTCGACATCATATTAAAGAGGTCCAAAAACCCTTAAATCAAATTTTGTTTCATCCAAATCAGACACCCGAGGCCAAATCTAGAGCTATTTGAATTTTGGAAGTGCGGCGGCAGCAATTCAAAAAAAATAATTTCAGAGGCAATTTTCAAACAGCGATATCTCATTCATTTGGAATCCTTTTCTCGAGAAATTTTTTTTTTTGGGGGTAGAATTTCATGATCTACACAATGGTTTAGGTGGTTTTTGATTTCTGTTTCTAAATTTGTCTGAAAATTGCAAATCTTAGTTTTTGCAACTTCCAAGGCCTCATTTGAGCTCATATGAACTCCTTTTTAGGTGCAATTTTTTTTAAAAGTGCATAATTTTTTCTAGATTTTCCAGATCTGGAATCAGATTTTAGTGACTATGACTAGAAACTGTACTTTCAAAAATTGGCTTAGTTTTTTCATTTGTAATGCATAAGCCTTAGCTTAGTCTTTTGCATAATGATCTAAGTCTATTATAGCCTGATTTTGGAGTGTAATAATTTGTTGATCTCAATTTGTAATGAGAGAAGTGTATCATTAATGTAATCATGGGTTATGAAACACATCCTATAGTAGTACTTTTGACTAAGGATAATTATGAGTCATGGGAAAAAGGAATCATCACACATTGTAGATGGCTTAATCTCTTGCCTCATCTTTATGGACTCATTCCTAAGCCAAAGTCACAAGGGAAGAAATATGTTTGGGGAGAAAAGAATGCTCATATTATAAATTTGATTATTGGTAGCATCAATTTGTGTCTCTTCTATGACATCTACCCCAAATTTAGAGGTGTTCAATGTCCACACATTATTTGGACAATCATTTGGGAGATTTTTGGTGATCCACATGTTCCTCCATTCCCAGATGATGTTGCTTCAGATTGCCTCATTCCTCTTGATGATGCAAATAATATTCCCTATGATGATTATACTTTAGATGCAATTGAAGAATTTGTAGCAATTGAGAGTGAGGATGATCTAGTGGCTCCTCCTGTAGCTCCTACTTCTCTAGTTGCGATCACATAATCATCTCTTGTTGGTGATTCTAGTGATTCATTGCAAGAGATATCTATTTGTCTTCCTGATTGGGATTCTTACTTGCCAGATATTGGTTCATTATTTGTGGAGTCTCATATTTCAAATTTGCGAGACATACTCGAGGGGGTTTCTCTTCTCTTTGATGATGGTTTCATCATAGTTGGAGATACTTCTTCACATTCTTTGGAGATTGACATTCTTGATTCTTCTCCTTCTTCACTTGATTTGTCACATGAAGTGATAGATTCTTTGAGCTTAGAGATTCCTACTCAGTCTTCAGAGATTCATACATGGAGACCTACATCTTCTTCCTCATTCCATTTGCACAAGGATTGGCTTCTTCATCATTTGATGTATCTATTTCTTGTAAGCATTGCTTATCTATTGTTTGCAGGTACTCTTCATCAACATTGGAGCTTCTACATTATGGGGGGGATATCATGTCTCCAACTATCCTTCTTATGGGGGGATAATTCTTTGTATATACATGATGTATGTAGTTCTTAGGGGGTCTTGAGCACTCCATCCATGCATCTTGTTTTCTTCTCTCTTTTTGGGGGAGGGTTTTTCCCATGAGGTTTTCCCTCTTTCTCAACTTTATGAGAGTTATGCATTTCATGTATTGCATTTTGTACATGGGTACCTAACATGGCCTAGTTGTCGGGACCCATCTTGCATTGTGAGTTTAAGTGCATTCCCCTAAGTTGCACTTAAGGGGGGTGTTGGTGTAATTAAATATTCCTAATTACACTTAACTTAATCTTACTTAGGTTAATGCATTGCATAGTAGTTTGTGATTGAGACATCTAGGAGTGTGCACCTCATTAAGCACATGGTGTAGGAGGAATTCCACTTTTGGTGCTAGATCCACCTTTAGTGCTCTTATCACATTATCATCTTAATTCATTGCACATACTTTATTTCATAATGGAGGATGATCCACATTTGGTGGACATGTGATTACACCTAGCATAGGTAATAGCTTATCAGCTCCTTATCATTGTCTCTTATCTCCTTTATTATATAAGGAGGCATATTATGTACATTTTAATCATGTCCATGATCAATAATATTATTCTTGCATCTTAATGCAATTGTCTTGCCAATCTCTTGTGGAAGTTATCTTAGTCTTGCATTCAATCCTAGGGGTGTTGTAGAGTTACCTAAAACTCTAACACTTAGGAAGCAGATAGTGTCTCCACTTCTTCAATGCCTGAACTCTAGCATAAAATTCTTGATCATAAACATAATATTTTCTCTTGGCATCATTTAAATTCTCACTAAAATAAGCAATAGGTTTACCTTCTTGGCTCATAACAGCTCCTATTGCAGTACCACTAGCATCACAATCTACTTAAAACATCTTATTAAAATTAGGAGGTACTAAAATAGGTTGTTCTATAACCTTTTGTTTCAACAGTTTAAAACTCTTATCTACCCCATTAGTCCACTTGAACTCTTTTCTATCCCCTCTCATTGTTTCAGTCAAGGGTCCACAAATACTGCTAAAATTTCTGATAATTTTTTTGTAAAAGCTAGCCAAACCATGAAAAGAACTTACCTTAGTAGCACTCCTTAGAGTAGGCCATTCAAGGATAGCCTGTACCTTCTTTGGGTCCATTTTTAGACCTTCTGCTAAAACTACAAATCCCAAATACACTAACTCTTTCTTCACAAAATTGCACTTCTTCAAATTAATTAACAATTTCTCATCGCTTAAATTCACAAACACCATATGAATATGCATCATATGCTCTTCCAATGTCTTACTAAAGATCAAAATATCATCTAGATACACAATGACAAACTTACCCATAAATTCTTTTAGAACCTCGTTCATGAGCCGCATGAAAGTGCTCAGTGCATTAGTTAGCCCAAAAGGCATGACTAACCACTCATACAGTCCTTCCTTTATCTTGAAGGTAGTATTCCATTCATCTCCTTCTCTAATCTGAATCTGGTGATATCCACTCTTCAGATCTATCTTTGAGAAATACACAGCTCCACTCAAACAATCCATTATACCATCCATTCATGGCAATGGAAACCTATACTTGATTGTGATCTTATTTATTGCTCTAGAATCTGTACACATCCTCCATTCTCCATTCTTCTTTGGTGCTAATAGTACAGGTACATCACATGGACTTAGGCTCTCCTGAATGAACCCCTTCTGCAATAACTCATGTACTTGTCTGTTCAACTCTTCACTTTCTACTAGTGTCATTCTATGTGCTGCCTTGTTTGGAAAACTAGCTCCTAGAATCAAATCCATTTTACGACTAATCTTCCTTACCAATGGTAATCCATCAAGTACATTATCAGATACAATATCCTGAAACTCATTCAACAAATTTGCAACCTCTACAGGTACATCCTCTACTTCCTCTTTACTAGCTTTTGGAATTAAAGGAAAACACACATTCTCATACCTCATACCATCTAGGAATTTCCTTCCATCAACAAAATTTATTCTCGCATTACCACATACCTTTTCTTCGGTCTCCTTCAATGGCTTTAACTTATGTCACACTCCATCCTTTGTCAGGGAATAGGTATTCACACGACCATCATGTACAACACATCTATCAAACTACCACAGCCTACCCAACAACATGTGACATACATCCATAGGTATGATATCACATAGTACCTCATCATGGTAACTGTTAATCTTGAACTTTACTAGCCATTGTTCATTGATCATGACCTTGTGGTCATCCTGCACCTAGGCAATCTGATATGGATGTGGGTGTTTCTATTCTTGAGCTTCAACTTTGTCACCATCTCTTCTGACACCAAATTGTTAGTGCTTCCACTATCAATAATCACATCACAACATTTACCCTCACACTTGCATCTAGTGTGAAACAGGCTCCTCCTTTGCTCAAGTTCATTCTCACTACTCAACAGGACTGTTCTATTAATCAACGTTTCTCCTCTTTCAGCATCTTCAAAATTTGAGGATCTAACATCTTCATCTACATGTGGCACTATGGCCTAGCCTTCATTCCTCCTATTTGTCCTTCCTTGGTGTTGAGGACATTCAAATGCCCTATGAAATTCTTCTCCATAGTGAAAGCATGTTCCACGGAAGCCTCCTCTTCCTGAACCTTGTCCTCTTCCTCTTCCCCTTTGATCTCTATTGTTATGATTTTGGAAATGATTGGAATTGTTTCCTCTCTAATTTTGACTACTACTGGCCTTATCCTTCTTTTTCAGATCTTCATTTCAGCCTCCATATGACCATCCACTAGATCGTCCACCATGACCCCTTCCATTTTGTCTACTCTCAAACTTCTTGTTCAGGTTTTCCTCTACTTTTAGGGCAGACTGGTATGCCTCTTCAATACTATTCATTCGAACCAGATTTAGCTCCTCCTGAATGCTCGACTTTAACCCATTAAGGCAACGAGAAAATTTCTCCTTGTCAGCTTTTGCATGGCCTATTCTGATGAGGATTCGATAAAACTCCTCTATATACTCCTGAACAGATCTTCCTACCTACTTCAAACTTTGCATCTTCTTCAGTAGGTCAAGCTCATAATCAATAGGAATGAACTACCACTTCATTTATCCACCATTCGATCCTATCTTGTGATTTTATCTTTCCCTCTTCTATTTCGTTCCAATTGAATCTCTTGCCACCAGATCTTCACATGACCTTTCAGTCTGGCCTTCATGAATTTGACCCTATCAGGATCCTCAATATCTTCATACTCAAAATATTATTCACATTCATTGATCTAGTCGATCAAATCATCTAGGTTAAGATTTCCTAAAAATGCAGGAACCTCAATCTTAGGTCTTTTTCCAATCTTGGAAATGGCATGAAAAAGTCTTTCTTCCTCCTGGTTCACAACTTTGACTTCTCCTTCTTGATCTTCTTCTTTGGTTTTATCCTCACTTTCATCTCTGACATTAAGATTCATTCCTCTACGAATCTCCTCTTGCAATGCTCACACTTATCTCTGGAGCACTCTAACCTCAGGTGTTACAACACCAGCTCTTCCACCATGTTCCCTTCATGGAGGCATTTTTGTGATGTGCGCTAAAACCCTAACCATGGTCCTGGTGCAAACTACCTCACAGTCGGTGATCTGTTTACACACTTAGGAATTTCTGCTCTGATACCACTTGATGAAGGGTGCTCCCCTTAATACCACAAACACTTAATAGAAATAGAGAAACAACAACAATATGCAAGAATAGAAAATTGGCTTCTTATTATCTCCACAAATGTGGAATTACAAACTTTCAAAATTACAATATGCAAAGCCACATGGGCATTCCCTTACAATATTCTATAGGACAAAGCCTCGAATCAATACCGAGATCTACCCAGAACTGTCCTAGACAACACTACGAGCCTTCTTTATATAGGCATTTTCCACCACCCGAGAAGGTTCCAGAAATTTAGCCCTTAGGGCCAAACAAAATTAGAAGTATTTTATTTTTCAATTTATTACATCAAATTCAGCTCAAAATAACTTTTGAAACCAGAACAAAAATTTTGAAGGAAAATTATTTTCTGCCAATTCAGGTGACCCGACTTCCGGAGACCAGAAGTCATCACTAGTTGACCCAATTGACTATTATAACCTCATTTTGAAAAGGCCACAAAGTGCTCTACAAGCCTAACTCATGAAAGCACTTGTGTCTAAAATTTTTGACCTCATCCGGGGCCTCTAAAGACTTCAAAACTGAGTTCAAAGTTTCTGTACCCTGCTGCCAATACCGAAAGTCTTCAATATCTTCAAAACTAGACCTGATCTAGCCATGAAACTTTATTGGCAGGCTGATATGACTGAGATGAACCTTCACATGTAAAATCAGAACATTCTAAGATTTATGACCAACTTACTAAAAATAGCAAGTTTTCATAAATAGAAGCTCTGCACAAGATAGCCCTTATTGAATACAAAAATAAAAATATTCTTGGGTGATGCAAGATTGCTCTTACACCCAGGATGCTCTTGCATCACAATGCAACACCTAAACAAAGGATTTAAATGATGAAAGCAATAAAATATGAATGCAAATTAATCTATTTTTATTTTATTTTTGATGCAATAAGATGAGAAAAATTGATAATAAATTAATCTAAATGGATTGAAATGATATGCAAAATAAGCTAACAATGATATGAAATATGAAACTAGAATGAATTGAAAACAAGATTGATCTCACAAAACACTGATTCACAAGAAGCTTGATGATTCCTCTGATGTCAATTCACCAGAGTAAGTATGCAAATTTTGTGGATGATTTGTAAAGAGCTGAGCCTTGATTTTATAGAAATCCAAAGCTTGAGGGTGCATGGAAAAAGTCATAAATCACTCTTGATGAACTCAGGTTGATTTTTGAGTTAACAAGAAATTAGAAATAGATAACTCATAAAATCATGCAAAATCATGCAAGAGCAACTTTTTAACTCAAATCAGAAGTTTAGATCAACTTTGAACTCAAAATAGATGTTGAGTTTCGAAAAGATAACAACTTGAATTGATTTTTTGATTTAAAGTTTAACTGCTCTTTGAATGTGCACAAATAATCATGATTTAATTAAATAAATAAAGTGATTTATCTTCAACTTAACTGATTTTAAATTTAAAAATAACTGATTTGTGGGTTAATCAATTATTTTAATCAAACTTTTATTCAAAACTATATTATTAAATATTGACAACTTGGAGTTAATCAATTAAATAAATATTTAATTAATTATTTGTAGGAGATTTGATTTATTGTCAAAATTAAATAATATAATTAGGAATAAATAGAGTTAAATCTAATAAAATAATTAAGTGGTAGAATTAAATTAATTCATTAAATATTCATCATATTCAATTAATCAACTTTAGGATAAATATGATTTATCACCAAATAATATTTAAAATAAAGATAATCAGAATAAATAGGAATATTGCTAGGAATATTCCCCGATGTAGAATTTATGATAAAATCAATTAGGATTTCGATGACTTGATGTGTAGATGTGCCTTAGGTTAGGACTTTTATGTTGATTTCGATCGATTTGTCGATTTAAGAGGTTAATGAACCTATAGCCCATTTTTGGGGTATTACATTTTGCCCCTCTTTGAATCACTATGCAAAGCGCAGTGGTTCAAAGAATAGTCTGTGTTTTGATATACGTATGAAACTGATTTGAAAGATTAAAGATTGAAAGATATCGACCCAGGCCCAGAATGACTAGGAATCAAGATGATGCTAGCTATATCAACAATGAACCGGTGATTATGAAAAAGTGCCAAAATGCTTGATTCTGAACCTTAGGATTGCAAAGAAGTGAGTGACCAATTCCAAACCTCAATGTCCTTGTATGAATCATATTGGTATCACATCCTGAACCCATCAGTTATGAAGAACCAAGAAAATAACACTAATGAATCGATAGTTACGAAAAGATGATACAGTTTACAAGATAGATTTGGATACTAGATGAATCTGATATGCCCCAAGAGATGATAGATTTTCCCCAAGTGATGAGGACTTTAGATGAATCAACAACTAGATGTGGTTGTTGTCTTGATTACTGAGTAAAGATTGATTGACAGAATTGAGTTACACACTTTGAATGATGTGCAATGCCATACCCCCTTCGGGATTAAAATTGAAATCTGACAAGAAAAATCAGCGTTTATAGTTTAGAAGCATGTTAATTGATTTGAGAAATGGTTATACATGTCTGAAAATGCATTCTGCATCCTTTGGAGGTCCAGAAGACCAAGTTTGACTAGGTTTGACCATGAGTTGACCATGGTTAACCAAGTTGAAATTTTGATAGTTTGATGTAAGATAATCAGTTAAGTTAAATTCTGGATTTCTTTGATGATTGAATGTTGATTATGCAAGTAGTGAATAATATAAACGATCTCAAATTTTGATTTTGATCCTAAAAAAGGATTCTACTTGTTTTGTTGGAGGAACCTTCATGTGAGATTCAACTCTTATGATATGCTTTTAGCATTTTTGAAGAATCGTTTAAGCATTTAAGTTTAATTCAATAATTTGTGAGATCATGCAATCATGCAAAGTGCAAAATGAAATGCAGAATGAAATGCAAATCTAGGACCTAGGACCTAGTCACTGATCATGTGTCAATCATTCTCATCATTGAATTTTTAGATAACTGGATAAGTCAATACAATGCCCACTAGTTATGAAACCATAAACATATGAATATTGATTTTTATAATCAAGAATCAATACAATGCCCACTGGCTAGACAACCATAGACATATGAATATTGATTTTGTTTTTAGAATGTTGGATTAGATATAAGCACCAAGGCATAAGTGCCAGGATGACCTAAATATCATGTCCATTTTGATATAGTAATTTGTATAAGCATCAGAACATAAATGTCATGATGACCTGAATACACCTTGCATTACAAACACATCAAGCAGTCAAGAGACCATTCTAAATCCAATGTGAATTACCCTTAGTGACCCTTTATCATTCACATCCTTAGGTAAGATCATGTTTCACAGTAGGAGAAAGAACTTACTCAAAAAGACAATAGTTAGATCAAATTTCCTTGAATTTTCTAGGTATCAATGGTCGAGGTACTCATGGCCATCCAATTCGAGATAGAGGCTCTTACAGACGGACACCATTTCAATCTAGAATTTCCAAAGTTGTTAGATTTTCACATAGAAGAAGAAAACAAAGAAAAGATTATGCCCCCAGTCATCACTCTCTAAATCCTATAAAGGACATCATTGAAGAGCTCGTGGGAACAAAATATGCAAAAATCTCAATGTGAATCAGTAAGCATACAAGGAGATAAAAGCATGAAGAAGCATAGATTGTTTTTAGTTTGTGTTTGATGTTTGATTGCGTTGTTGTAGATGCAAAATCTTTTCTGGAGATGAGAATGACTGACTAACTCAGATGAAGCTTCAAAGGACTCTGACTAGATATGATACGTCTAAGATACAATGGATGCCATAGGATATGACTTTGATTGCCCCCAAGTTTGAACATTGATAGGATACAGACGCTTTAGCTGATTGGTGTACATACTAACTTATTGAAAATAAGAATGCGGGAACAAACCAAGAGATATGGACAAACTAAAGCAAGACTGAAAGCTGGGAAAGACCAAGATTGCACTGATAGATGGAGAATTTTGAAACAAGTGGTGCCCGTTTGCCAGGTTTTCACCATCTTGGCAGAGATTCTATTTTTGCTACCAAGGCACTTGTTTCCAGGTTTTCACCAAGGCACTTTTTCTTTTTCTCATTTTTTTGTATTTTTATTTTCCCCAATTTTTTTTGTACTTTTGATATTTTTTACTTTTTTTGTGAATCGTCAAGGTGCCTATAGCTAGGTTTTCACCAAGATGTTCATTTTTTTAAGACTTTTTCAGATTTTTAAGATTTTTTCAAGACAATTTACCATACACTGAATGCCTTAAGCATATAATTTCTTCAAATGGAGAATGTTGATTGGTTCTTAGAGCTGTTCTCCTTTAGTCATTGAGAGTTGATAGGCACTAGAGCCAAAAGTAGCAATGATAACAAAGGGACCCAACCAGTTGGGTTCAAACTTCCCCTTGCATTCTCTATGTGATTGATTTTTAGGATTCTCTCTCAAGAGTAGATCACCAACCTGAAATTCTCTGTGTCTGACTTTCTTGTTGTAACCTCTAGACATTCTCTTTTGATATACTTTGAGATGATCATACACTGCTTATCTATGCTCATCTAGTAGTTCAAGTTCTTGCAACCTAGATACTCTATAGTCATCATTAGTTACTAGACCATGCATTCTGATTCTTAGTGATGAGATTTCAACCTCAATAGGTAGTACCACTTTAGACCCATAAACTAAAGCAAAAGGTGTACCCCAGTAGGCATTTTGATACCTGTTCTATAGGCCTAGAGAGCTAGATTGATCATGAGATGCCAGTCTCTTCCTATTTTATTAACTGTATGGTGTAATATTTTCAATAGATTATTGTTAGAAGCCTCAGCTTGTCCATTCCCTTGAGGATAGTAGATAGATGACCAATGTTGTGTAATCTTAAATTTGACACATAAATCATCCAAGTCTTTGTTCTTAAATTGTCCACCATTATCTGTGACTATGGAATGTGGAATACCATACCATCATATGATGTAGTTCAAGATGAACATAGATATTTTTTTTCCTATTGCTTGTGTCAAAGGGACTTCTTCTACCTATTTTGTAAAATAAAATGTAGCTATGATTATATGGGTATGTCCATTAGAAGAATGAGGATGTATAACTCCTATAAGATCAAATGCCCATTGATGAAAAGGCCATTGAGTAGTGAAGGGAATTAGATCTCTCCCTAGAGCATGAATTAAGTTGCCATGCACTTGGCACTTTTGACAGTTCTTAGCAAACTTGATAGACTCTTTCTCCATTTCAGGCCAATAGTACCCAGCCCTAATAAGTTTTCAAGCTAGTGTTAAACCATTTGAGTGTGACCCACAAATACCATCATGGACTTCCTCTAACACACGTTGAGACTCTTCCCATTCTAAACATCTAAGTAGCATACCATCTAGACCTTGTTTGTAAAGATCATGACCAATGATGACATATCGGGAGGCATTATGAATAAGGTATCTCTTTTCATGGTGGTTGAAGGTATCAGGAATGATTTGGTCTTTGAGATAGGAGAATAGGTTTTTATATTTGGATGAATCATGACCTATAACCATGCAAATCATGTGGGTTTTAGGGGAGTCATATGTAGGGTAAGGTAATGCTTCCACCAAGAACTCATACAATAGCTCATGTTTAGGCTGCTGTAATAAAGTAGATAATGTTGCCATTGCATCGGCAGCCTTATTCTCTATTCTAGGTATTTTCTCAAATGTGATAGAGATAAAATATTTCTTGAGATCATCTACCATTCTCTTGTATGGAATGAGCTTTTCATCCTTAGTTTGGTACACATCATTGACTTGATGGATTACAAGTTGTGAGTCTCCATGAATGTGTAATTTTATTACTCTCCACTCAATTACTATTTTCACACCATTCGAAAGGGCTTCATATTCAGAAATATTATTTGTACAAGAAAATTTCATTCTAAATGCCTTAGGAATGGAGTATCCTTGAGGAGTGATAAACAAGATGCTTTCTCTAGATCCATTCTGTGTATAGGAGCCATCAAAGAACAATTTCCATTCTCTAGAAGATAGATTCATGATAGAGGAATCTGGAAATTCCATTTGCATTGGTGTGTCATCAAACAAAGGTGCATTTGCTAATTGATCATCAATAACTTGGCCTTTAATATCTTTTCTTTCAACATAGTCAATGTCAAATTCACTTAAGAGCATGACCCATTTGGCTAATCTACCTGTGAGGGCAGCTTTGTTGAGTAGGTACTTTAGTGGATCAATTTTAGCTACTAAATGTGTGGTATGAGCCAACATATAATGTCTTAGTTTTTATGATGCAAATATCATAGATAGACAAGCCTTTTCAATCATAGAATAGTTCTTTTCATATGCCAAAAATGTTCTACTGATATAGTATATAGCTCTTTCCTTTTTATTCTCATCATGTTGTGCAAGCAATGCCCCCAGTGATGTATCTATTGTGGAGACATATAAGATCAATGGTTTCCCTTGAATAGGAGGCATCAAGATGGGAGGATTTGATAGATACTTCTTGATATGATCAAAATTATTTTCACATTCCTCGCTCCATGAAAATGTCACACCTTTATGTAATGTCTTTGTAAAAGGTTGTGATATGTTCGCTAGCTGAGATATGAAGCGTCTGATAGATTGAACTCTCCCTTGTAATGTTCTCATTTGACTAATATTCTTGGGAGGTTGCATCTCCATTATGCCTTTACTTTAGCTGGATCTACCTCAATTCCTTTCTTTGAAACAATGTAGCCTAAGAGTTTTCTAGAAGTGACACCAAAAGCACACTTCTTAGGATTTAGTCCGAGACTAAATTTTTCCATTTTGTCTAGTATCTTGCTCAAGTCATTTAAATGTTCAGCTCTAATCATAGATTTTGCTAAAGTATCATCAACATAATCCTCCATAGTTCAGTGCATCATGTCATGAAAAATGGATGTCATAGCTCTCTAATATGTAGCACCAGCATTCTTAAGCCCAAATGGTATGACATTCCAGTAGAAGGTACCCCATGCACATGTAAAAGTAGTTTTCTCTTGATCCTCTGGAGCAATTTTTATTTGATTATATCCATAAAAATCATCGATTAAAGAATACATCTCAAAGCCCGCAGTCATGTCTACTATCATATCAATGTTAGGTAATGGAAAATCATCCTTAGGGCATGCTTTGTTTACATCTCTAAAATCTATGCATACTCTTATTGATTTGTCTAGTTTTGAAATAGGTACAATATTAGAGATCCATTCTACATAATCAATAACTTGGATAAATCCAGCTTTTAAGAGCTTCTCTAATTCAGCTTTTACCAAGAGTGCAACATGTAGATGCATCTTTCTCAATTTTTTCTTAATAGGTTTAACGTTGGAGCTATAGATAAATGGTGCATTATAAGATTAGGATCCAACCCTGGCATATCTAAATATTTCCATGCAAAGTTGATCTTCTTCTCTGTTAGGAATGTTGTAAATTTTTTCTTTTCTTCCTCTGATAAAGATTGTGCTACATGGATCAATTGTGGTTCTTTTGTTGTTCCCAAATTGATAGATTGAGTGGGCTCAATTAGAACTAGAGATCTATCCTGTAAATGACTCAGAAGGACATCAAATATCTCATCCTTAGGTGCCTCAGAGAGGTTTTCACCTTCAGATACATCTTTTATTTTTACTTTTGTAGGTTCTGAGACTGCCACAAAGTGGTTTTCACCCTCAAAAATCTTTTTCTTTTTATTCTTATTCTTATTTTTTTGACTAAGATACTTGATGTCTGACTCCTTCATGCTAATGCTCAGTTCACTAATGGAAGTCCTCATAGGCTCAATTGCATTTAGGTAGCAAGCAAGGGCATAGTCATTAGGAAAGGTATAAATACCTTGGTTCAAGTTGGTGGATGTTATGTCAAGAAGGTCAGGGCGTTGGATAGTCAAAGTGGTGAAAGATTGGGAAAGAGTGTTTACGAATATGGATTTGTCATCATTGGTCATAACCCGACGCTTGAGTTCAAAGGTGATATTACAACTTAAGACATTCAATTCATGAATAGGCTCAATGTCATTGTGGAAATCTACTTCAGCAATCGGTGGATCAAACTCAATAAGTTCATCATTTTGCTCTAGACTTACGTTAGGTTGAGGTGCATATTAGTGAATAACATCAACATGCTTTTCTATAACAAGTTCATCTGGTTCTGGAATGACTCCCCATTCATAGTCATTTGATTCATCTTTTGTTTCTTCATCTAGACCTCTAGGAAATATGAGAACATGAGTAAAGTCAGGATGAATACCCCAAGAAGGATTTCCCTTAGATTCTGATTTGAATTCATACTCATAGGAATCTATCTCAAAATAACTACCACCTTCCTATTTTTGATTGCCTTCGAGATTAGCTGGTTCTTGTGTTGCAACTATCTCTTGCTCTACAACAAGTTCTTGTGTTTCTACTACATTAATTCTTTTTATTGGATCATCTTTAGCTTCAAGGAGGTCTTTTATTTCTTTAGGAAAATTCTCATAAGGAATGAGCTCATTAGTGGTGTCTGAATCATCACTATCAGATTGTTTAGTTATTTCCCCCTTTAGTTGATTTGCTATGGAAGGCTCAATTTGTTCTAGAACATGCAGGGAGTTCTTGCTAAGATAGAAAGGCTTCTTCATGTATCCTAGACCTATTGTATTCTTGTTTTCTTGGCCATGATGATCAAGAGGTGATAGAATAACTTTACTTTGTAGTCCTAGAGGTCCTTTTCCTTTATATCCCATCTTTGTAATCAATTTATCCCCTAGGCCATATGACTTAGATAGGATATTTGGTATTTTAGCATCACATTTTTGGACAACTTGAGATTTAGGTTCATCTTTGTATAGCCATGCGAGCACAGCTTCATCCTCTTCAAACTCCTATTTAGATACTTATTCTACAACAAAATTTCTCTTATATGCTTCAAGAGGTTCTTTAGACTCTAGCTTGGACTGTTTTAGAGTTTGCCCATAAGACTTAGGAGAGATAGGGAGAGATGTCAAAGATAAAACTGGCTCTATAGTATATTCTCCTATACCATTTTCTTTGATTTTAACCTCTTTAGAAATGTCTTGCATCTTGGAGGTTGAAGCAACGTCTAGCTGCTTAATGGAAGATTCTCTATTATTGGGAACAAGTTTATCTGCACTCTCTTTCAAGGTATTCCAAGTTGTATATAGATTAGCTGGAATCGTCACCTCAACTCCTTCATAAGGAAATTTCAAACACTAATGGAATGTAGAGGGAATGGCTTTCATGTCATGTATCCAGGGTCTTCCTAGGAGGATATTGTAAGCCAAAGGTAGATCAATAACTTGACATATAGTATCTCTGATGATAGGACCTGCTCTGATAGGTAGGACAATAGTTCCCTTAGAAGATCTTTCTTGCTCATCATATGTTTTGATAGTTATCTTCTTCTTGGGATCAATGGCCATTTTTGAAAAATCCCAATTGTGTAATCAAGCTGAAAGAATAAATGTTTAGGCCAGTGCCTCCATCTATCAACACATGTTTGACACGATGATTTTGGATCAATACTTCAATATGCAAAGGCTGGTTATGTGGATGACTCAAGGAGTTATCATCTTCCTCTAAAAAGGAAATGTATTGTGGAGACGTAAGATGACCAACCATATTCTAGAATCTATCTAAATCAAGGTCATCAAGAACATTGGATTCGAGAAGATCTTTGTCTAGAATGGCTCTATGAGCTAGAGATATCCAAAGCAACTCAAACATGGAGATTTTAGCATTTGTGTGCTAGAGTTGTTGGACAATACGGTATGAAGTAGGCCTCGTGTCTTTAGGATTTGAAGATGTAGATGTAGCCTTCTATTTAGAAGTAGATGAAAGATTGAAAGACACCTTAGGGACATTTGACAAATCTGGTATTTGTCCTTGTAGGTGTGCCTGAGCTTGTGATCAAGTAACTGCATTAGCTGATTGATTATCTCTATCTTTTCTTACAATTGTGATGACATTGCAATGCTCAGATAGGCATGGTTCAACCATATTGATAAGATCATTATTTCCTGAGTAGGCATAATTGACTTTAGCACCCATATTAGGTTGAGAAGAAGAATCTTCTTTACCATGTTTAGGAAATGGTTCTATGAATGTTGTATGATCGTTATTGCTCTTATGATTGTCAATCATGATGTCACCATTATCAATTTTGTCTTGTATAATATGCTTCAAGAGAATATAGTTATTAGTTTTATGACCTTTATTGCGATGGAATTCACAGAAATCATTCTCTCTCCACCATTTTAGTTTAGGTTCTGGATCAAAGACTTTCATCTCAGGAAAGTAGATGATTTTGTTTGCCAATAGAGTTTTCATGGCAAATTCCAAGGATTCTCTGAGAGGAGTGAATTTGTGATTAGGATCCATAGCCCAAGGTTTGTAATCATATGACTTTTTGTTGGACTCTATGGCTTTGGCTTCAAAAGCTTTGATGGCTTGGGTACCAATAGTAAGATTGAAAGTAGGTGCCTTAGATGGGGCATGGATATTATCAACAATGCCATCTATGACAATGCCTTTATTCTTGTTCCAATTTTTGTTCTTTTCCTTAGAACTAGATCAAGATTCATACTTGTCTTTTTGAAGTGATATGTCTCCTTTTTGCACAAGTACTTTCTCAATTTTGATCGCATTATCTACCATCTTGTCAAAAGATGTATGATTTTGCATTTGTAAAGGGTAGTTGATTTCTGGAACAAGATTATTGATGAAGATTTCCAGCTTCTTAGTTTCTAGAATAGGTCTAGCATATAGAGAAAATTTCTTCCTCCACCTCTTGAGAAATGTCAAGAATGGTTCTCCAGGATATTGTTTCAGATTGCAGATGTCGATCATGGTGACCAGATGTTGAATATTATAGGAGTATTGTTGATAGAATAGTTTGATTAACTCCTCAAAAGTTTTGATAGTAGGGGGAATTCTAGAGAACCAATGAATGGTTGCTCCTCCCAGAGATCGAGGGAAAAGATGCATTAAGTAGGTTGGTTCATGCATAAACTCCATAGATTGAGTACAAAATTCTCTGACATGATCTTGAGGGTCAGAGTTTCCATCATACTTATCATATTTAGGCATCTCCACTCTTTTAGGGAATGGTAGCATGTACAAGTCTTTATCAAATGGAAAAGGACATAGAGCCTCCATGGAGAACTCTTTAGATTCCTTTTCTTTCTCAAGTTTGTTAAGTTTGACTTGCATGGCATGCATCTATTTCATCATAGTCATGATAGGAGTTTCTTCCTCATGTGTAATGATATCTTCCACATTAAAGTTTGGAGGAAGTTTAGCTCCTTGATGATCTAACTCTAGAAAGTATGCTTCTCTATCTTCCTTCAAGAAATGTTTCATCATTATTTTGAAGTCATCATCATTTTGATATTGAACAATTTCAAAAGGTGTAGGTTCTCGATCCATACTGTGTTGAGATTGGTGTCCTTGAGACTCGTGATGTGTCCCTCCATGAGACTTGTTAGGATTTTTAGGCTCCCTGGATTAGATTGAGGTGGGGTTTGTTGATTACCTCTGTGAGTTGATGGAGGGGGTACGTAACCAATTTTCAATCAAAATTTTCCAAGACCGTCATCTTTGTAAAGACCAGAATTGTAGAGTTGTTCAAGAGTTGGGGCCTAGAGAGTATTCATAGGTATTGTATGGGATACCTCTCCAAATTTATTGTGTGATGAAGCTCTGATTTCCACCGTTAACCTTGGGTGAAGCCAAAGGATAAGATGAAGACAAATGAATAATGAATTGATTCTAGAAGATCAAATGACACAACCTTGTCAAGATTGAAGTGATTAAAGAATAGATCAGATGTAAATGAAGGATACTGTACCATAGTAGTGTGGGTAGATGCCCAACAAATGGTGGGCACGAGCTCACAACACTTAGCCGTTTAGTAAAAAGATTGAATTTTGAAGATAATTTTGACAAGGTTTTGACACAAGATGACAAAGACTCAAATTGATAAATCAGAAGGCTAAATCAAACTCAAGTGACCACTTTAGGAAAATGAATGTAGTCGTTATAGGTTCTGCTCTATTCCTGACACAATGATTTGTTTGACAGATTCTAGAAATAGGCTGTAAAATTGGATTTCTGACAAATTTGACCAATCTCTGACAACTTTGACTTTGGCTTTGATACGAGTTTTGAAATTTTAGGATGACTTTTGACACCAGAAAGGATTTTTGCTTCAAATTTGCAAATTTTCAGTTTTCGGTACCAGTTTGTTTGTAAATTTTTGTGTCCAGTTTTTGAAGATCTGTGTAAAAGTTTGTCTCAAGTAACCAAGAAGATATCAAGCATGCAAAATAGCAAGCAAGGGAAGCAAGAAATCGTCTGAAAACAATGAACAAGGGAAAAAGCAACCTTGTGCATGAACAAGCAATAGTGACTTATTGTGCTAATCCCTAGAAGTGCTAATTGTGTATGTTCCAAAAAAAATTTCAATAACGCACATATTCCTAGAAAAATAAAAAAAATTTGGCCTCACTAGGGTTTGTAGTAATGGTCTGACTCTGAAAATTTTGTGATCTCAAGAGGGAAAACTCCAATCCAAGATCACCGGGGTTTCAACACAGTCTGAGAAATTAATCAATTAGGAGCTGCTAGGGAGATCTGACAGCCCAATAAGAGACCACACCTATGAAGATTTCCTCAACAAGGACATTTATATAGCGGCTACTGCTACCACGGTGAAAATGGGTATTGCCGCTTGAGGTTCTATCCACATGGTTGACCCAATTAAGGGAATGCCCACTATAGTTAACCCTCTCTAAAGGTGACTCACAAAAGATACCATAGGGGGACTAGATTAGATTCAAGGATCTGGGTTTCTAGTACTATCCAAAAAGGAAGTAGAGCATAATTCCCTAACCTCTTCACTTCACCAAGACAAAGAAGATAGATTAATCCGACATGCTAAGACCAAGATTATCTCATAAAGATCTATGACGTCAACTACTTATGATCTATCAACCTCTTTAGAGAGAGAATCTATCAATCAAAAGTTGAAGACACATGAATCTAGTAGAACGTGAGACTTTCTCAATACCTTCCCTACTTATAAGAGGATCCTTCATCAATAGGAGCTTCACATGAATAAACAAGAGAAATAAGCTCAATCTCACAAGATCATCCACAAATAGTGTTCATAGGGCCTATTTACTATGTGTAATAGATATGCAAAAAACAAATCTATGTTCATTTTATAGCCCAAAAATTGAAGTCTGATTTATGAAAGCAGGAAAGGCACTCAAGCTAGACACATGAGATGTTTATTTTATGTCCAAATTAAAATGTTTTTAGATGTAGTAGAATACTTGAATTCCCTCACAACGTGCTTAGTAGATTTTACCTAATTTTTAGCTTTGTTAAGCAATCCCGCACAAGCAAGCCACAAACTCTCCAACAAGAAAACAAGCAAACAAGATATGCAACGTATATTCAACTTATGAAAACTCTAGGGTTAGATCTGAAAATCAATTATTAGGAGAAATAATAATCAGAAAATAATCCAAATGACAACTCATATCATTCATTGAACCATGTGAAAAATAAGTGCATACCCATCACAAAATTTTATTTTTTTTATTGCATTTAACCTAGTCAACAAGATCTAATTTTTTTGATATGATTTCAGCTACAAAAATAGAAATGCAAAATAGAGACCCCTACTAAAAAATAGAGAGCTTTCCAAAAATGTAAAATGTTTAGAAAAATCTCTTCATTTGTGCCCTAGAGACCCATTTTACCAAAATAGACTAGTTTTTGTAAATTGACTATTTGAGCTATTATATTGCATCCAAATTTAAAACACAAAGAATAGACCCCAAAAAGAATTTAAAGATCTTTCCGAAAATGTAAAAATTTATGAAAAATATATTGATTTGGGTCACAAATTAATTTTTTCCAAAAAATCAAGAAAAAATTATTAAAAATTCAAAACATCTCAGAAAATTCAAATTTTTTTTGAAGCTTCCTTGGTATGTCTCCAACCTGCAAAAAACATTTTAGACCAAAAATATAAGCCGTTTGGGAGATAAAATTAAATCTTTGAAAATTTAGGTTTTAGCTCCAAAAAAAAATTCAAAACCAACATGTAAAGGTGGGTTGCCCCACGGTGGGTGCCATAAATGTGTGTGTGAATTTTGTACCTAGCTATAGATACAACACTTCAGTAAAACATTAGAAGTTAGTAAAAATCAAAATATGCAAATAAGAACAATATAGCTAACCAGACGATTTACTGCCTTCTAGTAGGTGCGAGTATGGTATTCTCATATTAGACTGAGATCAGTGACAATGCAACACCTAAACGAAGGATTTAAATGATGAAAGCAATAAAATATGAATGCAAATTAATGTATTTATTTATTTATTTTTGATGCAATAAGATGAGAAAAACTGACAATAAATTAATCTAAATGGATTGAAATGATATGCAAATTAAGCTAACAATGATATGAAATATGAAACTAGAATGAATTGAAAACAATATTGATCTCACAAAACACTGATTCACAAGAAGCTTGATAATTCCTCTGATGTCAATTTGCCAGAGTAAGTATGCAAATTCTGTGGATGATTTGTAAAGAGCCGAACTTTGATTTTATAGAAATCCAAGGCTTGAGGGTGCATGGAAAAAGTCATAAATCACTCTTGATGAACTCAGGTTGATTTTTGAGTTAACAAGAAATTAGAAATAGATAACTCATAAAATCATGCAAAATCATGCACGAGCAACTTTTTAACTCAATTAGAAGTTTAGATCAACTTTGAACTCAAAATAGATGTTGAGTTTTGAAAAGATAACAACTTGAATTAATTTTTTGATTTAAAGTTTAACTACTCTTTGAATGTGTACAAATAATCATGATTTAATTAAATAAATAAAGTGATTTATCTTCAACTTAACTGATTTTAAATTTAAAAATAACTGATTTGTGGGTTAATCAATTATTTTAATCAAACTTTTATTCAAAACTATATTATTAAATATTGACAACTTGGATTTAATCAATTAAATAAATATTTAATCAATTATTCGTAGGAGATTTGATTTATTGTCAAAATTAAATAATATAATTAGGAATAAATAGAATTAAATCTAATTAAATAATTAAGTGGCAGAATTAAATTAATTAATTAAATATTCATCATATTCAATTAATCAACTTTAGGATAAATATGATTTATCGCCAAATAATATTTCAAATAAAGATAATTAGAATAAATAGGAATATTGCCAGGAATATTCCCCGATGTAGAATTTATGATAAAATCAATTAGAATTTTGATGACTTGATGTGCAGATGTGTCTTAGGTTAGGACTTTTGTGTTGATTTCGATTGATTTATCAATTTAAGAGGTTAATGAACCTATAGCCCATTTTTGGCGTATTACAGACACTACCTCAAACTCCCTATCCAAGGGATTTCTCATGGGGATCCTCATGGTACTATCCTAGGTTGATGGACATCCAATCCCCAAGTGTACATGTCATGGCCACAAGTACACACACAAGTGTCAAGTGACACAACAAGAATGGCACATCACAAGCCATGTGGCATATCCACTTGGGCATACTCACAAATAAATAACATTACAATTAAACATATAAATTAAATACATTCATGCACATTACGTTCATGAATAAAATATGATACAACGAGGTTTTTGCCTCTCATTAGAAGCAACCTTGGCTCAAACTGATTTTCACATAAGTCTATGCTTTGGTTCCTCGAATTTACCATGGTCTAATTCCCTGCACACTAAAGTCCAACATTAGTAGTCCAAGGAATTATATACATGTAAATTTCATAACATTAATGATAAAGATAATTCATCTAAAATATCATAATTCACATGGCATAATCATTCATCTATAACATACATACAACTCATCATGAAATATTCAGTTCATCACTAAATTAAGCTTGTAGCATAATCATTGCATATATAATTTAATTTCAATTAGATGTCACTGTGACACTCATAAACTTCACCTAAGTAATCAACATTTCAATTCATAATAGAAATCTCATCGTATCATAATCGAATCAAATCTCCATTTCCTAGTTACTTACGTAAGTGTATAAAATCCATCACTTGATCCCAACATTCATAAATCAAAATAACCATAAATTAGAATTCATATTTATATCATAAAATAGTCATCAATAATTTATCACCTAACATGAAATACACATCTCAACCTAATTCATTTTTTGATTTTCATTTTCCTAACAACTCATATTGACATAAATTCCCTAATTGCACATCTCAGTATTTCATCTAAATCAATCATCATAATGTCAGTCATAATGTATCATAAAGTCAACATTGTGAGTATAGAAAGCATCATAAAATGTAATGTATTCTCATCTACTGTAATCAAATCTTTGTCTAAACAGTAGAATCTTCTAAACTAATCAAAAAATTAAGCCAATTACTAGGTCTACCATAATGATAATGGAAAAGCTATGACGGATCTAGGGTGAGGCCTCACATCCTCCCCCCCTAGGCATGAACTTCCTCCTGGAAGTTACGTCACTTAGGGTTAAAGTTTCAGGGTTGACATCTAGCTTAGCCCATTAGGTAAATTTTGAATCACTGATCTCATGCAATGAGGAATTCTAATGTTGATACATGTTAAGGATATGTTTTACGTTATTTTAATCAATTCTAACATTAAAAGTATAAATATTTTACAATAGAACTAATTATACCAAACATCGTAATTATAATATTATTTTACATAGTTACCATATCTTCTTCGAGCAACAGGATCACATAAGGTAATTCCATTCAACACACTAATGTTGGATCTGAGGTCATAAGGAAATACACTAACATAAGGGACATCTTCCTTACAACACATCTCAAATGTATGCTATCATCACTCTAGATGTTGGTCCCTATGAATTTCAATATTTGAGTATAGGTTCGATATTATGCTAAAGGTATCATTTGTCACTCTACAAATCCTTAGTTTGTACCAACTTTATATTATATTTGTTGATAATATTATAATATTTATGAAGAAAGATCATAAATTAATCTTACAAGGACTATGCATATCACTATCCATAAAATACTCTTACTAAGGCTACTAGCATGGTCATAGATAGTGCTAATGAAAAGGGTGAACACAGTGTGATGGGAATCTTCTTTACAGTTTCTCCCCATTTATAATAAAATATGATGGATTTCCCCAATAAATCTTCTCCCTCATACAACCTACCACGAAAGGACTTTCCAACAATTGCAACCATAAGAGCCTCATCAAATAATCATAAAATCCAAAATTTTAAAATTGAAAGTAACGTTTCATCAAAGTGAGATTCAAAAAGTGGCTACATTGGTAAAACTTTATCACAAAATACATAAAGAAAAGTCCTTGAGGAAAATAAGGACATTAAAATAAAGTTTGGCTAAGCAGCCCAACACATAAATTAATTTCTTTTACATTGTTGGCAATCACAAAAAAAATCAACTTGTGAAACAAAGTAACATAAAAGAAAAATGAATTTAGCAATCCATATTCTCCACAATCATTACATGAACTATGTGACCTTTTAAGGTCACTAAGAGGGAGACGGGGAAACCACAACATACATTTATTATGACAATATTTACAATATACCAATAATGTCCCGACAAGGACAAAGCATTAAGGGTTTTGCAAGAAAAAATTTATTTGGGAAGAGAGGTAGACACACAAAAACTCAGGAGACAACTGCATATTTACTAATAATAGTCTTACTTACTCTATAAGTTCTTTCACTATGTCCAATCATATGATCATGGTATTCACATCACAACATCCTACTCTCCTAGAGAGAAATTCCCACTGAAATGTGGTTCACTTATGCCTCACACTCAACAACATGAAATATACATCATCGTACTTACACAACATTTAAATGGCCTGCTCACTTAGGCCAAGAAGGCATAAAGAAATTCTATTACAACATCTATAAGGCTATTAATTTTATGAATATAGGAATAACCAGAGATACAGTTACTAGCACAACAACTCCATGAGAACCTCAACTAATGTAATTAATTGATAGGAATATTTTTAGCATCAAAACCCTCAAGAAACTTCTCAAGTGGCTCTATTTGGTGAGTTGGCACTTGATGTCCACCACTTCATTCCTAGCTAATAGAACTAGCCACTCACTCAGGGTATGTCACATATAACTTCACTCATCACAAAAGGCATCCCGTTAGTTAATTTATATTACTATACATATGTTTCATTATTTTTCCATACTACTCTCAATATTACCACATAATATCCACTTTACACAACATTCTCAAGCATATTGCATTGACTCACAAGGAGGTTTGCCTACCATTTTGTATAGGGTGTAAAGACATATAGTATTTTATACTTTAAAAGTTTAATGACTATCTATAAGGATTTAACGAATCACTCTCACAATCATGTCTTATGTTTGTTTAGGTCAAGCTCTCCATCTTATTGGACTTGATTAGGCGTGTCCATCCAAAGGTTTTATATTCTCATTCAACATCCATATAGCATGCCTCAGAAGAAAATTCTACTTTATAGCAGGTGATTTACTTTTGAGCTAACTCTGCAATGCACAAGGGACTACCCAAAAGTACAATCCCTAAATTATATTATTCTATTTATAAATGCATTAACAAGGTTCCAATTTACTTATGCACTAATAATTACAACAACATAGGATAGTCAAGTTACTTATGCTGGATTAAATGTATATTATCTCTGTCGGCTCCATTTTAGTCTCAAAAATTGTCATTGATTCTCCAAAGTTTCATTACAATTCATATAATTTTTTACAAAACACTGACAATTAGGTCATTGATTCATATATGTCATCTACCTCCTGGTAAATTCTTAATTTCCTTACAATATATTAGGACACAAAATAATTTTTAGGTTATCTTTCTACCTTGACCCTTGTATCATCTTGGAAGTGTATCTCGACAAGGGTCTCCTTATTTAATTACCAAATGAATCTTTTACACATGCATAGTCTTCATACTATTACCGTATTATAGTCTTCATACTATTAACATAATCCATCCATAACCCTCTTAAGTTGTTTATCTAGGTACGCTTATTAACTCTTTTGAAAAAACATGTTTTCAATTTACATTGACCCATTATCTTGAGTTATTAAGATATTTTCATGTTCCTAGTCTATCTCCTATAGAGAAACAATTAAGCTGAATTATGGAATCAAATTAACCCAAAAAGTGATCCATCCTATACGGAATTGGAATTATAATAATTTGATGGATCCCAAGGGTCTCAAGAATCCCCTTGATAATGTAATGAAGGGAAATCATATTCTTTATTAGAAATAAACTAATAAAACTATTAAAATTTAACATAAATCTAATTATAAAATTGGGTCTACTTGGAGAAGGCATAACCTTCTAGTCCTAGCTCCAAATTGTGAACTACTTGATGCGTAAAAGGACGCATCCTAACAATTTCAAAAGGGTAAAGTTAGATAAGAAACGTAATGGGTTTACGTTCCAACGTTGAAACCTAGGCTCTGATACCAAGTGTCATGCCCATATTTTAACACTCCAAAAATATGCCAACTTTTTTTTTTTAAAGGGTCGTAAGTTTAAGATTAGCAGTTGACTAAAGTTGTATGATAATGTTTATAGGTTCAAAGGATGGGTCAATTTTTGTTGGGTTCAATGAGACTAACACAGAAGGTTCTAGGCTATCTAATTCATCAAAAGGAAAAGAAAACATGAGCCCATCACTAAGGTGCATAATCGTATTTGAGTAGGGTGGGTACCCCTATGCTCTTGGGTTACGACCCCAATCGAGAAATTAACCCTTAAGTCTAGGTTGGTAGATGATAAGTTTTTAAATCAATAATTTGCTAAACTAAGGACTCGAATAATAGTTTAGTTAATCGTCAGTTTCAAGAGGTAACCTTCCCCTTTTTTTTAATAGTACATTCACATCAACACTCTAATTAATTTTCAATTATTTATAATCATTTATTAAATAAAAAATTAATTAACTATTAAATTAATTAACTAACTAATTAATTATTAGTTAATGATAATAAAATCAAGTATAATAAAATATTAATTAATAAATAGAGTACATGTACTAGATCATCGGTCCATCTTGGTGATTAGACACAATGGTTTGTATTCAAAAAATAATAATGAACTTTACTATTAAAGGATACAACACTGATGTATAGATATACCATCTATTTAAAAGATCGTATAGTAATTTTCATGAATTATTTAATGTATTCAACACAATAATATCGTCATACATCAATTAACTAAAAACATTTATTAAAATATGATTAATTAACTATTAACTAGTTTACTAATATTAATGAATTAATTATCCACAATAAATACAAAAATGTTAATTATTAACATGTCTATTAATAATTAAATTTAATTAATAAATATAATTATTAAATAATAAATACTAATTATTAAATAATACATATTTATTAATAAATAAATTTATTAACAAATATAATTATTAAATAATAATTACTATATTTTTTTATTTTTTTTCGATGGGTAATAGGCCAAAGCCAAGATCAACATGGGGCTCAAGAAGACTTGAACCCAAGACCTCCCAAATGAGAGGCTCACAACTTACCATTGCATTGTGGGGTGTTCCCAATAATTACTAAATATTAATTAATAATATATATCTATTAATAAATAAATTTATTATAAAATATACTAAATAATAAATAACTAAAAAGTAAATAAATAAAAGTAAAAAAACAACACAAGTCATATGTATTAAAGTCCCTAAGGGACTAAGCACGGGTCCCACACACTGTTGCGGCAGTGCGTACCTACCTCAGCAGGGCCGCACTGCCTTGGCAGTGTGTGCTTGCCTCAACAGGTAGTGGGTGGCATGGGGTCCACCGCCCCACCCCCCACTTAAAATATTTTTAAATATTTTTTAAAAAAAAATTAAACTATTTTTTAAAAATCAAAGCCCACAAACGTGGGCATAGTATAAAGTGATCTTGATTTATTTTATATTTATATTTATATTTTTTTATTTGAATTTAATATTTGTTTGCAACACATTATTTATTTTTTGTAGGGGACCTTTTTGGGGTGACAGCCCAGGTGGGTCCCCCATGATGACTGGGCTTCTAGGATAGGATAGAATAGAATAACCCCTTTTTTGTCTAGTCAATAAGTGGAATAGAGGAAACTAATTAAATATTGACTGTGGCAAAGGAAAATGTATGAGAATTTTTCTCATACATTTTAGACCTGTAGATCTCATTTTGCCTCTTTTCTCTAGTTTGTATGTTTTTTTCACTTGTTTGTTACTTTCTTCTCTCTTATTTTTTTCCTTAACACCTAGTTTATAGTTTTGTTGTCTCATTAAACAAAAGATGATAGGGCTTTGGTTTTATTTATAGTCTAATTTCTAAAACTCTAACTTATATAGAAATGACTAATTGATCAAAGGTGAACAATTTACATGCAAGTTGTCATTTTTTCTTAGAGTATACTATTTCTCTACCAAGATACTAATTTCAAGATATCCAGTAAATTTGCAATGATAATGAAGGAGAGCCTTTCCTTTTATACAATTCTTTCCCTAAATTTAAACATTTTCATACAAATTAAATCAATACAATGCATCTATAAAGGAATGAAATTATCTCTTCTTCATCATAGTTTTTCTTTCAATATGAATGCCAATATAAATCTCATTGAGAGGATACACTACATCTCATAGAATTTAATCCAACATGAACTTTTTTTTTTTTTTCAAATGAACTAATACATTGCCCATTATTTGTTGAAAATAATATGAATACACTACAATCTTCCTTTGAACATGTTATACCATATTTTCATAAGAAAATGTATCTATCCAAAAGGAAAACAAAACATTACTCTAGTCTTTGATTATACAACACTATGATACAACACAAATTTGGAGTGATATCTCCATTACATAAATACATTGAGCTTAGGGATCTTTAGGATTCCCTCACAATAACAATAAACATAAAACAAATAGAATCCATATCAACTTTTGAATACATCTTCAAACTTTCTTCAAGAAAACAACTTCAAACAAGAAGTCTTCAATGGCTTTCAATCCTACAATAAAACAATTATAGGCCATGAAGTTCTCACCTCCCAACCTAGGCTTCTATGAAGCCACCCCTGAACTTGGGGAACCATCACATAGACAAGGTTTCACACTCAAAAACCACAATCACAATAACACAAAAATCACACTTAAACTCCCATCCATGGCTACAACAAAGAGTCTCCAAATGACTCATAAATTGGGGTGAAGGTGGAACCAAACTCAAGGGGAGAAAACACATTTCATAGAAATAAAAGACAAACCTACTCTTGGCTTTCTCAACACACATTTTGCCACAAATTCTCAACCCAACAAAACTCCTTATGACCCCCAAGGCTTCAAGCCACAAAATCCCTTATGACCCCCGAAAAGAAATGGCTACATGGAGCCCATACATCCATGTTTCTTCCTTCTCCATACCAAGGAGAGACTCTACATCCATGGTTGTCCCAAAATTGCTTTCACCCCCAAGGCTACTCTTCCCTCCCAAGGGTGAGTGTGGCCTTGAGAAAACTCCCCTAACAAAAATAATACAAAACACCAAGAAATCTTCAACAGCAACAAAGCTTTACATTTACAAAATAAAAAGGCTTGCACAACAAGCACAAGAATGCACATGAACAACTACTCACATACACTAACAAGATTCACAAATAATAAGCACTTAATAACACAAAACTAGTTTCTCCATGCAAGAATGAAAATATTCTTGAGAGCTCATTCACATGGAAACATAACAAGTAGAAAGATGAATGCCACCAACCTAGAATCCAAGCTTAAGGAAGAAGGTTGATGAAGAGCCTCCTCTAAGCCTTCCTTCTCCAAACTAGCAAAGTCTCCAAATCTAGAGAGTGGGTGTCAAACTCTTCCAAAAGAAGAGTCCCCTCTAAAAAGGTCTCCACACAATCTCCTACGGATAGGATCTCATTTTCATTGGGTGGTCTTCTCAAGTTCCTTACATGGTTTTCAAATATGGACTCCTAAAAAGGTTGGCCAAAAAGGTGGACCAAAGACTTGCATCTTAATTGGATGGAGCTCTAACCAAGAACTTGTTTCAAAAGTGGATTTTTAGCCATTTTGAAAATCTAACTTTTGGAAGGGTCTTTTGGTCAACTATGAGCTGTCCTATGGTTAAAAATTCCCCTTACCCATAGGTATATCAAGTGGGCTCACTAAAAATGGCCTAAACACACCCCTAAGCACCTTTTAAGCCCCCCAAAAACTCATGCTAAGTTCAAATCCGAGATTCATTGATAAGACACTACCTCAAGCTCCTTATCCAAGGGATTTCTCATGGGGATCCTCATGGTACTATCCTAGGTTGATGGGCATCCAATCTCCAAGTGGACATGTCATGGCCACAAGTACACACACAAGTGTCAAGTGACACAACAAGAATGACACATCACAAGCCATGTGGCATATCCACTTGGGCATACTCACAAATAAATAACATTACAATTAAACATATAAATTAAATACATTCATGCACATTAATTTCACAAATAAAATACGATACAATGAGGTTTTTGCCTCTCATTAGAAGTAACCTTGGCTCAAACCAATTTTCACATAAGTCTATGCTTTGGTTCCCCGAATTTACCATGGTCTAATTCCCTACACACTAAAGTCCAACATCAGTAGTCCAAGGAATTATATACATGTAAATTTCATAACATTAAAAATCAAGATAATTTATCTAAAATATCATAATTCACTTGGCATAATCATTCATCTATAACATACATACAACTCATCATGAAATATTCAATTCATCACTAAATTAAGCTTGTAGCATAATCATTGCATATAATTCAATTGCAATCAGATGTCATCGTGACACTCATAAACTTCACCTAAGTAATCAACATTTCAATTCATAATAGAAATCTCATCGTATCATAATCGAATCAAATCTCTATTTTCTAGTTACTTACATAAGTGTATAAAATCCATCACTTCATCCCAACATTCATAAATCAAAATAACCATAAATTAGAATTTATATTTATATCATAAAATAGTCATCAATAATTCATCACGTAACATTTAACCTGAAATGAAATACACATCTCAACCTAATTCATTTCTTTATTTTCATTTTCCTAACAACTCATATCGACATAAATTCCCTAATTGCACATCTCAGTATTTCATCTAAATCAATCATCATAATGTATCATAAAGTCAACATTGTGAGTATAGAAAGCATCATAAAATGTAATGTATTCTCATCTACTATAATCAAATATTTGTCTAAAGGGTAGAGTCTTCTAAACTAATCTTCTAAAATTTATCAACTCCATAATATGGTAGTTTAGGCTATGAAAATGATACATATGATAATAACCATGAAAAGAGGCATCATAATGATATATCAAAAATCGTACAGAATACAATCCAAATGATCATGAATGTTGTTGGTTACTAGTAGCAACTACATCACCACCACCACCACCACCACCATCATCATTGTCGTCGTCGTCGTCATTGTCATCATGATCATGATCATGATCATCAACATGATGATGATGATGATGATGATCAACATCATCATCATCACTACCACATTCATCATCATCATGATCATTGTCATTAGCATCCTCGTCATTGGTTTCAATGTCTTCCGTGTCTATGTAATCATCATCGTTTGTTGTGTGATCTAGACCAAAACCAACATATTATGGATCTGTATCTTGAGGATCATCTTCATCTTCCAGAAGACCTGAGTTCTTCACCAAAAAAATTATTTTAATAAAAAGTTATTATTTATTTAATGTAATAAAATATGTTTTTGTTATATATCTAATATTACAACATATGAAATGAAACCATAATCATATTACATGAATTATCAACAACTAAACTGGACTAAAATAGATAATAGAAATGTAGTTCTTAGAAAACAAACAAGAATTTACTTTGTTTTGCCTTGACTGTAGGAATAGTCATAGAACAAAGTTCTAATGGTTGCAGGAACACTATTCATAGAACAAATTTCTCGTTGAACCAAAAAAATGTAGGTCATTTTTATTTTTATTCTGTGTCATGTCTTATGTCAACTTTTCTCTCAAGAGTAGACAATAAGAAAACCATACCAATTACTATTCCACTCATCACTAAATCCACTTAAGAATTTTTTTTAGGTGAAACCCACACATTTACTTAAATAAAATAAAATAAATTTGTTCGAGCCTTGTATCAGTCAAAAATCTCAAAAATAGAATTATAGGGGAAAAAATTCATGCTATTTAAAACACCACATGGAAAATAAAAGAAAAATAAATCTTTAAAATTTGAAAATGCTTAAAAACATTTCCATTGTTGAATTTGGCAGTTAATTTAGAGTGGCTTAATAGTGTTTTAGGGTTTTAAGATTATTCATAGTTGAAAGAAATGAAGATTAAAGAAGTGAAGTCTAGTTCAAAGAAGTTGCAGATTGCAATGCATACACACACAAAAGGCCTAGGCCTCAGGGTTTGTAACCTTCTTTCTCTACTTACATTGTAATCTAGAACTGTTTATGACTTTATAGTTTTTCAGAAGTTTATGAAATATTGTTCATGATTTCTTGCACAATGGGCATTAAAGGACTTGCATTCTTTGTTCATTGATTTTGGATGAGTCAATTTTAATGATTATTGTTGAATACCACATGGGCAAAGGGCTTCAGATGCAATTTTCTTTTTTTTATTGATGTTGGGTACACATATTCTATAAAGTATGTCCAAAAGAAAAGTATCATATCAATATTGCGTAGGGTTTCTTGGACACATGGATTTTATAGTTTTTATTAGTTTATATTCTTTCATCTTTTCAAAAATTGTGTGCAGTTCTTGGTGATATTAGGATTAGAAAATAAAATAACTAAAGGGTATAATTCTTTGAGGACTGCTAGGGTTTTAGGGTTTATAATACTTAATTATTCAAACTTAGTTTGCTTAGTTTTTTTTATCTTTTGTGGATTCAGGAGGATGGCATGGAAGTCATTTTCCTCTAGTTGTGGGTTTTGTCAAGAAAGAGAAAGTGAGAGAAGTAGTTGGACTAGTGGTGGACATGATTTGTCAAAAGAAGATGGTTGGTTGTGCCCTTCTTCATGCGGGTGTCCTTGGTATTAGAAAAAATGCTCTTGCATTGGGTATCTCCTAGGAGCTTGGAAGCAAGGTATTTAATCCAATGGATGCAGTAACAATAAAAAAAAAGAGTTCTAATGGCTATAGGTGTTGGTGTTTGAAAATGCTTATGCCACTTAGGGCTACCAATATGCCTTGAGACTAATGTTAGGAGTGGTTAGCTCCAAGTGTGAAAGCTCTGCAAGACAACTGGACCAACTATAGGGACAAGACTACCCTCTTCACTTCTGGCTCTGCAAAACCATGGTGGGTGCACCTAATCCAGTAACTTATGGCATTTTAGGACTTTGGACTGGATTAAACAAAGAAGATGATAGCAAGAGACTACTAAATGTTAACCAGATATTCATTGAATCTCAATTGCTATTGGGTAAAATGGCCTTGTGAAGGGTAAAGACTTGAAATGGTATTGATATTCAAAGATGCAGGAAATAGCCAAAACCCATCAAACACTGAACTCAATTGAATGTACTAATCCTTGATCAGTTCCATTATCCATTGGGCAAATCATCAAATGCAAGTATAGAAACATGAACCAACTACTGTCAAAGACTCAAAGCCATAAATACAACTATTCTAGCCCATCCACTACTTATAAGATCCTTCTGTAGATGAATCTAATGAATCTATGCCCTATCCAAAGTATCTTTCACTTGATCCTAGATCAAGAACTAAAGACTAGAACATATACAGAGGCAACCCAATGTAATGGACCAGAAAATCCAAAACTCATAAGACTGACACCAAGGAGAGACTTGAAAGCATGAGAATAGTTATATTAAGTATGATGAGGCATGTACATGTCTATACTAGAAATGAGACTATGACTTCAATAACCTACAAAAGATGCAAAGAAGTTCTATTCAGCTTCCTACAATGCGACAGAGTTTTCTATTTCCCTGGAAGTGACAAAATTTAGAACCCTTACACTGTCAAAAAATAAAAAATTTATACCACTAGCCACCTTAGGAATCTCAAAGAGATTGCAATAAGCTTAGGGTGACTAGGGCCAGGGTTACAATGGCTAACCATAGTAAAATTTCAAAAAACCACTAGAGGGAAAACCAGCACCAGCCTGTCAGAAACAAGAATGATCCGCAAGAAAGATAAAATCTTCAAATCTGTAACCAGGATCACAAATTCATCATGAATAATAGTCTGACCAGACCATCAAAACACCTCGAGCCAACAAAAACTATCCTCCCCCACATGGCAAAACATCTACAAGCAATCAACCAACTCACTGGACCACACTGCAATAATTGATGCCGCCAACCAAATCAAGAAACGGCCAGAAAAACCATAAATTTTGGGTACCTCTTGTCACGAAAACCATCTGCAAGTTTAAATTTGAATTCCAACGGTCAAGTCAAAATTTAAAATGCGGCCATAGATCTTTTTCTTTTCCCGGCAAATTGGGTGGTCACATTTAATTCATAATAGTCGCGGGCCCCTTGAAAAGTCATCAGTTGAGTCAGCAGTCAACAACCAATCGAAAAAGAACACCTCGGCAACACCGGCACTGTGGACCCGCCTTAACTCCACAACCACGATGTCCAAATAGTGGTCACATGATCGTATAGCCTGAAAAAGGGCTATGCAAACATGCGACAAGCCTTCACGTCACCCCATGTCATCACTCCCCATCAATGTGACACCCTTGTTGCATGATCGCATGGCTGAAAGATGGCCCTTGCAATCATGTGACAAGGACACAAGACTGCCACCTTGTCACCCACTGGCCAATCAGAACTAAGCACATCACCACGCAAGTAGCCTTATTTTATCTGGTGAACTAGTGACCGAAGAACTTTTGCCAATTTGTGAAATACTTTCCACCATCACTAAAAAACTTAGTGATCACACGACCACTATTCACTGAATCACCAAATAAACTAGGGCACTGCCAAAACATTACGTGAACCAATGAATAGGAAGAAAATTTGTCAGGCTGCTAAACATTTTATCACAACTGCCAAAGACACCGAGAAATTCAATCGAGCCCACATAGGAAGATCGATGGCCATCGCAAGATCTTAAGCCTCTGACACACTTGATGAGATTATACATCATTTTTCGATTAACTGACAGGATCAGGACCCACTGACACATCTGAAAACTAGGTCCCACTGACAACAAGCCACTATGAAAATACATGGATGAATAAAATAGCACCAACTATGCATACGTGTCAATAGACCCACCTACCTCCCTTATGAGAATCAACGGCTATCGCTATACTGCTGCATTAAAGGTTGAGCATGTTTCATTAATGATATAATGACAGCCACAAGATTAAATTGAATTTTAATCTACCTGAATGCCAAGAAGACCAGTCCCACTAACAACACTCCACTTCATACTCCTGTGGGCCAATGAGATACCACCAAGTCAGCTCACCTGGCAATGGGACCACCGCCAAAGATACGTTTGAGACAAATGAGATCAATGGCAAGAGCATGATCTCATGAGCATGGAATATTCCTTAAGATCATACGCTGATCGTCGATCTCCTCCCTCTGCCGCTTGAAGAATCTAACCCCACCAACCATCACACTTGCACACTTAAGATTGACGAACAAGGAGTGCTGGCAGAAGAGAAGAAATGCAAGGTCGAAAACACATAGGGTTTTCAGCGAAAGATCGAAAACATCCAAGGTATCTGACGCCAAAAGATAAGTGCACAAAAGCTGGAAGGCACAAGGTTGAAAACAATGAGGGTTTTCACATAGACTGAAAAAATCATGGATTTTCAAAAATATTGTGGATTTTCGACACTTAGGCAAATTTTGAAATTGTTTCCTGCAGACCTTAAAACTTGAATATCTCCCTGGATTTTATGATTTAGGAGATGTGATCTGGACTGGAGCTAGATGACACATGGAAGAACATAGGGCTAAGGGTTCACATCATAAAACCAAGTGGATCTTCTTCGCAAGTTAAAACTGTGTAGCAGGGTGGCAGGACACTTAACAAAAACTTTGCAAGGAACAGGCCATTTTCATAAGATTTTGCATTGACAGAAAAATGGACTAATAGTGGCTCTAGTTGGGGACATGTATCTCTTGCAGATACAATGAGGACCTTAGATCTCTGGGAAGAAGTAGACCACCCACTGGAAAAACATAGAGACCTCAAAAAATATAGGGAATAGACAGGAAAGGGAAACTATTCACAAAATGTACACTTTTTACAAAAAACCTGCAACAACAAACAAGAGTCAACTCCTGCCTCTATCAAAAACTTGATTTTTATTTCTTCCTTCATGTGGCACACTAGATATTTTGTCTTCAATTGTTTCACCAGGTGTGTCAACACTTCCAACCAGATTATTAGGAAGAATAAAGTAGCTATCTTCATAGTGCATGTAAAATTTATTGGCACTCTCTTTATCTTGCTCACTATGAAGAAACAATTCAGCATACCCATGAACAGTACCATCAGATAAGAAGCTTCTCTTCTCCATTGAATCATGTATGCTATCAATTGGAAATACAAAAGTCTCATAATTTGCCTGTAGAAAGGCCTTATTCATACCTTGACTTTTCATTTCCACAGGTGTAACTAGCTGGACCTCAAATGAATAATCAGACTGATACCCACAGATGGAAAATGGGCATCCTGATTCAACTAAGCCTGAGACCTCCACATGTTCTTCAAACAAAGGATTGATAACTCCATGCAATGCACCATGTTGAACATCATGACAAAAAATGGGCTGATAATCAGCATAGTCTTCATATAAAGTGTTAGTGAACACTTTAAACTCACTACCCATTTTAGGATTATTTAATAACCCATCACTTAAACCTTCATGTTTTAACTCATTGACATCACATTGAATTATCACTTCCTTATCTTCATACTCCTCACTGAAGGAGTGTTCACTTTCACCATTACTTTCTTCTTCCCATGATGCATCTGATTCACATGAGGACACATCAGCATCATTGCCTTCATCATCCTCACCTGAATAACCACTGAAATCACATTCAGACATTTCTGAATGAATGGAAAATCCTGCACACTTTGACTTTGATTCCTGCTCACTACCACACTCTGAATACCTCCTCTGACAAAGATTCATCTGAAGTACCCCCAGCATCAGACATGGGTTGCTCTAGAATATAACATTCATTCCCCTTTTGCTGACGATCTCTTTACAACCTTTTCCATTCATCATCATCAGCAAACTCCTCTAAGAACAACCACTTAAACTCAGTCAAAGAAGAGATGCATTTTGGGGGCAGATTTAGATACCAATTAGATGCAACCCCTTTGAGGGATCTCCCAAAAAACATCATGTTAACATCCTCATCAAAAATCTAATATTCTATAATAAATCTATAGAATGCTAGGAAATTCTTCACTGTTGAATTAGGCTGGCAATCAAAAATAGGAATCAAACCCAAAATCTCACTAGGGAAAGAATGAGGGGACCTTGGAAGAACATAACTCAAAGGTCTATCCAACTTGAGAAAACCCAGCCACCTAGACTAGCTTTTCCCCTGATTATTCATTTAACTTAATGCAATACTTCCATAGAATTTTGCAGAGATGCAACTGAAAGCTTGAAGTATTCAACCTCTACTCACACCTTACTCCTTTTCTTTGTGCTTGACCACTTAATAAGGAGACATTTCAGATCATGAGAAATACTTGGGAATCTTGTAGCAGAAGACCTTTGGCTTGAAGCAGGGCAGATCTAGAGCTCACTATGCAGCTCCACCAGATTTTGCAAAGTAGAGTCACCACCTCCTTGAAGGGGAAAGTAATTCTTTGTTTCTTCTTCCAACCAATACAAAAATCCACAAGTAACCACACTGTTTATCAGAAGATGCACTGATCAAATAGAGACTTCAGAGTCGCCACTCACAACTAGGTGAGAAGATTTTACAAGTGTATTTTTTATATCTGACTCTATACTAGACTCTCCCCAGCAGAGTCACCATATTGTTGGTGACTCGGATAGGCAAATCAATTTGGTCAACAAAAGATTTTGAATATGACAACACAAGCCCGACTAGAGATCTTAACAGATATACTTCTTTATTGTTGTTCTCCCCAGCAGAGTCGCCATCTTATTGGTGTTTGAAAATGCTTACGCCACTTAGTGCTGCTAATATGCTTTGAGACTAATGTTAGGAGTGGTTAGCTCCAAGTGTGAAAGCTCTGCAAGACAACTAGACCAACTATAGGGACAAGACTGCCCTCTTCACTTCTGGCTCTACAAAACCATGGTGGGTGCACCTAATCCAGTAACTTATGGCATTTTAGGACTTTGGACTGGATTAAACAAAGCAGATGATAGCAAGAGACTACTAAATGTTAACCAGACATTCATTGAATCTCAAATGCTATTGGGTAAAATGGCTTTGTGAAGAGTAAAGACTTGAAATGGTATTGATATTCAAAGATGCAGGAAATAGCCAAAACCTATTAAACACTGAACTCAACTAAATATACTAATCCTTGATCAGTGCCATTATCCATTCAGCAAATCATCAAATGCAAGTATAGAAACATGAACCAACTACTGTCAAAGACTCAAAGCCATAAATACAACTATTCCAGCCCATCCACTACTTATAAGATCCTTCTGTAGACAAATCTAATGAATCTATGCCCTATCCAAAGTATCTTTCACTTGATCCTAGATCAAGAACTAAATACTAGAACATATATAGTGGCAACCCAATGTAATGGACTAGAAAATCCAAAATCATAAGACTGACACCAAGGAGAGACTTGAAAGCATGAGAATTATTATATTAAGTATGATGAGGCATGTACATGTCTATACCAGAAATGAGACTACCAGTTCAATAACCTGCAAAAGATGTAAAGAAGTTCTATTCAGCTTCCTACAATGCGATAGAGTTTTCTATTTCCCTGGAAGTGACAAAATTCAGAACCCTTACACTGTCAAAAAATAAAAAATTTATACCACTAGCCACCTTGGGAATAAGAGATTGCAATAAGCTTAGGGTGACTAGGGCCAGGGTTACAACGGCTAACCACAGTAAAATTTCAAAAAACCACTAGAGGGAAAAACAGCACTAGCCTATTATAAATAAGAATGATCCACAAGAAAGATAAAATCTTCAAATCTGGACCACACTGCAACAATCGATGCCACCAACCAGATCAAAGAACGACCAGAAAAACCATAAATTCTGGGTACCTCTTGTCGCGAAAACCATCTGCAAGTTTAAATTTGAATTCCAACGGTCAAGTCAAAATTTAAAATGTGGCCATAGATCTTTTTCTTTTCCCAGCAAATCGGGCGGTCACATTTAATTCATAACAGTCGCGGGCCCCTTGAAAAGTCATCAGTTGAGTTAGCAGTCAACAACCAATCGAAAAAGAACACCTCGACAACACCAGCACTATGGACCCACCTTAACTTTACAACCATGACATCCAAACAATGGTCACATGATCACATAGCCTGTAAAAGGGCTATGCAAACATGCGACAAGCCTCCACGTCACCTCATTTCATCACTCCCCATCAACGTGACACCATTGTCGCATGATCGCATGGCCGAAAGATGGCCCTTGCAATCATGCAACAAGGCCACAAGACTACCACCTTGTCATCCGCTGGCCAATCAGAACTGAGCACATCACCGAGCAAGTGGCCCCATTTTATCTAGCGAACTGGCGACCGAAGAACTTCTGCCAATTCATGAAATACTTTCCACCATCGCTAAAAAACTTAGCGATCACACGACCACTATTCGCTGAATCACCAAATAAACTAGGGCACCGCCAAAACATTACGCAAATTAGCGAATAGGAAGAAAATTTGTCAGGCCGCTAAACATTTTATCACAACTACCAAAGACACCGAGAAATTCAATCAAACCCACACAGGAAGATCGACGACCGTTACAAGATCTTAAGCCTCTGACACACTCAATGAGATTATACGTCATTCGTCGATTAACTGCCAGAATCAGGACCCACTGACACATCCAGAAACTAGGTCCCACTGACAACAAGCCACTGTGCAAATACATGGAGAAATAAAATAGCACCAACTGTGCATACGTGTTAACAGACCCACCTACCTCCCTTATGAGAATCAACGGCTGTCGCTGTACCGCTGCATTAAAGGTTGAGCATGTTTCATTAATGGTATAATGACAGCCACAAGATTAAACTAAACTTTAATCTACCTAAATGCCTAGAAGACCAGTCCCACTGACAACACTCCACTTCATACTCCCGTGGACCAATGAGATACCGCCAAGTTAGCTCACTTGGCTGCGGGACCACCGCCAAAGATACATTTGAGACAAATGAGATCAACGAAAGGAACATGATCTCATGAGCATGGAATATTCCTTATGTTCATATGCCAACCATCGATCTCCTCCCTCTACTACTTGAAGAATTTGGCCCCACCAACCATCGCACTTGCGCACTTAAGACTGACAAACAAGGAGTGCTGGCAAAAGAGAAGAAATGCAAGGTCAAAAACACATAGGGTTTTTAGCGAAAGATCGAAAACATCCAAGGTATCTGACACCAAAAGATAAGTGCAAAAAAGCTGGAAGGCACAAGGTTGAAAACAATGAGGGTTTTCACATAGACCGAAAACATCATGGATTTTCAAAAACATTGTGGGTTTTCGACACTTAGGCAAATTTTGAAATTGTTTCCTGCAGACCTTAAAACTTGAATATCTCCTTGGATTTTATGATTTAGGAGATGCGATCTGGACTGGAGCTAGATGACACATGGAAGAACATAGGGCTAAGGGTGCACATCATAAAACCAGTGGATCTTCTTTGTAAGTTAAAACTGTGTAGCAGGGTGGCAGGACACTTAACAAAAACTTTGCAGGGAACAGGCCATTTTCATAAGATTTTGCATTGACAGGAAAATGGACTAACAATACAAATAGTCACAGAATAAAACTCCTATTGAACCAAAAAAATGCAAGTCATTTTTGTTATTATCCCACGTGATGTATTATATTTACTTTTTTTCCCCATGGTTATGGTCCTTTATTTATTTCTTAATTTCTCAAGTGCTATGGTCTTAATAGTCTATATCAAAGAATTTTCCATTAAACCAAAATAATTGAAAAACACCCAAAATAATAGAAAGAGAAGGTAAAGAGACAAAATAAATAAATAAAAATTACCCCACCTCTACAAAGATCAAATGATTTACACGCAATACAAAAAAATCATACATTTATAAATGTATTCACTCTCTTGCCTTGGGTGTTCAAGTTAAGGGTTCTCCCTAAATGTGATTGCCTTGCAATTTTTATGCTAGGAATAATAGCTCTCACATTCCTCTTCTGATCTGCATGTAAATCATGAATCGGTATCATATATAAGATGCTATTGGGAAGGGGAAGAATTTTGCATCTACAGTTTTACGACACTCACAATTTTATATGCTTCTTTTGATTCTTGTTCTTGTTACTTGGCTTTTAGACTGTTTATAAAGGAAGGAAAAAAAAGACCATTAAATATTATGCTTCTCTTTAAGTCATTTCAGTTTATACAACTTCAAAAAAATTTAAATTGTTAGTCATTTACATATGTTCCCGCATTGTGTCCATTGGTTAGCCTATCATATTTTATTTACCTTGGTATATTTGTGGTTAGGGTCTTATTTAGTGTCAAAGTATCATATCTATTATTTCATGATTTTGTCTTACACTGATATATTTTCATATGTTCTAGTCTAATGCCTTGTGAAATTTTCCTCTTCCATAATAACTTACCCATCATATTTTGCATGTGCTTCACGTTTTGTTTGATTTATTCTAGCAAAAAATGTTGCGTGCTTGCGGTCGAGTGTTGGTGATTTGGTGATCTCCTAGTCGTGCCTTTGCTACTATTATTAAGGTTATTGGCTGCTGGTTGTGACACTACATGGTGGTCTCTAGGCTATTATAAAGTATGGTGTTACATCCTTGCAACTTGACTACACAGTGAAGACTTCTGGCTTGTGGGGAAGTGATAGTGAGCCATGTGTCAAAAGTTGAATATGTTCAAAAGGGTAAATAAGTGTTTCCTATCATATCCTCATAGAAGTTTTTGAAGGTAGTCAGTTGGACCCGCGAGAAGGTGCAAGTTGATGTTTGTCATTACCATGTTGGTTTCTCTCATCCTCATGATAGTTAGTGGGGAAAATATTTTCCAACCATGAGATTGCAAGGAAGAATGAAATGTTATGTCATAGCCTCACAACTTATATTGTGGGACCCAGTATGGGCCTATGGGGAACAGAGGATATTACATGTGGTATGCATATTATGGGTTAACACAATGGTATGGTTGCATGTCACATTTTTTCAGGTTTATACTATAGTTAAGGTGGATGGGTGTTGAAGTTGCAATGAAGAAAAGGTAACTCACGATGAGTTAGTCATAGATTTGCAAAAAATTTTGAAGATAGTTCTTTAATCTCATGCTTGTGTGAAGTGGTGACATGTATTAGAAGAAATGATAAAGGGAGTGTGCACAATTTAGACAATTCAAATATAGGTCGAGTCACAAACTGGTTTCCATGTGTATTGCCATGTGAGCTAGGATTTCCATGCTATACAATTCAAGACTTTTTTACAATATTTTGCGGATTACAAAGTTATGGAAGATGGGTTTCATATCAGAAGTGACATATAAAGGATGTTACATTTACTACTAAAATGTGGTGTAGATCAAAGAATCATCACACCTTTCCAATATTCCTTTTATGATATGTTGTGATAAGCAAGAATGTTATCTTGAAAAGATTACACAGTTGTGAACTTCAGTACAAAGATTACTTGAATTAGCAAGTTGTGGCAGTCAATTTGATGCCTAGAGGCACTAGTACATTTGACCTAGTTTTTCTACCAAAATTTTTGACCATCAAATAAAAAGGTTTAGGTTGGTCAGATTATAGAAGGAAAACTTCTTATTTTTTTAATACATTCCTGTGTTGGTCGAAAGTTTGACGAATACCGTGTCGGTTGAAATTTCGACCAACACGGGCATAACTTAAAAAAAAAGATTTTAAACCTCATTTCATTATTAGATAAGCTTCCAGTGTGCACAAAGGAGGACAACCTATGAGGGTTGCATGTAACAAGTAGAGAGGCTAGAAGGAACCTTGCAGAGGTTGGTTGTAACAGATTTAAGAAATATTGCAAAATGAAATTGAATAAAACTGTATTTTAACATATATTTTTTACTGGTGTTTGAATTTTCTTGTACTTGTGTGGATTGGAATGAATAATTGAACAGCATAGGAAGATTTTTGGTCCTCATACCTTCCTTTTGTAACAAGTCTGAGATTCATTGGTTGAGAAATCTGGAAGAAAATGACTGACAATCGATTTCAGGCGGGTTTGGACGTAGAACTAGGGCTGTCAACTTTCCTAGCCCATATCTATCATTTCAACCATGGAGAAATTTTGATTCCTTGCTTGAATGAGAGGTATGTGAGTCTAGTTTCAATTGAATGTGGTCTTGGATTGGATGGTTTTGTTTGTAGAGATTTCTTGTTGGAAACCTAACCGAGCATCCCTATGTGACCAGTAGAGAGGAATAGCTAGAAGGAACCCGACCCCATAACTTTTGTTTTGATTTAAATTAGAACCTAAAATCATGGATTTAGGCTTGAATTACTCACCACTAAAAGAATCCATCATTGGTTTTGAAAAGACCAAAGCCTAAGATGCACCTACTGTACAAAACTGAGTATCAAGCCTCTTGGCTTTTGGAGGAGTTTTATGAATATTGGGAGTTTTAATAAGACCCAAGACCTATGCATTTGAGGGATACTCTATCCAAGAATTTAAATTAAGTCAAGGTGGTTGTCTTAATGATCCCTTTGGGAAGTTTAAACACAAAGGCCCAAACCATTCCATAATTGACTGGTGACTAGTCCTGTCACAGGGGACAATTTTGATTGCATTTTAATATTTCACTTTACATGTCCCATTAGAAAAAAATATAAGAGATACTAATCCATCTATTCTATCCTCTATTAGAAAATATCCCATGGTAATGAATGAAGAATCTAGGTTCCGTATAAAAACTCAAACTACTGAAACAAATATCTTGCTAATATTTTATTTAGAACATCTACCTCTTTCAAATTCATGAATAAGAATAGACAAAGAATTTTTCTTTGGACTATATTACAAAAAGTATGAAAGGAACATGATGATCAATGATTGGTTCCTATTGTTAGTTTCAGCTATTATAGAGTTTCTTCTAACTAATAGTTGTTGGCATTAAGTATGATTGTCATCAGTGACAACACTTATTCAGACTTTGCATGCTTACCGAGTAGAATAGTGCTTACCGAGCAGAATAGTGCTTACCAAGCAGAATAGTGCTTACCGAGTAGAACAGTTCTTACCGAGTAGGATAGTGCTTACCGAGCAAGATAGTGTTTACTGAGTGACACTATATCTACCGAGTCTCCAGTATATACCATGTTTGAAACTACAACTGAGTGGTTAGTATGGACTCTGCCTCCACTTCTACCGAGTGCATGATGATGCCAAGTAACACAGTGGATGCTGAGTATCAGAAAGTCACCGAGTTAGTTTGTAGTAACCGAGTCACTATATTTGGGCTGACTCAGTAATATTTGTGTTAGCTTGTTTAAGAGCTGACTTTGTAATTATTTTGTAATTGTTTTGGATTGATATATATAAAAAATGTTTTATATCATATCAAAAAGGTGAGATATAGCGAAGTATGAAAAAGAGAGAAAGGCAGAGATAAGAGAATTACAAAGGGCTACAACAGTATAAGAAGTAGCAAAGATCTATCCATCATAGAAGGTGATTAGTTCATCAAAGAATCTCAATTAGCAAGTACAGTTGCAAGTAAGAGATCTACTGTTTCATCCTAACAGGTGAATCAGCTTGAAATCCTTTAACTAGGTAGACTTAACAGTCTTTGTAAAATCTCTTAACCAAGTGCATACTTCATTGTATGTTTGTAAATCCTCTAACAAGGTGGACCTAGCAATCCTTATTGCTCCTAACAGGGCAGATCATCAGAAGTGATCATTGTAAGCCTTAACCGGCAAACTTTATACTGTAGTATTGAAGTTTTGTGGGTATCATCCCCACCCCAGTTTTAATTTCTACTTGGAAGGTTTCTAGGTCACCAAATCTCTATTTTCAAAGTGTTATGAATGTTTTATTCTTTCTGTTACTCATGCATGTAATTAGATTATCAATATAGTATTATTAAGATCTGAATCTGTTAAAAGTTTTGAAGTTACTGATTCACCCTTCCCCTCTCAGTAACCTGGATAGTCTTGAATATTTCCAACAATTGGTATCAGAGCACCATGGTTCTCAGAATAAAGTTTGATAGCTTGAGAAAAGATTTAGGACAATGGAGATATTTAGACTTAACAAGGTAATTGAGAATGAAAAGCTAGATCTGGAAATGGCCATAACTCAACTCAAAGAAGCAAGAGAGCATCTTTCCCTTTCCCTAAAAAGAAGGAAGGAACTTGCAAATCAGATCAATGACCACCAATATGTTGAAGAAAAGATTGAAGACTTTTTCCCTTCAAGCAACTCAGATGAAGCAAACAATGCAATCAAAGAACTTCTAGAAAAGAGTGGATCTCTACACAAAGAAGTGAGAAAATTGAAAAGAGAACATGAAATTCAGTCAACAAGATTCTGTGAAATCTTGGAACAAAGAAACAAGATGAAAGATGAAATAGATGGAAAGAACAATGAAATCTAGAATCAAACCCTCCAGCTAGAAAACCTTATTGATCAAATCTCCAATGCAAATGAAGAAATCTTGACTCTGAGATTAGAAAATGAAAATATAAGAGAGGAGCTGAGATCTGAAAAGAAAATCAATTTAAGAGTGATGAGTGACCTAGATGCTGAAAGGAAAATCAATGAGAGAATGTTGAAATCTCAAGAAGATATGAATCAGGTGTATGAACAAAACCTTCATAGGCAAAAAGGAAAAGGACTTGGATACAAAGAGGAAGGTGAATCCTCCAAACAAGGTACTCAAAAGAATCAGAAACCTACCTATAATGATTGTGGAAAAATTGGTCATACTTCAAACAAATGTTGGAGCAATGGAAAAGAAAAATTCAATGGAAAATGCTACAATTGCAATCAGCTTGGTCATAAAGCAAATGAATGCAAGGAGAAACCAAGATTTGAAGGCAAATGTCACAAATGTAGCAAACAAGGTCATAAGGCATCAGAATGCAGAACTAAAACACCCAATCCAGTGGAACAAATTATTAAAGCAATGTTTGGTTGGGATTACAACACTTGGTGTAGATGTCATTACTGTGGAGAATATGGACACATTGGCATGAATTGTGTAAGGCACCACTTGAGAAAAAGGGATTCTACCATAAGATGTTATAATTGCACTAAGCTTGGTCACATAGCTAAAAACTGCATGAATTTAGGCAAAGTTGAAGATGAAAAGAAAGCAAAAGAAAATAGCATTAGGAAGCAGATGAGACAGCAGTGGATTCCTAAACCTACCGAGCAAACCAGTCCTGAAGTCACTCATGAAGGGAGTGGCTCTATGAACTCTAACTAGTCTCCAAGAAAGCACTGGAACTGTATCTTCATAGACATATTCCAAAATAGTTCCTGAACTAAAAGGAAGACAGATCCAAATCAATATGTGAGATATAGCAGGATCACAAGAAGGTTGGTATCAGTTACCACCAAGCAAGGTCGGGAGTAACCTAATTTCATTTGGTTACCGAGTAAGGTCGGAGAAGTATGAATTCGTATGTTCTATGAGTTGCAGAATCTTCACCAAGAATTTAATGCATAGTGGATGACAGTCTATCAAATTCAATACCCTAATTCCTATGGAGCATTAATGACAAATTTTTAACAAAAAGCATGAAATCAAGTTCATTCTTCACCACGAATATCAGCATTTTGAGCAGAGAAATTTCTAGTGCGATCAAGTGATTCGAAGCAAAATTTTAAAGCATAAATTTTTCTACCATGCTACCATGGCTTCATCCAGCACCAAAGTAAAGAAAGGTTCAAAAATGTTAGTTCATGGAGAATGGAAAGCACTGGATTTCAAACTCATGCCCACAGTTGCAGAAACCCTAGATCTGAGTGGAGCTCAGTCTCAAATTCCTCCAAAGGTACTTCTTGTAAATGACATTCATAGTCATTTTAGAGGTACAATTCAAGAACTTGGAACCCTAGAGATAGATGTTGTTCGTGATGAACTATGTGTTGATGGTGTTCTCAAATCGGGACATAAACATTTGGAAGATAAGGGTTTAACACATATCACCCACTTGCCTTGAGGTTTCCAGATAAAATGGATAAGATATATTTTGAGCTGAGTACATGAAGAAAAAATTTGGCTTGAGCAACCAGTGGAAATAACAAAGAAGATGATTCACCGAATCACTAGTCTTCCCATGCTTGTCAAGGCTAAATCTACAAAAACCCTAGGTCAGGTAGAGCTTGAAAAGAAAATCCTAGTCGAATGGGATGGTAGAGGTATGAAAATTAACAGCATTACCGATGTAGAACTAAAATTTGGCACATATGTAATAGCTCACAAGATATACAGTTCAAGTTAGCAGAATAGTGTTCTGTGTGAAGCATTTGACCTAGCCTATAAAATTGTGAAGAACAATCTATCATTTGACCTAGTAGATCTTTTGTTGAAATAGTTCAACAAGAATATGGAGAGGATCCAAACCTCAAAGAACAATCCATGTAAGTTTGGCTCACTGTTGGTTTGTTTATTTTTCTATGCTCAAAAGTTTTTCCCATCAAAAGGCACAATAAAATGGAGAAAGGATGTACCTATTCTTTATCAGATAAATGAGTATATTGTAGAAATGGGTGAGAATTTTACAAGCATAATGGATAACTATTTTGAATCTTTTAAGGAGAAGATGAATAATAGATTCCAGATTCCACTAAAATTGGTGGAAGATTATAAAGATGATATTTGTTTCATGGTTGATTGTGATAGAGTATACATTCAGGCAGTAAGGCCCAGGATTGTATGGCTGAAACCTCTTCCTTATGAGGTAAACATTGATGAAATAAAGGATATAATTGAAGCCCTAGTAAATCAACCTGTTGATCCAAAGGCTCCATACTTTGGAACATATGATGAAGCTAAGATAAGAATTGAGCTAAGCATAAAACTTACATAGGCGGTTAACAAAGGTAGAAAAAGGATGGCCAAGATGCAATCTAGCACACCTCTAATGTTAACCGAGGGCATAGGAGAAGATATTGTAGAAGAAGAAGAAAAGGATGAGAATAAAGAAGAACAAGTTCCTGTAAAGAAGAAAGGAAAGGTAACTATCACCAAGGAACTCGAGCAATCCACTGCAGTATTCACAAGGAAAAGATCAAGGGGCAAGGCAGGTAAAATCAATGATGATATAGTACTCAAAAGGCCTCCTCCCTCATTTGAACAAAAGATTAAGGATTTGAGAGAAGGATCTAGAATTGCAAATTTCAAATCTCTCAAATATGAAATTAAATCAAAGGCAGAGCAGCAGGAAATAGAAGATGCTGTTATTGAGAAAATGGGAAAATGGAAGTACTCACCTGATGATATGGCTTCTCAAATTCCAGGTGTTCTATTGGATAAAGTAAAGATGAGATGGTCCAATGCAAGACAAACTGTCAAGGACATATATGCTCAAACCTTAAGACAGTTAATGCCAAGTTTGAAAGATGATGAAATAAATAAGGCATTGATAGAAAATGAGTGCAAGATGACAGTAAAATTCAACAGTTGTTTAGTTTTGATCAAAGATATAGAGTCAGTTGTGAAGAGTGCAAATTCTACTTGGAAAAACATCTATCATCTTCACAAACCGAGTATTGAAACTATGATAATTAAAGATATTGAAGATGATAGTGATAAAGAAGAAGAAGAAGAAGAAGAAATAGTTCAGATTGATAATGTTGTGATAGAGGAAGCAGGGAAAGAAGCTACCGAGGAAGCTGAGAAGAATGTTGAGGAAGATGATCCAGTTCGGATAGCTGTAGAGGTAATTGCCTCACTTCCCCACTCTCCAGTAAAAATTGCTACATCTAGCCCAAAGAAAACTTCAAGTGTCATTGTAACAACTCCCTCAGATGCATCAAATGTCCAATCATCACTAGCATAGTTCAATGTATCAATGATAGAAGTGGCTACCACTTCATCTACCGAGCTTTAGCCTCCTTCCACAGAGTTGCAGTCTTATGTACCTTCTTCAAATTTGAGTTTTTCAGTAGTAAGTACTTCAAATTCTACAATTGTAAATACTTCAATTTTTTATTTATCAAGTATTCCAGTTAGCATCCCATCAGTCGGAAGTTTATCAGTTTTCACTACTAGTCCTACTATGTCTACAATAATTTCTACTACAAAGGCAATAAGTATAAAGACTCAACCGAGTACAAAATTTCTGAGTAAGAATGTAGTAGAAGGTATAGATCTAGATGAGGAGATACAAATTCCCCAGCTAGATTTTGCAAACCTCACTACAGATCAAATGCAAACAGTTGGTGAACTCCTCCAGAAGAAAGCAAAGCAGAAGAAACTAAAAGAAGAAAGAGATAAGGAATATAAGATCATTGAGGATGCCAAGAACATTTTGACAGAAGCTATAGGTGTTAAAGTCGATTCCTCTCACACATTTTGTTGCAGTTGGCAGAAGCAATTAACAGGTTTAATGATGATTCCTCTGGAATAGACAAGTTGCTTGAAAAGGCTGAGAAGAAGTTTGAAAATGAAGTGCTTGAGCACATTGCTCAACAAATAGCTATCAATCAGGCAGGGTTATCTTCAGTTTTGACTAGCATTGAGTCCTCCTATTCCAAGGTAACATCTCTTTTTGTCAAAATCTATAATGTTGCCGAGTTATCAAAGGAGATTAAAGACAAAATAAATAAGATTGATGAGGATTTGAAGATTAGTGCACAAAAGTTGCAACTTGAACCTAGTTCAAGTTCTACACATCAGATGACAATCAGATTCCTATCTGATAAGTAGTCAAAGTTATTGAAAGAAGATGCAAGGATCAAATCAACATTAATAGATATTCAGAACATGATCCTTCCCATCATGGATACAATGCAGAAGCATATTGCATACTCAAAAACATTGATCCATGACAATCAGTTTTCAATTGCAAATCACATGATTGAACTCTTTGCAGAAGTCCAAGTTGCACTCCATACATGCAAGATTCTGCAAGAGAATTGGGATAGAACTCTAGCACTAATTGGAAAGGTACATTCTGATTTTCTCTCATGTTTTGGTATCTCTGTGTAAAATATTTGTATATACATCTTTGGCATTATTGTCAAAAAGGGGGAGAAAGTATATGAGATATGAAAGGGGGAGAAAGTATAAATAGAAAATATGAGTATGAGGTGAAATAAGATATTTGTATATATACTATATAAGGGAGACATGAAATGTATATACAAAACCAGTGTCAGCATGATTGTGTATATAATTTTTGGGCAATAAGTGTTTTGTCACTAATGCCAAAGGGGGAGATTGTTGGCATTAAGTATGATTGTCATCAGTGACAACACTTATTCAGACTCTGTGTGCTTACTGAGCAAAATAGTGCTTACCGAGTAGAATAGTGCTTACCGAGTAGAACAGTGCTTACCAAGTAGAACAGTTCTTACCGAGTAGGATAGTGCTTACCGAGCAAGACAGTGTTTACTGAGTGACACTATATCTACCGAATCTCCAGTATATACCATGTTTGAAACTACAACTAAGTGGTTAGTATGGACTGTGCCTCCACTTCTACCAAGTGCATGATGATGCCAAGTAACACAGTGGATGCCGAGTATCAGAAAGTCACTGAGTTAGTTTGCAGTAACCGAGTCACTATATTTGGGCTAACTCAGTAATATTTGTGTTAGCTTGTTTAAGAGCTGACTTTGTAATTATTTTGTAATTGTTTTGGATTGATATATATAAACAATGTTTTATATCATATCAAAAAGGTGAGATATAGCGAAGTATGAAAAAGAGAGAAAGGCAGAGATAAGCGAATTACAAAGGGCTATAGCAGTATAAGAAGTAGAAAAGATCTATCCATCACAGAAGGTGATCAGTTCATCAGAGAATCTCAATTAGCAAGTACAGTTGCAAGTAAGAGATCTACTGTTTCATCCTAATAGGTGAATCAGCTTGAAATCCTTTAACCGGGTAGACTTAACAGTCTTTGTAAAATCTCTTAACTGAGTGCATACTTCATTGTATGTTTGTAAATCCTCTAACAAGGTGGACCTAGCAGTCCTTATTGCTCCTAACAGGGAAGATCATCAGAAGTGATCATTGTAGCCTTAACCGGCAAACTTTATACTGTAGTATTGAAGTTTTATGGGTATCATCCCCACCCCAGTTTTACTTTCTACTTGGAAGGTTTCTGGGTCACCAAATCTCTGTGTTCAAAGTGTTATGAATGTTTTATTCTTTTTGTTACTCATGCATGCAGTTAGATTATCAATCTAATATTATTAAGATCTGAATCTGTTAAAAGTTTTGAAGTTACTGATTCACCCCTCCCCTCTTAGTAACCTGGATAGTCTTGAATATTTCCAACAATAGCCATGTGGCTACTAGGCTGATTATGAAAAAAGTGCTAATGGAGATAAGATTTGATAGGAGTTCCTCTTTTCTCATGCACTGATTCTTTTGGGTTCCATAGAAAATGCTTCATTCATCAAGTGTTCCATATGACTATTTGTTAGAAGAAGTTTTCCATATGACTGTTTGTTAGAAGATACTTCATAACAGGTGAAAATCAGATTCTTCTTTCCCTAAATAGAGAAAGAGGTATGTTTGCAAGATTGGTGCTTGGTCCACCCCAAAACCTACAATAGTATCTTATGATACCTTATGGCTTGTTTCTCGAAGTAGTGTGAATGTAAGGAAGTTTTTGAAATAGAAAGGAAGCTCTGCAATTCTGGTTTGAATACATATTCAAGCATTTTTATGTGACAGTGCCTTTAGATGGATTTAATACTTCTAAATAGCATTAGATCTATGTTAGTAGGTTAGATTCAATACTTTTTTATTCTTTGTGCAAGTACTATAGAGGTAGATTAGTGGCATTAAAAATTTTTTTAGTAACAAGGGAGTCTACTGTCCAGTTTAGAGTAGTTTGAATTTCTATGGCTCCCCAATGAAATCTAACCATAGGAACTTCCTAAAGGTGGATGAATGTTTTAGGGGAGCCAATGTACAGTAGGTATGTGAAGGCAGGAGTCCTGAAGAGTCAAGCTTCAAATTGTGTTTCTTTATATTAGAGATTACTTATTGTGTTTCTTTATATTAGATATTACTCATTGTGTTTCTTTATATTAGAGATTACTTATTGTGATCCTTTGTACTTGTTTTCATTTATTCATGATGAAAATATAAACCTTGTTAAATTTCAAAACATGAAAACATCAAACCTATTCTTTGAGGGCTCAATGTCAAAGATGCCTTTTATGCTGTGTTTAATGACAATGCTTGTCATTTGTTGTTTTAGTTTGCCTTATTTTGAAACATTGCATTTTTTTACTTCATGATATTGTAAAATACTATTTTGATCACTGCAGCTATGTATTGAAGCACCTTGGTATCCTATACTTTGGAATTCTTTAATACATTGATGACTATTTGGAAAGTATTTGGTGGCACTAAAATAAAAATCATTTGTGTCACTATCTCTTTTCTCTATGATTGATTATAAATATCATGGTGTTTTATGGCACTTTCATTAATTGTATCATGGTTGTGCTCTACTATTGTACTTAACCTTTAACATATCTCCAATGATTACAATGACTTGCACATGCTTGTACCTCATGGTTGTTCCATCTTCTTATTGTGATTGGTGCCAATTTAAGGCATGATATGTCATTGTCTTCTTATTGTATTTATTCTATTAGGACTTCAAACTGAGTGACATTTCCTTTTCACATGAGCATAGAATTCAAAATTGCCTCTATAGAAGAAATTGTTCATTAATAGTAGATAGATGTGTTTTTCCCTATGATCTCATGATAATGGCCATATTCAATAACTTTATAACATGATGGTTTTTCCTTTTAAGAGAGATGGTGTTCCATTATTCTAAAAACTACACTTTGTTGTCCTTTTGACATGATAGCATTATATGTCAGAAACATTGAGGTTCTCTTACCTTTTGTATGTCATGGCTTCACCTCTATGTAGCTAAATCTCAGTCTGAAAATGATCTTCTTTTAGGAAACAATGAAAATCCTCTATGGGTTCATACTTATTGTGACTTCCCATGGCACACTATCATTGCTTGTACACTGTATTTTTCTAATTCTTTTAAATTGTCACTGTCTTTGAAAATTAATGCCATATGTTGCTTACATTTGATTCAATTTCCATATTAACTACTCTCTTCATTTGTATTAGGAACTTTTTCCTTACGCATGTGTGATGCAAACCTATAACATCTCTTTTATCCTCTAGTTTTTTTTGTTCATTTATAGTGCACTTTTGATGGCTTCTCTAAATGTAATCATGATGCTCTATTTCTTGGTAGTTGTGACTCTTAATGATTAAACCATCTCTTGATCATGTTATTGCACTTGATTAATAAATGCTTTCAAAATCCAAGAACTATTTAACATTAGATATAGAAGTACAAAAAATAAGGCCCCAATATACATACATCATCAGAGAGCTTCATATTCTTTGTATGGATGTGAAGCACTTCCAACCTGCCTACTTCATCCAAAACCCCAATATCAATCTCCCTGTCAAGCCTTCCAAACCTTCTAAGTGTTGGATCAATACTATTTGGCCAGTTAGTTGCTCCCATAACAATAACATTTCTAAAATTTTTGAAAACTTCACCAGCTATCCAATAGTAACCGCACATGTCCTTGGGATTTCAAATCTTCACCATACATGAAACACACACAACCAGGAGGTCACGTTAGGAGTTGGTTGAAGCTAGTCGGCTCCCAAATTGCAACGTGAAGAATGAAAAAGGGTGGTGTGAGCCTCCTTTGTTGAAAATGCAGCCTTGGTCAAAATGTGACCTCCACAATGAAACACAATCCCTTAAAAAACAAATCACTGCTATTCTTTAATAGTTCGCAGCCTTCAAATAACACAGTCTACAATTAAAGGAGATAATTCAACCTCCTTATGATGCTCGATTAATGAAGAATTTTGAAATTCCAGCCTTGATAATTTGTAGCTTGATGTAATTGCTTCAACTTCACATTCTTGATTTACATTAGCATCAATAATAATATCCACAGATTCAGTAGTCTAGTGAGGATATTTAGGAATGTGTTTTGTGTTGTCTTTGTTAAGGTAGACCGATCATGATAAAGATTGAAAAGGACATGATGGGTATTGAAGACAACTTGATCTTTTTAGAATGAAGATTGAAAAGAACATAGAAAGACCCCACCTTGAGACCCTACCCTTAGCAAATTGGTCTGTTATTAACAATGCGCATTAGTGTTGTAGCTTGTGGAACCAGGGAAAAAGTTTCAAATCATGGGCACATAAATTAGGGACTTTGCATGTCAAATTTTCATTCTTTTAATGAAAAGATCTTTTGGGGAGCTAAAATGGATTTGTATGCCTACGTGCTGAAGGGAAATTTATTTAAAAATTACTTATTGTGAGTTGACGGTCATATCTCCAACTATGCCATATGTTACATGAAATTTATAAATATTGGTGCTAGAAGACACAAGGTTCAATTTCAGTTTTGAAAGTATTGAAGTTGACTAATTCTAGCTCAAGTATAGTTAAATTGTCCTTGCTGCCCTAGAATGACATCTTTTTTCAAACCATTTATTGCAAACATTTTTTAAGTACTTGAATCTACAATAGAACAATAGTGGTGAATGTATGATTATTATAATCATATGATTATATGTTATAATATTTATGTAATAAATGTAGTAATGATGGTGCGGTGCATTATTGATATAGGCTCGATGGCTCTTGTCAATGTGCTAAACTATCAATGTGGTGGTGGGCAGTGTGTGTTGAAGACTTCACAGACACAGAGCAACCCTAGATGACAATTTTGGTGCTGCCTAAATAGAAAAAAGGTTGCTAATGGGTATATATTTAATATTTCTAATGTAAATACTATTCATTATATTATAGGAACTAATGTAGATTGGGCATCACATGGAAATAATGGTTGCAAATACTTTAGTTGGGTTGATGACAACTCATCTGCATCTATCCACCCATCTCCACTTATCCGCAATGAAGGATTTGAGTGCAAAACATGTTAGGCTAGGGTAAATGCTGAAATTATATTTTTACGATGCCTTCTCTATATTGTAATCACATATCTTTTTTGTGACCATATGCAGAGATGAGCTCAAAAATTAGTCAGTTTAGTATTTTCATATTGTAACTAATATTTTAATATGGATATGGTGTAACTTCTCTTTGCCTCAAGTGCGGATATATATGGTTTACATTTTTTTTACAATAATTCTTCATGTTTATGGCTCAAGTGAGCCCCAATATGCTATCAATCATTGCCATTTAAGGCTTATCATTGCCATTAATGTTTACATTCAAAATTTGATTACAATAAGATCAATATACGATTAAAACAATATCATATGACCATGAAAGAAGGAAGATTTGACATAAAATATATGAGGGCTACTTAGTTTATCTTTGGGATAGAAATAATTTAATTTTAACTTTGGTTGTGTTAAAGGAACTATGTTGACTTTATTTTGTAGTTGTTTAACATGAGAGTTTGTAGATTAAAAGGAGTTCACATTTTTATGGGAGTGTATCATTCAATTGAGCATTAATGCCCATCTATATCTAGTGAGATGAACATAACTCATGTACTGTTAGATTAGGTGAAATACTAATCTCCCAAGAACACCTGCATGCATAAACCTGTCACATGGAAGAAGCAAAGAATAGAAAGCAAGAAAGTCATGGAGGCCAAAAAGCCAGAGACATCTTATGGACATGCAAAGAGCAATTGTATTCCAAGATTATCTAAAAAGAATGTACAAAAGGTTCAACCATATAGGTGAACAATAAAACCCTAAAGCTATAAAGCAAAAAATAAAGCTAGGTTGCACATTATAATTAATAAATATATTAATTATAATGCACCTAAAAGATAGCTTAAGTAAATAGAGTAATAAATGAATTAATTAATTAAACCAAAGTGATTTAATTAATAAGCATAAAGTATGATTACTCTAACACCCCCCCTTAAGCGTAGCTCAAGAGGGAAGCTAACCTAGCACAACTATGAAAGAAGAAAATGGGTCCCGGCAACAAGGCCTGATCAGGTACCTAGTACAAGAAATAAACTAGATGAAGGAAACAAAGCCTCCAATCTAGGGAATGTCCCAGAGAAAGGAACAAGAAAGAGCATGAAGCATCTCTGAAACATAAAGTTGCAAACACTGTCAGAAGTAACTGCTGGAACCCCCACTGAAATAGTGCATGACCAGGTAGAGAAGACAAAGTCTGAAGAGCTGATCAATCGAAGAGGTGGCCTCCAAAAGCAGGAATGAATGAGTGTCTATATAGTAGATGATCCATCTCACCGAAATGCATAGGTGCCTAGCCACTGCATCCGCCTAGTACATAGGAACAAAAACTGTATACGTAGATCACTCAATCGAACCAAGGAAGCAATAGAACCAACAGGTGAACCCCCCCATAATGCTGAACAGAGAGAGGGGTGATAGGGACACTGAAATGCAATGCCAGAAACATCTGCAAGAAGAAGAATCAGGAACACCAACAGTGCAATAGAAGTACATGCACAGGATAAAGGGCGGTGTCGAAGAAGAAGAATAGATCTTCTGGACACACAACATGGGCTAATGTCATGGAAGGTACACTCACTTGACAAAGGTGGATGAGCACAAAAGGAAAAACATCATAACCCCCCATGGCACTTTATAACTGAGTGCGAGTACAAACAAACACAAGGTGTACAAGATCCCAGATATGCAAAAGTAGGCACTTTATCTCAGTGCGTTTACAGAAAAAAGAATGCAATAGAAGAGAAGCATACAATGCTCAGAAGTCAGAAAGAAGAGTGAGCCAAAAGAACAGAAGAAGAGATCCCAGGACCTGTAGAACCCAAGTAATCTGCCAGAGTGCGAAAGTGCAAAACTCAGAGGGGAGAAAACCTGGAGCAGAATCTGGATTAAAAACCCCTGCAACTGAATAACTCACAGAACCAGCTTTCCAACGATATATGGTGAGCCCAAAAATGAGTCCGGATGAGCGAGATATGGCTCCCGGAAGGCAAAAAATAAACATCACCTTTGACAGAAAAAAACACTATCAAAATAGCAGATCCAAAAACTCTAACCTCCATAATCAGAAAGAGCTCGGAAAGAGCTTTTCGGTGATATAAAGAAGTCCAAAAAAGACCCCCGAATGCTCCAGATAGAGCAAAAAAAGCCCAGGTACCCCTCAAAAGCTTCAAAACATAGTTTTAAGCCCCTGGGGCTAAAAAAATAAGGCCCCTGGGCGCATGGAGCACGCAGGGGGCTGGAACCGGAGCTCCCGGTCATCCATATGACCACCGCTAGGGCCCACAGGGCTTAAAAATCTGCCGAGCGACCGACGGAGCGGTGGGTGGAGCGGGGCCGGCGGAGGGGAGGCTGCGGAGGGCGGCGACGGCACGGGCGCGGGCGGTGGAGGCCGCAGATTGGCGGTGGCTCTGCAGCGGAGTGGGGGCCGCGAGTGGGCGCGGCGTGGCCGGTTGGCGGTGCACTGGTGGCCGCTTGGCGGCGCCGTTTGAAAAAACAAAGGCTGTGTTATATTTAACGTAAAAAATCATTAAAAAATGATTTTTTAAAATTTTTTTTTTGATTTTCGAGCCGTACGGCCCTAGGAGGGCAAAAATTTTCTCCCAGAAGTCACAGTGGCCAAAAATTGCAAATTTTATATGATTTTTGACTCTCCCGAACCTTCTGAGCGCAATGGCAGTGTCCGTTTTTGCTCAAAATACCCCCAAAATTTTTTTTTCTTTTTTGCAGGCAAAAAAGAAACAAAAAATAACGTCCTGCAGAGAGTACCAGAACTGAAATTTTTCTGAAACCCTCCTGCATCTGAATCACTTCAACAAAACATGAACAGCGAGCAGCAAGATGGCTCTGATACCATGTTAGATTAGGTGAAATACTAATCTCCCAAGAACACCTGCATGCATAAACCTGTCACATGGAAGAAGCAAAGAACAGAAAGCAAGAAAGTCATGGAGGCCAAAAAGCCAGAGACATCTTATGGACATGCAAAGAGCAATTGTATTCCAAGATTATCTAAAAAGAATGTACAAAGGGTTCAACCATATAGGTGAACAATAAAACCCTAAAGCTATAAAGCAAAAAATAAAGCTAGGTTGCACATTATAATTAATAAATATATTAATTATAATGCACCTAAAAGATAGCTTAAGTAAATAGAGTAATAAATGACTTAATTAATTAAACCAAAGTGATTTAATTAATAAGCATAAAGTATGATTACTCTAACATGTACCTCATGCTAGTGTGCTTGGATACCTTGTATACACTATTTTTCATTAGACTAGACATTATCCAAATAGTGAGTATTTATATAAAGTGCTGAAGATCAAAGGCCCAAGTCCAGAATGCCAAAATTAATAACAGTGACAACCCTCATAGGTGGTTGGATAATGTCTAGTCTAATCCAAGCACACTAGCATGAGGTACATGAGTTATGTTCATCTCACTAGATATAGATGGGCATTAGTGCTCAATTGAATGATACGTTCCCATAAAAATATGAACTCCTATTAATCTTATTCAAATCTTATTTAATTCATTACTACATAAAGATTTAATCTTTTTATATAAATATAGACTAATTAAATAATTGAGAGAGTTTGGATCACAATTTGATTATATAAGTCAGACCTAGCACAAGAGAGAGAGAGAGGAAGGATGAGGATATCGATGCTCCTCTTAGCCATTACGGTAATGGCTAAGCAAAGCATCTCTCTCTCTCTCTCTCTCTCTCTCTCTCTCTGGTCCTTTGGTGTGTATTAAATAGAATAGAATTTTCAGCATGTTATTATCATTCTATTTCTTTGTTGTAAACATGCCATTGGTTTAGTTTTGTAAATTTTTTTGTGTTAACATGCCATTGGTTTTTTTTTGTAATTTTATTTTTTTGTAAACATGTCATTGGTTTAGTTTTGTAATTTTTTTTCAGGAACAATCTAGCCAAGGGCCAGATCAATACTACTCACAATCTCATTGCCAAAGTGGCCAAAGAGTATGTTAGGCTGATAAAATATGGGGATTCTCTTTACCATTGTAAATCTTTGAAGGTTGTTGCACTTGGACGGATGTGTACCATTGTTAAGAGAATTGGACCGAGTTTGGCTTACCTCGAATAGGTGAGGCAATATTTCTGTGGGTACCCTAATGTTGGCAAGATTTCTTATTGTAGTTTGTAATAAGATTGATTTGCAACCACTAGAGAGGGGGGGGATGATGGCATGCTACTCTCTATGAGTGCTTTGAAGGAAGAAGGGGTGATTGTGGTGAAGAATGCGGCATGCGAGAGGTTGTTGGAGCAGAGAGTGGAAATTAAGATGAAGTCAAAGAAGATCAATAGTTGTCTCAATAGGATTCATGTTGCAATGCCCAAGCTAGGAGATGGGAAAGAGATCCCCCCTTGTATTCCTCAAGCTATTTTGGATGCCAGGGCGCATGCTACCAAGGAGGCCATGAAGCTGGAGAAGGATATTGAGAATCAAAATGTTGGGGCTAGAGTTTACTCTACAAGCTTGAAGAAGTAGTATATTTTGGCAAATGAAGAGTGGAAAGAAGATGATATTCCCAAGATCAGGGATGGACATGATGTTGCATACTTTATTGATCCAGATATCTTGCAGAGGCTTGAAGAAGTGGATAGGGAAGAAGGGCTTAGGATGGCAGCTAAGGGTGATAAGGATGATGAGATGGGGGAAGTGGATTTGAATCCTGATGAAAAGGAAACTTTGTCTGCAATTAGGAAGAAGAAGAAGATGCTTATCGTCGAATATAGATTGAAGAAGAGTACTATAGAGAGTTGAGAAACATAAATGTAGATTTCACAATAGTTGAGAAACATAAATGTAGGCATCATGGTCACATTTTTTTGGAGACAACATAATTGATTTGTATACCCAGATGATGTAGCGAAACTTCTACTCCTCTGATTCCAAGTTGACACTATGGGATCCAAAGACCATAGATAAGGAATAAATTTAGAGATCAGAGGAGGGTCATAACGACCAAAATAATACAAGAAAAATGTCAAGTTAAATGAGGCAACTGAAAACATTTAATAGATTTTTATTATTAAATAATGAAATTTGCATATACCCCCCTCTGACTTATGCATCTAGAAAATGAAACTACAACCTATTGGGATTGAGAAAAACCTTATAAAACAATAGTAGCTAAGAAGGATCACTTGCCAACATCTGCTCATGAATACAAGGTCCTCCAACATATGTATTCAACATATGTTGGCAAGTGATCCTTCTTAACTATTTGTTTTTTTATAAGGTTTTTCTGAATCCCAATAGGTTTTAGTTTCATTTTCTAGATGCGTAAGTCAGAGGGGGCTTACAATAATAAATCATGTAATGAGGGGGCTTAGAACACTAGTATATGCAAATTTCATTATTTAATAATAAAAATCTATTAAAATGTTTGTAGTTGCCTCATTTAACTTGAGGTTTATCCTGTATTATTTTTTTCATTATGGCTCTCCTCTTCCTAAATTTATTCCTTATCTATGGTCTTTGGATCCTGCAATGTCAACTTGGAACCAAAGGAGCAGAAGTTTCTCTATATTGTCTGGGTATACCACTCAATTACATTGTCTCCAAAAAATTATGACCATGATGCCTACAATTATGTTTCTCAACTTTTGTGTCCCAAGACCCCTTATGACTCTTAAAATGTTGTAAAGGGTCATAAGAGGCTCCTAGGAGGGGCCAGATGAGCTTCCACCTCACGTGGTTGGCCCTGTTAAGTAGAGAATGTTAAACTATTCTCAAAACAAAGAGAAGCTCAATAATTTAAGGTCTCAATCCATGGAAAAATTAAAGTAGACTTACTATCCAAATTGGTACATTGATGAGAATCAATGATGGGGAGTTTTTAGATTCTAAGAAGACGTATATGCAATGGAGGCCATAAGTGATTTTTGTGGATATTTTCTAGATGTGGAGATTTTCTAGAGTGGCTATATACATACGAGGGTTTCCATATTGAGTACCAGTGCAGAGATGATGATTTAGTAACCTATGTCTATAAAAAATTCACAAATATCCCTTCTTTATCCTCCACTCATACCTCTTCTCATAACCTAGAAACTTTGGATATTGTTTCTCATCCATGCATGAAATGTGCTAGTGATCATATAAAATTACTTAAAACTAGTAAAGAGTGCTAGGAAGCCTCTGGATTACGAAGGGATTCCATTCCGGTGCGGGAGGTGTATTCAAATAGGGCATCCTAGAGGAAAGAGGTCTCACACCATCATTATATGGTGGAGAAGAAGCTGAAGCAACAAAAGAGTTTTTCTCAAGTTGTGCATGGTGAGACATCAAATCAAGAAATTGGAAATGCATGTAAAATTTCCCTCACATTTGCCTCACTCTCTCCAAACACACCTATGTAGCAATAGAATCAACTTCTCAACTTGAACTTCACTCATAAAAAATCAACACACCTATGTAGCAATAGAATCAAGTTCATCAAAAAATAGGACACAAGGAGATCATCCTTTGGCTTTATCAAAAATTTCCCTCACATTTGCCTCACTCTCTCCAAATCACATTGTTAACAATTCAGGGCCCTTCACACTAATGTCTTTCCACAACCCAGTGGTCCATAAAATAGCACTCCTTTTGAAGGAGACATGACAAATTTTTCAAATTTCTCAGGATGCTCCACTGGATATTGAACAGTCTACATCAAACTCATAATGAATTTTGTTAGTTAATATCTCCTTGCATAGAAGACTTTCTGCATTAAAAGAAAAGAAAAGTAGAAATAGTGTACCTCTTGAAGCTCCCTCTTGACATTTTCCAACCCTCCAATATCTTCCCAAGAGACATTTGGAGCTTCAACCACTTGTCAATATTTTTCCAACATTCATAAGAAAACTTGCCAATCTTAAATTATCACTATGTCTTTGAAAATTAATGCCATATGTTGCTTACATTTGATTCAATTTCCATATTAATTAATCTCTTCAATTGTATTAGAAAATTTTTCCTTAAGCATGTGTGATGGAAACCTATAACATCTCTTTTATCCTCTAGTTATTTTTGTTCATTTATAGTGCACTTTTGATGGCTTCTCCATATGTAATCATGATTCTCCATTTCTTGGTAGTTGTGACTCTTAATGATTTTAACATCTCTTGATCATGTTATTACACTTGATATATGATTGTTTCATGTAGGTGCCTTGGTTGATCTCTTATCTCTAGTTGAACATACTATAATTATTTATTATCCTTGTATGCATGTCATGGTCTGATCTATGTTCCCTCTTTGTATGTCACTGCCCTACTATCATTGTTTCTTCATCACTATGATGTGCACTATGTTCTATTGGTCTTCATTGTCATTGTTTCTCATGAATATTTTGTTGTTGTAGTAACATAGAAATATGTAGTAGCATGGAAAAATATTTTGAACAATTTTTCATATGGCAATGATTGTTGCTCCAAAGTATGATAATCTCCAACTACTCCTTGTTTATAAAATGATTTTCTTTTATTTCTCCTGCCTCACCAATTGTTATCAACTTCATTGATGCATAAATTACTATGATTGCATTTTGTATTGAATCCATGCTACTCTTGGTCATGAAACCCTCCTATTTGTTATGTCCCTTTCAGCATTTTAACTAGAACTATTCTAACAATAACCAGATGACTATATCAAACATGTTTCCCAATGTCCCCCACAATGAAGACAATGAAGATTGACCTATTACTATGCTCAATGCTTAAGAATTGATGATTTTATAAGATTAAATGCATGAAAATACTAGGGATGTATCAATAACCTGATACCTTGAGTACTTATAATCAGTATGCCCGAAAAACAAAGACTTAGTAGTAAAAGCATAAGGTTTCACATCCACATCCACATTTGTTTGCATGATTAAACTATTTAATCTACTAGATACCCAATCAACATTATCATTTTCTTCTTTTATTCATTCAGTTGGAGTTGTATTTAGAGGTAGATATTTGTTGATGATTTCATGTTTATCTATTACGTATGCTATTTACTATAGAAAAATAGAATCATTCATGAATTTAGAAAGAAAGAAGAAGATTTTCTAACTAATTATGAGGATTAATATAAAATAGATTTCTATAACAAGGCTTTAGAATAAGTCATCATCATCTTTATTATCTGTTGTAGAAAATACATTTGAAGCATCAACAGAAGCACCAATGGGTCTATCTGGAAATCAAAATTCAGAACCAAAGCCTTGAGATTGTTGTAGTGTTTGTGCAAAGGCTTGATACTTCCAAATATCCACATCACTGACACTTCTTCGGGCATATTTCATTGACTCCTCAAAATGAGCAGCCTTTATTTTAGCTACCTCATCACTATCATCCTCATCCATTTCCTTGGGGTTCTCACTTCTTTTTCTTTCACGTTCAATATCCTGTAAAAGTGAAAAGGAAAGAGAACATGACAAATTGAAATAATAAGATACAAGTTGAGGAAAATTGAATTAAAAAATGTAAAATTCTAACACACTAGTTCAAATAAAAGCATTAAGAAATTCATAACCAAATCTAGTTTGCAAAAGCTGCCACAATTGAAACTCACCTTCTCAATATTTTCTCTAATAGCATACTTTCAAGCCTGCTGACAAATCTCTATAATATCAACTCCATTGAATCCTTGGGTATAACGGGCTAGTGCCATTAGGTCCACATCCTTTGAGATGGGTGATTTTCTCAAGAAAGACTTGAAAATTTGATAACATGAGGACTCATCAGGTTAAAGATTGGTTAAGGACTCTTTCCGCACCACCAGAATCCCCAACAAGTAGATGGATTGCTAGAGCCCAAAGCAGTCTGGAAAATAGACCCGCTGGCAACAAGCAGCAGAACGAGTGTGGACACCTAAAGATAAATATCTAGACTAATCACTGATCAGGATGTCATTGGTGATTAGTCTGGATATTTATCTTCATTTTTTTTAAAACATTCCATATTTAGTCAAAATTTTGACTAACCGTAGTCGATGTTTTGACTAACTGACGTCAAAACTCTGACCTAGTTTGGTCTAAAAATTGACCATTTTGTGTCAAACTATGGCATCATGAGTTTGGAATCCTAGTTAGAGTAGCCAAATATTTTGACCAATATTGGTCTATATTGTGATGCAATTTGGTCAAAATATGACAGTTGTGGTTTTCGCATCCTGGTCGGACGGGCCAAGCATTTTGACCAACTTTGGTCAAATTTTTTACGAATATACCACCACTTGCTAATTTCATTTTTGACCAAGATTAGCATTGAAGATTCTATGATTACATTGATATGTGAATATTCCAATGAGAAAAATAGTGACCAACTAGTTGGTCCAGTATTCGACCCATTTGGGTAGAAAATTTGACCAATAGTCTGTCGAAAATAGGTGCAAATTGTACTAGTGAGGAATGTTATTTATATATTAATGTGGATGAGATTATGTGCATTCTCTATATTTTTTCCCTTTTGGTTAGATGTATTTGTGTGTGTTCATGATGCTAATAATGATAACTTTCATGAGTTCCATTATCTTTTGTATGAGGTTGAGACTAGGAAAGGGCCTATTGCAAGAAGTATATAAGGATCATGGGTTGATGTTGTACTTTTTTGTTGTAGGAATTTATTAAATTCCAATGATGGATGGAGGAATTTATTAACCTAATAGCCCCACTATTTATTCTTATTGACAAATTAGTGGAGTTTTCAAGGGTTTATTAGATGTCTAGTCACTTAAGGCTACCACTCTATTTCTCCCTCAAGGTAGGAATAAGGATTGGGGAATGGTTGGAGGACCTATCAATGTGTGTTTGTCTAATCCCCTTTCCTTTCTCCAAATTCACATTATTTCCCTTTGTGGTATCCAAATTAATCTTCTTTCTCTTCTTCAGGAGCCAAACTTCAAAAGTGTGATAGGGGCATGGCTCACGAGCACTCTCCATGTCATGAAATTGCATACAATATCCATCAAATATAATTTTGGAAAAAAATTGCATGCATTCTTTGTGATTTACTCTTCTATTTCTCTTGGAGGTGAATGGTATTTTTCCTTTATCTTTGGGCTAGTCTAAATTAGTTCCTTTTTTACCAAACAAAAACCTTTTTTGGGTTCCTCATTGAAAGAGGTAGAGAGAGAAGCAACTAAACAAAGAAAATAATAATAGAGATAATGGATGACTAAGAAAATCAAATATTAAAGAAGGGACATGTGGTTGGAGTTGAGAAAGTTAGATATTTCTCTTCTTCTCTGTTAGTTCTTATTTTTCCTCTTTTCATCTATTTCCAAATCTTATGAATTCTGAGGAAGCACATAGAATGTAGTAAAATTGTAAAGTGTCAAGAGTCAAGGTTCATAATAAGTAGCTAGTAGTTTCTAAAGTATAATATCTCCTGTGTTTTCATATAGAAATTCATGGTTGAGTTTTGTCATACGGTTGTCTCTACTTTGAAGTGTAAAATTTCTTTAAGTTGAAATAATCAAGGATTACTCATACTTTGTAGATACATTTTCTTTCATGTATTTCATTTATTATTTCCTTCTATTATAGGAGCAGTGTAATTATTTTAATAAATGAAATAAGAATTTAATGTCTTTAAATGGATTATTAAGAATGGTTTTGTGATGTACATATAATATTGTTGATCTTGCATTCACTAGGTGATAACATTATTTTAAGATCTTCAAGACATGTTTGATATTTTATAGTGAGGAATACTCTCTATTTGATTATTTTTCCCTCCTTTTGGAATGGGTCGATCTTATAGATGTTGTTTCAATTTGGTCCCATAAAGTCAAAAGTAAAATCCCTTTAATTTTATGTGAGTAATGGTAGGATTAATACCATTTTATTCTCAATGGTGTTTGATGCTAAATGGATTAATTATTCAAGTGATGAAATGAAAGTACCATTCATATGAATCTAAGAATTATCCATATTTACAACTCTGAATTTAGCTGCTAAGATAGATTTATCATGTGTGCAGACTTAAAAGTAAGAATACCCTCCTGAGTCTTGTGGAGCATTATTGATTTACATTATCTCATCTTCATTCTATGGATAGTGCTACAACTATAGTCTAAGTTTATTAGGATTGAAGGTTTCAAGTAATATTTCTAACAATGTCTATTGCAACTCTACAAGAGTCGGGTCATAATAATAGTAAGTGATATGAGCATCTGATAATATAGTCATCGCATTCTCACATTGGTTTAGATTATGAACTAGTAGTGGTCATGAACTTGCGAGTCAACCTTTAGTAGTTATAGAGGATACCACTTGCAATTTCTCAAGTTGAACAAAGGGTCAACACTATTGGCTTGAAAAAATGATTCAAGAGGGAACGTGTACATCTAGGTCTAGGTTTGTAAAAATGTTGTTCAATATAAATGCTACACTAGACCTAGAATGAAGTGAAGAAGGTTGTTTAAGCCTTTTTGAGTTGTTTCTTCTTGTCTTGTGGGAAAAATATCCAAAAAGTCTAATGGTTGTAGGAACAGTCACATAACAAAGTTCTAATGGCTATAGGAACAATCAGAGAATAGAGTTCCAATGGTTGTAGGAACAATCACATAACAAAGTTTCAATGGTTATAGGAGTAGTCACATAATATAGTTCCAATGGCTTCATGAATAGTTACAAAACATAGTTCCAATGGATATAGGAATAGTCATAGAACATAGTTCCAATGGATACAAGAAGAGTCATCTGCTAAAACTAAAATTGATATTGAATAGAAAAGTAATAAAACCAAATGAGTGAAATTCTCACCAAGTGGCCCCTCTTAGATGAGCTTTCCAAAATCTTAACTTAGATGCAAAAAATTAAAGAATTATTATATTCATCAAAGTGTTGTTACAACATGACATTAATATTATAACTTTAAAATGCACAAGACAATTATATATACATAACTACCATAGATTAACATTAATTGAATCACATGTAAGAGAAATATAGATAGATCACATAGAAGATTGATATCAACACAAGGATATATGGATAGGTTCATGCCCATTGCTAAATAATTTTAAGAAATTACTATGAATAGTATCAACAACTAGGTGCTAAACCCCATAATAATGCCTACTAGGAATTGCCTTTGTTCTTGTCCTCCACCTGCCACTCTCTCAGTTTCAAAAAAGTGTCTTGCTAATCCTAAGTTCTCTTGTACAATGCAAGAGGTGTCATGGAGGTGCATGAAGATGTGATAAAATCCTAAGGCAAAAAGTGGACCTTTTCATCCCATGTGGGATTTTCAAATGGCATAAAAGGTATAGCGGAGGCACAGGGTATGTTTTTTGGGCTTAGTGAAATGAAAGGAAGTTCTCACCCCATAGTTCTACAAGGGAATAATAATGCTCATTCTATCTTCTATGGAAATGTATGAAGTACATTAAAAGAAAGAAAGAAATTATTTTAACATCCAAAAGGCTAAAGATAGCCTATGGGATATAATGCTTCACACATGTTTTTTTCATTTTGGCCATTTTCTTGTGCAACTTGGTGATGAGTGACCCTAGCTATTCAGTAGTCCCTAGGTGGAATAGATCTACCGAAGAGTTCACTGTCAAGATAGTAGAAAAACCATCCCTATCATCTTTCAAGGTATCACACTCTAAAATGAAATGATTTTCTGTTTCCACTTTTTGGGAGGTGCAAAAAATATACTCTCTCTTCCCACATTTCTTTTGGTCTTTTCCAATGCTTAGTATCACAAAAAAGTTGATGAGAGTTGGTCCTTAACTAAGCAATAAGAATTTTATCTTTCCAAGAGATATTAACCCCAATGTAATTTTTTTGATGATGATTACAAGTCGAATTAAACTTTTCAATATAGTACTCTTTCTTTCTCGTTAAATCTTTATCCTAAGAACACTTGTGAAATTTAGTCATAATGAAGACATTTATCTCTTTACTATTTTGGGGGCATGAGTTGAGTTAAATATCCCATTTATTAAACCTTTTTTTATTTTTATGCATACAAGTTTTCTTTCTTTTGCACGAGCCCATTTTCCTATGGGTAAAGAAAGGAATCATTGGACTTGCCAACAGATTAGTAGGGTGTACAATTAGGAAATTCAAATATGGTCCACATTGGTCAAGCCTATCAAGAGGTCCTAAGTGGCTCTGAATAAGCTAAAAGGTGATAAATGGGAAATTTCAAGGGTTTTTTATGGTGCATTCATGAAGCTAAGAAAAGAGTTGATGATCCTAAGGAATGAAGTGACATTTTATAGGTTGAATTGCTGAGATTTTCAATCAGATAGGGGAATGATTAATGAATTTTTCCATCAAAGGACCTTGAGTGTCAAATTCAGCTTAGTAGTGACTAGTTTTCCAATGAGATCAATATATTTGTTGTAGGATTTGTTTAGGATATGTTACATCAAAGAATAACATCAGGTTACTACCATGAAATGTAAAGCAGGAAACTAGAGGACAAAGCCTCAGAATGATAAATATAAATACCACTTGGGGTTACACACTTGTATTTTTTAGGATTTAGGTTCCATCAACCTTGTAAATCCTTAATTTATTATTTTCCTAAATATCCTTTCTAATTTACCCATAAGAGGTTGAACCATTTAACCCCCCTGTGGTGAAAGAGACCATGAAAAGGAAAAGTTACTTTTACCATTCATCATTTAGGAAAAATACAAAATAGCTAGGTGTCCCCTCTTGGAATCCTCTATTTTGAGGTAATTCGATACTTGTAAGAATTTTTAAGAGAATCTATGATAGTTATGACAACCATCATAAGATTCTATGACAACACTTATGACAGTTTATGATAGATTCCTCACATGGTTGGTCATCCATGCATGAGAAATGCCTTATGACAATTGTAAGAAAATTTGTAAGAGGCTATTTTGGGGGTGGATGTGAGGTTTTTCTAGGTGTTTTTTTATCTTGTTGTTTTATGATACCACAATGGTATTCATCCTCACAAATTTCTATAAATTAGGGCCTTCAGCTAGATTTATTGACAAATTAGTCTTGTTCAGTTTCCAGGGTAATGGAGTGCTCCCATATTTTCTACATGGGTCTATAGAGAAGTGTATTTCTATTTTATTCTTTATTGGATTACTAATATACTTTCCTCTCTTTTGGTAGAGGATTTTTTCTAAAAAGGGTTTCTCCACGTAAATCTAGTGTTGTTTGTGCAATGGTTTTCTACTTCTTTTAAGTTTGCAATCACTTTATTAAGGGTTCATCTTTGGTTTCAAATTTGCATGAATGATCAATTTAAGTTCTTATTGAAATCTTTCTTCACCTTATTTTACAACATTTGGTATTAGAGAAAATGGTTCTATTGAGGGAGGGATGCCTTTCTCTTTAAGTGTTGACGGTTTTTTGTTGTAGTGTGAGCTTTTGTTTTGTGGGTTTTTTGCAGATCTAAGAAAGGTTTTATACCATGGCCTCCACCTCTCATCAAGATATTTATAAGTTCAATGGTACTGGTTATGAGATGTGGAATTTTAAAGTTGAGGATCTCCTTGAAGAGAGAAATCAATAGTTTCTAATTTAGGAAGAAAAGAAACTAGAGGGTTCTACCTTATCGAATACAGAGTGGAAAATGTTGGACAAGAAGGCACGAGGAACCATTAGTTTGTGTCTTTTAGAATGTGTCCTCCTAAATGTCTCAACAAAAGACACAACCTATGTGTGTGTGTGTGAAAATGTGTGATCTAAGCTAACACAAAACTTTAATGAATCTTTAAATAGTTAATCTAAATTGATGAAAGCAAATTGATCTAAACTAAGACTAACTAAGGTGACTCATTACCTTCTAGTAGATTTGAGTATGATTTTTCACTTAGATCATTGCAAACTCAATGATGAAAATGTAATCTAAACAAAGGATTTTGAATGCAACTATATGCAATGCAAGATTAATCTAATTAGCTAAGAGTTAATCCAGTTAAGCAAAAATGAAGCTATATGTGCTAGAACAATGAAATAACTAAGAAATAATAATCAAATATGAAATATGAAATAAACTATGAATTCAAAATAATAACATAACTCTAATTCAAATATTTTGATCCTTTGTGAAGAAATGAGGCCTTCTTATATAGAAATCCCTTTGGGGATGAATGATTGAGATCAATCAGAGATGAATGGCAGAGATTGCCTCAAAGAATCAGTCAATGTGGAAACTTCCAAATTAACTAGCAAGTCATCTGGACTAGTTTTCCAACTAACTAACTTGTTTCCAAAATGTGATTTGGTTAACTGAACTCTTTCCATCATTGATTTTCAGTTAACAGAGGATGATGACATAAATGCATTTTCATAATTATTAAATGATTTTAATGCATTTTCCTCAAAATGTGATAATATAATTAATTTAATTCCATATTTATTTATTTAATCAACATCTTAGAATATTAATTAAATAAATGATATAAGGTTGATTTAATTTCCAATAACCTGAAGAATTTAGGAATTAATTAATTAAATGAGATAAAGTGTAATTATCGAATGTGATATAGGTCAAATCAAATTGATGAATTGAATTGCCTTAGGTTAGGACTTAGGGAATTTTATTGAAATTAAAGTTTTCCTGATGAATAATCGAGATTAGGGGCTTATGGTTTGGGTGATAATTTTTAGGTGATTATATTTTCCCCTCTTTGAGTTGATATGCAATAAACACATTGATTCGAAGAATAATTGGTGTTGAGACTGAGAATAGTTTGATGTGAAGTGATGAAACTACTCTCAAGTTGATTGATCTAGAGATATTGATTCTCAACTTGATTGAACTAGAACCAAAAGAAATAGAACAAAATGGTTAGTTTGATGTGAAGTGATGAAACTGAACACCTATTTGGTTTGATGATGACAACTAACCAATTTGATGTGAAGCGATGAAGTTGATTAATGTTAGAAAAGACTCTTAAACCATTAGATTGGTTTGAATGAGTAACTAGTTTGATGTGAAGTGATGAAACTGATCATCATTTAAGAAATCGATAGTGTCATTGACTTGATTTAATGCGATGAAGTCAATTGGATTGATAAAGACAATACTAGTTTGATGTAAAGCACTGAAAATGATATGCCCCTAGAGATTTGATGATGATGAATAATCCCAACTTGATGTGATGCAATGAAGCTGAGATTCCCCTAGTGATGAGGTTTTATTTGATTTGATGTTCTGATTGCTTGATTAAAGATTCTCAATGTTTCATGACATGATCACTGAATTGTTGATGTTATGATCATGCCCCCTTGGGAGAGAAATTGAAATATGGTTAGGTGCCTTAGTGATCGAGAGAAATTTTGATGGATAAAATGATGTAGGAAGGAATAGATCTGATTTTAATGAGGTTGTAAGCGGGTAGGTCACATTCCACACTTGATTTTAGGTCTAGTTGACCAAGTTTGACAAAAAATTGAGTAAGGGTTGACCAAGATTTTGGCACAATAATTTTCTTTGAGTAGAAATAAATCTCATTGATTTGGAAGATAGAAGATTGATTATGTAAGCAATGAACTACAATTAGGGAAAACATTCAAACTATGATTTTGATAGATTAAATGATCTTTGATTTTGATTTTGACCCCAAAAATAGAATCAAGACAATCAAACTGCCAGGGGTGAGATTTTCACATCGATTGGAGAAAGTTGAAAAATAGGTCAAAAACCTATATAAGGTCCAAAAGGGTCATTTTCAATTCACTTTACATCTTCAAGTTTGAAATTTCAAAACCTTCTCTGAGAGAAAATGGTGATTCTAGGAGAAACACATCAATTTGAGTGGCAACGGGTGCACAACTGACTAAGAAACTATGGACCAACGACAAGTCATCAAAATATTCTCCTACTTGAGTAATTTTTTTATCATTTTTAGATACGATTTTAGATTTTTAGGGCCAATGGTGTGGTTTCTTGTATGATCCAGTGAGAAGGCTTGTACAAGTAAACACTACTAGATGTTTACTCATATGGATCTATGGAAATGCTCATACAAAAGATACCCTTGACTCGTACAAGAAAAAATCATTAGGACCACGTGCTTGTAATATTTGATACCTTTGCTCATATTAGGGAGTTTTATCATATAGTTTAGTGAGAATGCTCGTACAAGAAAAATCCATTGTCTCTGTTTACTTGTATGAAAAAAATGAGTATTCTTAATGCCTAAAAAGTCCAAATTTTCATTTTCCATTCATTAAGTTGCATTACTGAGCATTTTCTTTATCTTCTAGATATATTGTGTTGATGTGATAGTAATGAGTGCTTGTTTATTTCTTGTAGGAGGTGCTCCTAGATGTCTAGTTCAGGATTACATATCTATCACCGATGGGATTACTGCCACACCTATCTAAGAATGAGCTTGGTATTCTTGCCGAGTGTGGTTTTGGTTGGTTGGGTAGGATTCCAGAATATCCATGTTAATCATAGACTATTGATTTCTCTTGTGGAGAGATTCCAAAGTGAGCACAAAAATTTTTACTTAACCACTGGTGAGATGATTGTGAATCTAGAGGACATCTATTGTATCCTTTGTATTCCTTTTGGTGGGCCTCTAGTGGAGTATGAGTCATCACAACATCTTGAGATGTTAGCTATCCATAGGATCTTTCAAGATGATAACATCCTAGAGAGGTGGGTAGGCTAGGACACCATGGTGTCTAGATATGGTCAGGTCACTCCCCTAGCATGTGTGATGGTGGGGTATATAAGTTATTTTATTATGCATGAGAGAGGGAAGTAGGGGTTCCAGTGTGGGTGGGGACTAGTGGTAGAGAGCTTGCTAGCTTGTCTAGTAAAGCTAGGTTCGGGGTCATGCATTTTAGGTCATATGTATCATGTGAGCTACATGAGATAGTGTATTGGGGCATGAGGACCTTGGCTGTAGGAGTGTTGATTCTCCATATCTAGGCTTGGGAACATCTCCCTATTTGTATGTTCAACTTGTATGTGATGATTCCAAGATTTTAGGGCATCCCTTCATTTATAGATACATAGGTTGTGTCATGCAACCCCACTTGGGGAAGACTTCCTACTAGAGACGACATAATAGTGGTCACATGGTGACCATATTTGGGTATAGAGGCATGGGGGGAGCTGGAGGTGCCAACAAAGAGACATGTTTTTTACCCAACCACTAATTGGGTGCAGCCATGCTATTCTAGAGAGGTTCATGTTGTCCTAGGTATTACATCAGTATGGCCATCCTCAGGTCATGTTGCATGAGTTTACAACATACACCAAGCATGTAGATAAGGTGAGAGGGGGATGGGGACAAATATTGGTGGTAAAGACCACCTTAAATGACTTGGGTTTGGTTAAGAGAGATCTATGGGATTACCTAGAGGTGGTGGAAGATGAAGGCATGTCACCAGAGTACAGGGATCATTTTTCTTAATATCCCTTTCCATGATTCACTGATCTAGTATCCCCCATTCTATAGATAGATGATGAGGGTGATGTGCCTCCCCCACCTCCACCACCACATGGCCAAAGAGATGCAGAGTAGAGGATAGTAGGAGGAGATGAAGGGCTGAGTTTGAGTAGAGAAATACCATCTTAGAGGAGAGAAATCATAGGGTCAAGAGGTGTAGGACCCAATGGTACAATTGAGGTACAGGGAGGGTAGAGGGAGCATCCCGAAGGAGAATCCTAATAGGTGAGACATAGGGCTAAGGATAATGTGGGGGATGAGGATGAAACTATAAGTGGTGAGGAGGAGGCACTAAGGTAGAGGACACCACAAGATGTCATTTGATCCCTACATGATCATGTACAGGCTCTACAAGTTGAGATCGTTGTTGCACAAACTAGGTTATCAAAGTGAGACCGATGGATAACCAAGATTATAACAAAGAGAGATCAAAGGATAGATGCAGTCACAAAAAAGAGGGATTAGTGGATAGCCACACTCAAAATAGAGTGAGATCACCATGAGTGAGTGGCCATGCACGAGACTAGTTGAGCCTCATATTATGTAGTGGCTTATAGTGCAATTGTTTTAGCAGCTCACTAGGTTATGCCATTCTCTCAGTTTGTAGCTAGGTCAAAGGGTGCACAGATGTCATGTGTTGATGAGGTTGTACTTCCTCCACCACCCCCATAGGTTCCAGATGCTGAGGACATGGAAGATATTTAGCCTCCCTGATTGTGATATTTTTATACTCCATTTTTGGCCTTATATATGAGGAATTTCTCTGATGACATGCATATTTTTGATGTAGCGCATTTGACACTTGATGATATATAGAGATATATGATTCAATCTCATTATACTTGTGTATCATTTTTTGTTATGAGATGTACTTATTCCTTATGATGCTTAATTTTTTTATGATGTACATGTATGAATGCAAATTCTTATTTGATGTTTATGGCATGGATATTTTAGATGAATATGCAATGATTATGAAATGGATTTAATGTATTATGCAATTGTTTCTAAATGGATGTACAATGGATTTAAATGGATATGAAATAAACATAATTATGTTCAATGGTTATGAAAATGGATTTATGGTTATATGCTTATATATAAATGGGTTTATGGAATATTCTCATATATATAATGATTTCTAACATCTCTTTGTAGGGAATCATCTTGCTAATACATAGATACTCAGTCATATCTCTGATGAAACAGTTGACCACCTAGTGAGAGAAGAAGAAGATGAGCTCAATTTTGCAAGCCTCACACTCCATGTAGGAGAAAATAATGGAAGAGTAATGTTGTCCAAACACAAAATGCAAAATAAACATGAATGCACCCTAGGATTTAGTCACTGAGTACGCTTTGAAAATTTTCAACATCAAGCATTTATGGGACATCATAGCCACTACAACTCTCACTTGTACCACTATGACCATGAGAATATGAATATGGCCTATATTGGATAAATGCAGGAATCTAACACAAGCACCAAGTCATAAAGGCCAAGATTACCTGAGTGTCATTTCCAGTTGATATTGCAAGTAACCATAAGAATCAAGGCATAAGAGTCCAGGGTGACTTGAATGGTTCTTGTGTAAAGAAACAAAATAATAGACAAGGAGATAGCTCAAACCTCACCTTAGTATCCATATAAAAAGAATTGAGGTATGTGTGGCATTCTAATCAAGATGGAGGATCTTACCATATACACCTAATTTATTGGATAGTTCAGGATCATCGAAACCACACTGACAAGTAGAAAAAAAGAAAATGATTATGCCCTAGTCGATGTTCCTCTAGTCATTTTAGACATTTTTGAGTTACATACAATGGGATAATTAGTAAATTGAATGATAAAAAACATCATACGAAGAAAATTCACAACCTTTATTTGTTATTTATTTAGTTAGACATCGTCAAGTTACAATAGACATGTGATCAACATAAATTTAGAAAGTTTCGAGTAGTGTTTGTGTTTTTCATGTGTGTTCTAGCTTTTTGAAGTGTGTAGTGTTAAGAAACACTTTTGATTGTTCAAGTATGTCATTCTCTTGGATGGATAATTGAAGTGTATATGATAAGTGTTAAGAAACACTCTTTATTGATGTCACCACAGTGTGGGGTATTGAGAAACACCAGTGTGTGTTAGTGATTAACTTGTTAGTGGTTGTTGAAAAAATGACTCTGATTCACTTGGGGTGATGCTCTAACTGATTGTCATGATGGGAAACTTCCCCCTAGCCATACTTTGAATGTCCTATGACAAAGATACATACCGATTCCAATCCATGGTAGTATAGCGTGAATCAATTGATTTGTCACAAAAGTGACTGAATGATATGTACAAACTAAAGCAACTAAAAGATGCCAAGACACATGTTGATAGATGGAGTGTTGTAGTACAAGAGGCACCTATTTACCAGGTTTTCACCTACTTGGAAAAGATTCTATTTTTGCTACTAAGGCACCTGTTTACTAGGTTTTCAATGAGAAACTTTTTTTTTTGGTTGATGCATCAAAGTGCCTATTTGCCAAGTTTTCACTAAGATTATAATTTTTTTTAGGACTTTTTACAATTTTTAGAATTTTTTTAGGACTTTAGTTATGTACATGCTAGTGTATATAGAGAATATTCAAGCATATAACTTATTCAGATTGATCATGTTGATGGGCTCTCAGAGCTATTCTCCTTCTGGTGTAGAGAGATAATATGCGCTAGAGCCAACTATTATAGTGATAATATAAGGGCCCAACCAGTTAGGCTCAAACTTCCCCTTTTGTTCATGGTGTGCCTGGTTGTGGGGATTCTATCACAACACAAGGTCACCAACCTAAATTTCTTGTGGTTTGACCTTTTTGTTATATCCTCTTGACATTCTCTTTTTGTATGGTCTAAGATGATCGAACACTACATGTTGACATTCATCCAACAGTTCTAATTCTTTCAATCTAGATATTATGTAATCCTCATCAGGTATTAGTTGGTGTAATTAAACTCTTAGAGATGGGAGTTCCACTTCGATGGGTAAAACTACTTTGGTTCCATATACAAGAGTGAAAGGTGTTTCCCTAGTAGGTGTTTGGATGCTAGTACGATAAGCCCAAAATACTATAATGAGCTGCATGTGCCAATCTCTTCCTAACTTACTAAAAGTTAAATGCAAGATTTTAAGAATATTTTTTCTTGAGGCTTTGGCTATCCATTGCCTTGTCGATATTAAATTGAAGAAGAGTGTTGTTTAATCTTGAATTTAGTGTAGACCTCAGAGATACCATATTCTTGAATTTTCCTTCATTTTTAGTAATGATGGAGGAAGGAATAATGTATCGATAGATGATGTAATTCAAAATGAATAGAGCCAGTTGTTTTCCTATTGCAATAGTGAGTGGGACTGCTTCAACCCACTTGGTGAAATATTTTGTGGCTATTATAATGAATTTTTGTCCATGTGAGGAAGATGGATATATCTTCTCAATGAGATAAAACACCCATTGTTGGAAGGGAAAGTGTGTTATACAAGGAATAAGCTTCCTTGTTGGAGCATGTATGAGATTTCCATGTAGTTGGTATTTCTTTCAAACTCTTGCATACCTAGCTACTTCTTTTTCTATGTCTGGCCAATAGAAGATAACTCTTAGGAGTTTACAAGGTAAGGTTAGACTGTTAGAATGAGATCCACATATGCCAACATGAAATTTAGCTAACACACATTTTGATTCCTCTTTTCTAAACATCTAAGAAAAATTTCATCTAAACCTCTCCTATATAGGTCATTAGCGATGATGACATACAATGAGGAATTTTAGATACAATGTCTTCATTCATTTTTGGTTAAGTTATCCAGGATAACTTGGTCTCAAAAGTAGGAGTAAATATGGATTTAGTGGGAAGAGTATGGGATTATAATGGTACATATCATCTTGGATTCAGGGGATTTTTAGGTAGGGTAATGGAGCTCTTCCACCAAGAACTCATAGCGGAAATCCTCTTCTTTCTGAGGTAAGGAACCCAAAGTAGTAATGGCATCAACAACTTTTTTTTTCTATCCTCCAGATGTATTGTAATGTGATGAAAGTGAAATAATTCTTGAAGTCATCAACCATTCACTTGTAGGGTATGAGTTGATCATCCCTTATTTGGTATACATCATTGATCTGGTTGATCACTAGCTGAGAGTTACCATGGATATGTAACTTAGAGATATTACATTATAGAGCCAACATCATCCCATTTACCAAGGCTTCATATTCAACAATGTTATTTGTACAAGGAAAATATCTCTTGTACACCTTAGGGATAGAGTAACTTTGAAGGGTAATCAATAGCACACCTACTCTTGAACCATACTAAGAGAATGAGAAAATGAAGAACATATTCTAGGAATGGTGAGTGATATGAATGATATAACCATTTGGAAATTCCATGCTGATAGGTTTCTCTCCTTTTAGTAGAGCATCAAGGAAAATAGATCTTGTACACCTTAGGGATAGAGTAACTTTGAAGAGTAATGAATAGCACACCTACTCCTGAACCCTACTAAGAGAATGAGTCATCAAAGAACATATTCCAGGAACAATGAGTGATATGAATGATATACCCATTTGGAAATTCCATATTGATAGGTTTCTCTCCTTTTAGTAGAGCATCAATCAATTGATCTACTATTTCTTGTCCTTTAATAGCCTTTCATTCAACATATTCAATGTCAAACTCACTCGGGATCATAACCCACTTAGCCAACCTACTAGTTAAGGTGGATTTACTTAATAGATACTTGAGTGGGCCTATTTTTGTAACTAGTTGTACAAGATGTGCCAACATGTAATGTCTCAACTTCTATGATGCAAATACCACTACTAGGAAAGCTTTCTTGATCACTGAGTAATTCATTTCATAAGAAACTAGAGTCCTACTGATATAGTAAATGGCTCATTCCTTATTTTTCTCATTTTGTTATCCAAGGAGTACCCCCAATATGTATCAATATCTAAGATATATAGAATGAGTGGCTTGCCTTGGATAGGGGACATCAAGATTGCTTGTTTGCCAAATATTCCTTGATTTGATTAAAGTGTTGGGCACATGCTTCATCCCATTGGTACTATACTCCTTTGTGAAGAGGTTTTATAAATGGTTGTGATTTGTCTTCCATTTACAAAATGAATCTCTCGATGGACTAAATTCTCCCCTAAAGGGTTCTCATTTGACTGATATTCTTGGGTGGTGGCATTTCAATAATGGCTTGTACTTTTTTTGGATCCACCTCAATTCCTTTTTCTGAGATAATGTATCCTAATAGCTTTCCAAATGTTACGCCAAATGTACATTTCTTAGGAATCAACCTTAACTGGAACTATTCCATTCTATCTAGGATTTGTCCTAGATCATGTAGATGTGTGGGTCTTTTTTTGATTTTAACAATAGTATCATCTACATAATCTTCTATGATCTTGTAGATCATATTATGGAATATAGTGGTAATTTCTTATTGGTAGGTTACACCAATGTTCTTCAGACCAAATGGCATGATGTTCCAACAAAATGTTCCCTAGACACAAGTGAATGTTGTCTTTTCCTAATCCTATAGAGTGATTTTAATTTGATTATATCTGGAAAAACCATCCATTAAAGAGTACATCTCATATTCTATTTTCATATCCATGATCTTGTCGATATTGGGTAAAGGAAATTCATCCTTAGGACATACATGGTTGAGATCTCTAAGGTCCATGAATACTCTGATGGACTTGTCTATTTTAGTCACTAGCACAATGTTGGATATCCATTCAGCATATGCAATTTCTTTGATGAACCCTACTTTAAGAAATTTTTCTAGCTCAACGTTTACTAGGAGAGCCACATGAGGGTGCATCTTGCGAAGCTTCTATTTTATAGGATTAAATCCTAGTGCAATTAGGAGGTGATGTATTATCAAATTTGGGTCCAATCCTTGCATGTTTGAGTAGGTCTATGCGAAATTAATTCTTTTCTCTTTGAAGAACCGAGTGAATTCTATGAGTTCTTTAGTTGACAATGATTGCACTAGATGAATAACTTGTGGATGCTCTCCTATTTTGATGTTTACTTCCTGTGTGGGTTCTATCAAAACTGATGGTCTCTCCTAAAAGTGACTAGGAAAGATATCAAGTACCCCATATTTTGATGGCCCCTCAGAGAGTTTTTCACCGTCAGATGAGTCTTTTCTTTTTACTATTTTCTATTCTGCAACCTCCACAATGTGGTTTTCACGCTTAGAATCTCTATTTCTTTTTATTTTGATTTTTTGACTGAGGTACTTGATATCCACTTTAGTCATGTTTTCCCAATATTCACTGGTGGAAGACATTACAGGTTCAATAACATTGAGGTAACAATTTAAGGAATAGTCATTGGCAAAGGTGGGGAGGACAAGTGGTTCATTTTTCTGTGTCCAGTCAATGAGCTCAGGATGTATGAGGGATAGGTCATCAGTTGGTTCTAGGGAAATCATGTTATTTTCATCATAATTTGCAGCTAGCAAGTCAATATATAAAATGTTACTTTGGAATAGCATGTTTAGACCAAAAGGAACCTCATCTATGCTATCTAAATCCATGTTGGCTACATGTGAACCTAACTTGTTAGGTCTAACCCTAGGATGTGGGTTCCTTTCTCATCTTGTTAAAATAGTGTCAATTGTAGCTATTTTATGAAGCCATGTCCTGAAAGGAACTATCTCAATCTTGGACCTTGAGGGAAATCTATTCATTTCATTATTTATCCACTCTAGATTGTTTTTGGTGGACACTCTTTTAGACTCTGTTTGAATCTCCTAGGTGTCTACCTCTGTCTTATTTGTATCCTAAATTTCTTGGTTGAATAACCTCTGGGTTATTTGTGCAAAAGGTTCTAAAGAGTTATCATCTTCTCCAAGATTCTATTTTTCTATAGCTCCTACATTCGATATTTCTCCTTGTTCTATAATCTCACTCCTAGACCTCCCTAGATTCCATGTAGTTGTCATAGGATGAGGTCTAATGTTCCCATGGTTTTCTTGATTAGCTCAAGTGTTGTGTGTATTGTAAGAAGATATCTTGGGGGCCATAGGGATGATTCTATGGGAGGATTGAAGAGGTCTTCATTATTTTTTTGGTCTTGAGAATTTGAGCTCTCTCCCCTTTCAATATTTTTAGCAGTGGCATACTTGTGTATTACATCCACTTTGATATCCATTATAGCATATGAGAGTATGCCCAATTCATACTCATGAAAATTAGTCTTTCCCTCATTAGACCTACCTAGGTATTGTACAAAGTTCATGGGAGGTCCTTCATCCTAACCTTAATTAGTGCTTTCATGTTGTATTTCCTCTTGCGTAGGCCTTGTTTCCTCTTCCTGTGTTGATATGGAAAACTTATTAGGATCAATAAAGTGGGGAAGATCCAACACATGTGATGTAGTTACTAGTTGTCCCCAGTTAGGATGTCTATTATATGATCCTAGGTTATCCTTATTTTCTTTTATAGAAAATTATTTCATTGGCGGACTTGGTCCAAGGATCTCTTTACACAATTGTGGAAAAGATGGACTTATTGCAATAGGTTTTTGGGTGAATTATTCTTCTGTAATAGAGGTGATGTCTTTCTCATGTTGAGTGACCAAGGGCTCTTCTATTGGTGGACTAGGCTCATGGAGATCTCTCTACCATTGTGGAAGATATGGTTCTCCTTGACAATCAAGATCCTCTATTCCAATATGAAGTAGTTTTTCAAATGGTAAAGCTTCAATTTCATCTTTCTCACTGTCTGAATCAAATATGGGTCCTCCCCGATCAGTGACAACATGAAACTTAGCTTCTTTAAAAATAAAATCATTATTATCTCTAGGATTCCTAAATTCTACATGAAGTGGTTCAACAAGTCTTGTTTCATTCATCCCTAAAGGTCCTTTTCCTTTGTAGCCCATTTTTTTTAGTAGGTCATATCCCTAACTATACTTTTTAGGTGATATTTTACAATGTTTGACCTCATTATCATTAGGTCCTTTATAGAGCCATGCCAAAATGGCTTTCTCTTCATTATCATCTTTCAAAGGCACCATTGCCTATATGAAGCTACCATCATAGATGACTTGTGGTGGTGTATTTTTAGGATTCATTTCCTTTGAAGGTCTTCCATGAGATCCATGAGATTGGGGAGATATAAGAAAAAATGTCATTGATAGGAAATGTTCAATAATGTATCCACCCATCCCTATATCTCTGATTTTTGGCTTCTTCTCAATTTTTTCCATCATATTTCTTCCATATTCAGGAGTAGAGGCTTCTCTATTATGTGGTATACGAGTGTCAGCTAATTTTTTTAGTGCATTGCAAACGTAGCTAGTGTATGTAGGTACATTGACTTCCATGCCATTGAATGGGAACTTGATACACTAATGACATGTGGATGGAGATGCTTGCATCTCATGGATCTACATGGTCGTCCCAAAAAAATATTGTATGCAAGTGGGAGATAAAGGAATTTGTAGATGACCTCTCTTTCAACAGGTCCCACTCTGATAGTTAAGCATATGAGACCCTTAGAAGATCTCTCTTGTTTATCACAAGCTTTGATAGTTATTTTATTCTTTGGATCAAGAGAAGACTCTAAAAAGTTTAGTTGTTTGATCAACTTGTATGTACAGATATTCAATCCCATGCCTCCATCTATCAAAAATTATTTGACCCGATGCTTGTGGATCATAACTTTGATATGTAGGGGTGATTATGCAGGTGACTCAAGGAATTATCATCTTCCTCAAAAAATGATAGGTAATGCGGTGAGGTAAAATGACCCACCATAGATTGGAATTGATCTAAATCCAAGTCCTCGGGGATATTGGGAGCTGAAAAGGATTTGTCTAGGATCTCTCTGTGAGATAGAGAGATTTTGAGTAACTCAAAGATCGATATTTGAGCACTCATCTTTTGTATTCAACAACATGTGATGAAACCAGTTGTTTAGAATTTAATAACTTAGAGATGGTTGTAGCTGGTTATTTTCCTAATGTGGAGGGCTTTGATGATGATGGTTTATTACTAGAGTTGGAAGGTTTTTATCCTCCCAAGGTGACCTTTTCTTGCACTTAGGTCACATCATTGGCAATTCAAGGCTCTCCTTTTTTCTCTGGGACAATAATGACATTGCAATGTTCATAAGGAACTGCTCAATCCTATTGATGACATTGTTATCATTGGTGCTATATGTGTGATCAATGCAGCCACCGTCTTTCAATTTAGAGTTTTCCCCTTTCTCATACTTTGGTAAAGGTCCTTGAATGCATTTTGATCTATGTTTTTGGTGTGATAGTTAATCGCGATCACTTCATTATCAATGAGATCCTGGATCTCATGCTTGAGTCTCGTGCAATTTTTGGTCTTATGTCCCTTATTTATGTGGAAGTCACAATAGTCATTGTAATTCCACCATTTTGGTTTCACTTTTGGCTCATATGGACTAGAATTATCTGGCAATGTGATTATTTGATTTACCAAGATATTTTTGAGTTCTTACCCATATGACTCTCTGAGGGAAGACAAATTTCACTTAGTCTTAGCCTAGGGCTTCTATTTTAGAAGATTTCTTATTCCTTTGGAAGGAGCCATGGTGGTAGTCTTAGTAGCTTTAAGGGCCTTGGTGCCACTTGCCAGATTGAAAACTATTGGTTTTGGTTGGGGAGAAACTTGGTCAACTACCCCATCATTTACCACATTCTTGTTCTTATTCCAGTATTTATTCTTGTCCTTAGAACTAGAATTATACTTGTTCTATTTGTAAATGTTAATTTCAGCCTTTTTAATAAGAACAACTTCTATTTTCAGTGCATTCTTCACCAACCTATTGAAGGTGTCTGGGTCTTGCAACTAAATAGGAAAACTCAACTTTGGGATCAATGCATTGATGAATATATCCATCTTTTCAGTCTCGGGAATGAAGCATGGATATCAAGAAAATACTTTCCTCCATCGTTGGAGAAATGTCAAAAATGATTCTCTTGTTTTTTGCTTTGTGTTGCATATATTTATCATTGTTATGAGATGTTGTATGTTATAGGAATATTGTTGCAGAAATTGCTTGATGAGCTTAGCAACAGTTTTTATGCTAGTGTGTAACTTTGAGAACCACTTGATAGCTTGACCACCTAAAATCTAGGGGAATAAATGTATACAATATGTCTTGTCATGCATAAATTCCATACACTAGGCATAGAATTTCTAGACGTGATCTTGAGGGTCAGAATTCTCATGGTACTTGTCAAATTTTGGGATCTCCACCCCTTGCGGGAATGGAAGTAAGTACAATTCCTTATCGAAAGGGAATGGGAAAATAGAGTCTATAGAATATTTTATGACTGGTTTCTCTTGACTCTTCTTCATCTCTTTCCATTCTACTTGCATGGCTTGCATTTGTTTGGTTACTAGGGTTAAAGGAGTTTCTTCCTACTTGACAATGACATCCTCAACTTTATATTGAGGAGGAAGTTGCACTCCTTGTTTTTCTAACTCAAGAAAGTATTCCTATTTCTCTTGAGCCATGATAACTTTCATCATCTTGAGGAATTATTTTTTAGCCTTACACCTAGAAATGCTAGCCTCATCAAGCTCTGATTCACTTGAACTATCATTATCGGTGTCATGATCACTAAAACTATGATTGATGTGTCAAAAAATTTCATGACCTTTTCCTCTTCCAAACATTTTGGGGTCAAAGGATCTTTCTTGATGATGGTTCAATCTTCTAGAGGTTTCTAGTCATTCTCCAAAAAGAGGGTTGTCTTCAAATGAAAAGGGTCTCTCTTCCTCTCCTGGATATCGTCTAGAAGAGCTTCTAGTATGGATATGCATAACTAAAATTAGTTGTCAGAAAGGTGTTGAAGCAAGAAGCATCATGTTTGAAAAAGTCCTAGGTAGATGGTGATGAAAACAAGATAACACTCTCTTAAGGAGGTGAAAATGACTTAGATCTGAAACAAGGTTAAGGAACCTAGATGATGATGCATGTGTAACTCAAAAGAGACAACTGATAGGGGTGATTGACAATGTTGGTGATGAGACTTTTCAAAGGAAAAGGTTAACAAGATTGAACTCACAATAGCATAACTCTAAGTGACCAAAGATTATGGTTGATTAAGACAAGCTCACAATATAAAAGGTATGTCTGTAGAATGTGGGACAACTCTGAACTGGGTATTCGAAAGAAAACCGATAGGGTTTTAGATTGATTTGTGAAGCATTTGGTAAGGTCTTACTCTTGTTTTGGTGATTCATGTTTTTTTGGAAAGTCTTAATATCAAAGGTTTCAAGGCTTAAAAACATATCAAGAACATGACAAAAAATAAGAAATTCCTAAGCCCTATAATCAAATTGGCTGAGTGAGAAAATCCTTGCTCATAAACTTAGGTACACACCCAATAGCTAATCAAAATATGGCCACTAGAGAACACACAATGGATCTCTCAATGCCATATTATCTAAATCCAAATGCTAATGGGGGTATGATATGATGAGTATCTTGGGGGAGTTACCATCTCCCTTGCACTTGGATTATCCTACTTTCAAGGGTGAACCGGGTGGTTGCTACCCTATGGTTTTTAGTAAGGGTCTCCTATTTGAACTCACTCTCTATGTATGCATAAGAATGATTTAGGCATATAGCCCTGCAAAGAACCTTTAAACCAATATTCATGTAAATGTGATTTAGACCCTAAAGCCCTATTATGTGGTCAGGCAAGAGCCATGTATAAGATCAAATGAAATCTGACTTTCGAGGCTTTGGCCTCAAAGAAGAATTTTTTTTAACATGAGTTGGAGTGGGGTTGGTTACACCTCATGCTCATGTGGGTCATTCTCCAAGGGTGAGTACTTTTTTCGACTTGGACAAGCCCAACTAAAGGATCACAATAAATGAAAATAATAGTTACAAGGGTCTAGATTTTTTATTTTCCTTTACACAGAAAAGAGCATAGTCTCCTATCATTTTCAATACTCACAAGAACATCAAGAAATTGTTCATTTTAAAAAGTATAGTATGCAAGGTTCCTAAAAACATTAAAGAAAACATAATGTTTAGTTGATTTCATCATAGGAAAACTACATCAAACTCATCAGTAGTTTACTTTTTTGCTCATTGACGCACGTCCTACAAAAGGTTTAGATATTATATGAATGCCTTCAATTAAAACATCCTACATGAACTTGTTAGGATGTCAAGAAAACACATAAATAGAATAGGGTACTATCTTGTTAGATTTAGCTAAAGAACCCGTTGTAGAAATTTAAAAACCAGAGAATAAACCTTTCTATTTTTCAAAAAAAAAGACTAAGATAGACTCGTATGAGAATATATAGTGTTCAATACAAGTATCCATGTATTATCATATGATTTATCATTCTGACTCGTACTTTCCTGTGAGGATGCTCATACAAGCAAAAAAAAAAAGGGTGTCAAGAATCTACAATCAAAAGTGCAATACTGAACTAGATTCTCATACAAGAATCTACAAGGTCCAATATGAGAATAATCTATTTCTGATATGATTTTCAGTCCAGACTCGTACTGGCCTATGATAATTCTCATACGAGAAAATAGGGCTAGAGTACAAACAAAACCTTGATATTTGCAAAACAAATGAGAAATGTGAAGACAAAAAATTGATTTTTCTGCCCCACGGTGGGTGCCATAAATGTGTGATCTAAGCTAATTCAACACTTCAATGAGTCTTTAAATAGTTAATCTAAATTGATGAAATATAATTGATCTAAACTAAGACTATTGAAGGTGACTCATTTCCTTCTAGTAGATCCAAGTATGATTTTTCTCTCAGATCATTGCAAACTTAGTGATAACAATGCAATCTAAATGAAGTATTTTGATTGTAACTATATGTAATGCAAGATTAATCTAATTAGCTAAGAGTTAATCCAATTAATCAAAAATCAAGTGTTCCTATCTTATTTTGATGCAATAAATGAGGCTATATGTTCTAAAACAATGGAATAACTAAGCAATAATGATCAAATATGTAATATGAAATAAACTATGAATTCAAAACAAAAACATAACTCTAATTCAATTTTTTTGACTCTTTGTGAAGAAATGAGGCTTGCATATATAGAAATCCCTTTGAGGATGAACGGTTGAGATCAATCGAAGATGAACGATGGAGATTGCCTCAAAGAATCAGTCAATGTGGAAACTTCCAAATTAACTAGCAAGTCAACATGACTTGTTTTCTAGTTAACTAAATTGTTTCCAAAATGTGATTTGGCTAATTGAACTATTTCCAAAATTGATTTTTAGTTAACTGAGGATGATGACATAAATGCATTTTTAGAATTATTAAATGATTTTAATGCATTTTCCTCAAAATGTGATAATATAATTAATTTAATTCCATCTTTATGATTCATTGACAATTGTTTATTTATTTAATCAACATCTTAGAATATTAATTAAATAAATGATATAAGGTTGATTTAATTGCCAATAACCTTAAGACTTTAGGAATTAATTAATTAAATGAGATAAAGTACAATAATCGAGTGGGATATAGGTCATATAAAATTGATGAATTGAATTTCCTTAAGTTATAACTTAGGGAATTTGATCAAAATTAAGGTTTTCCTGATGAATAATCAAGATTAGGGGGTTATATTTTAGGTGACCATTTTTAGGTGATTACACAACCTACAAGCTATGTAGGAAAATAGGTGATATCTATCAAACTAAGATTTTGTCTAACAAGCTATATTTGAAAAGGCATTTTTATTCTTTGAAAATGAAAGAAGATGACTCTATTGTTGAACATCTGAATGCATTTAATTTGATTTTAAGTCAGCTCGCTTCAATAGATGTTAAGATAGAAGATGAAGATAAATGTACCTTGTCAAGTTTCTCTTTGCCTAATTCTTGGGAAAATCTAGTTGTTGCCATGTTTAGTGGTGGTTGCAAGCCTAAGATAGATAGTATAGTTCCTCTTCTTATTTTAGAAGAGATGAGGAGAAAGAATATGAATGCTCAATCCCAAGATGTCCTTCATGTGTAAGGAAGGCCAAAGGAGAAAGAGGCTAAAGGGGATAAGAAGAAGAAAGATAAGTCAAAAGGACATTCTAAGACCCCTAGAAAGAGAAGAGTGAAGTTTTAGGATTGTGATAAGAGAGGGCATGTGAAGGAGTGCAAAAATAATAAAAAGAGCACTAATACTTCCACATATATGTCCTTCGATGACAGTGATTATGATGCTTTACTTATTTGAGATAGTTTTGTTAGTAATGATGCTTATCTTGTTGATTCAAGTCCTTCCTACCATATTAATCCTCACAAGGAGTAGTTTTCTGAGTATAAGGAATATGACAGAGGAGAATTTTTTCTTGTTGATGACACCTCAAAGAAGATTGTTGGAAAAGGAAAGGTAAAGTTGTGTTTCAGTGATGGGAGGATTATTTTCATTGATGATGTTTTACATATTTTAGATCTTATAAGAAGTTTACTTTTAGTCTCTAAGTTGAATGATTTTGGAATGCATGTGACATTTGATAAGTCTGGTTGCAATTTGGTAAGGGTAAGTTTGGTAGTTTCTAAAGGATCTTGGATAGGGACTTTGTTTAAGTTGCATGCTTCTACTCTTTGTAATTCAACTTTTGATACCATAGACTAGGTCACATTGGTGATAAAGGTCTTAAGACCATTCTAGATAAGAAACTAATTAAGGGGATTTCTAATTATTCTATTAGTAAGAGTAATTTTTTGTGAGCATTGTGTGTTTGGTAAACAAAATAGATCTTCATTTCATAAAGGAGTTAATAAAGCTAAGAGAATTTTAGAGATTATTCATTTGGATGTATGTGGTCCAGTGGATGTTGACTCTTTGAATAGATCTTGGTATTGTGTTTCCTTCATTGATGATGTCTCAAGATATATTTGGATTTATTTTATGCATTCAAAATATGAAGTTTTCACTAAATTTAACAAATTTAAGGTAATGGTTGAAAAGAAATCAGATTATAAGATAAAATTATTGAGATCAGACAATGGGGGTGAATATTTATCTAGGGAATTTGATAAGTTTTGCAAACATGTAGGAATTTTTAGGCAAAAGTCTACACCTTACACTCCTCAATAAAATGGAGTAGCAAAAAGAAAAACCACATTTAATGCAAAGAGCTAGGATCATGTTAAGTACTACTAAGCTAGATAAATGTTTCTAGGAAGAAGTTGTTGGTACTACTTGTTATTTGATTAATATATCTCCTTGTAAAGCTCTTGTTGATAAAAACTCCTTATGAAATGTGGTTTGGTAAAAAGCCTTTAGTTTCACATTTAAGGGTCATTGGTTGTGAGGTTTTTTTTCATGTGCCTCAAGAGAAGTGATCTAAATTGGATCCAAAATCACTTAAATGCATTTTTGTAGGATATGGTGAGAATGTAAAAGGTTATAAGCTTTCAAATCCTCTAACCCAAAAAATGATTTTTTCTAGAGATGTACTTTTCAGGGAATTTAGAGCTAACTCAGGTGAAGAACAATGAAAGGAAAAATCAAAGACATTTCCTTTTGAAACTAAGCAAGAAGATGCACATGTGGAAGAATAAAGGGATGGACAAGAATATGGAGAATAAGAAGAGAGTTCAAGTGAAATTTCATAAGATTCAGATGTAATAGAATAAGTTGATCATAATGAGGAAGAATATGAGGAAGAGCCTCTTATTCTACCTTTAAGAAGGTCCACAAGTCAGAGGAATCCAGTTGAAAGGTATAGACTAGATCTTACTTTTTACTAATGATGAGCCTAGATGTTAAAGGGAGGCACTCTCTTCCAAAGAAAGTGAATATTGGATGCAGGCCATGTAGGAGGAGACAAGATCTTTGGATAGTTGTGACACCTAGGATCTTGTTAATAATCCCAAAGGAATAAATCCCATTGGATGCAAGTGGGTATCTAAGAAGAAATTTGGAGTAGATGGCTAGTTAGAGAGGTATAAGACCATTTTGGTTACCAAGGGCTACTCCTAGAGATAAGGAATCGATTTCAGTGAAATATTCTCTCCTTTTTCTAAGTTAACTTTTATTAGATTCCTATTATCTATTGTTGTTTCTTATGATTTTGAGAAAGATAAAATCAATGTTAAAACTACTTTCTTGCATGGGGATCTTGAAGAAGAGATTTATATGTGATAGCCTGATGGTTTTGTTGAGAAAGGAAAATAAAAATTGGTTTGCACGTTAAAATGGGCATTATATGATTTGAAATAGTCACCTAGGATGTGGTACTAGAGTTTTGATGCTTTTGCATTAAAGTTGGGTTATATTAGAGTGAAGAGGATCACTGTGTTTACATTAAGATTATTGATGATCAATTATTAATTATTGTCTTGTATGTTGATGACATGTTGTTTATTGGTAACAAAAAGGAAATGATTAAAGCACTTAAAACTCATATTTCTGAAACATTTGATGTGAAGTACTTGGGGGATACTAGATATATCATTGGGATGGAAATCAATAGGGATTGGGTTTACAAAAAGATTTGGTTAAGTCAGAGTAAGTATGTTGACACCATTTTGCAAAGATTTAAAATTCAGGACTGTAAGCTAGTGAGTATTCCATTTCCAATTGGTACTAAGTTGAGTTCAAACATGTGTCCTAAATATAATGATGATATTAAAGATATGTCTAATTTTCCTTATGCTAGTGTCATTGGTAGTTTAATGTATGTAATGGCTTGTACTAGATCAGATATAGCCCAAGAAGTGGGTTCTAAGAAAGTTTATGTCTAACCCTCGTAGAGAGCATTGGACTTTTGTTAAAAGGGTTTTAAGATATTTGTGAGGTACTTATAATTATTTTTTGGTTTATCATGGCACTTATGATGTTTATAATTAATTGGACATACATGGTTTTTTTTATGCAGATTGGGTAGGTGATTTGGATAGGCGAAGGTCCACAAGTGGCTATATTTACTTTCTTTGGAAGTGCATTGAGTTGGATGAATAAAAGGCAACCTAAAGTTTCATATGCCACCATTGAAGTAGAGTATATGGATTCTACACATGCCTCTAAGGAGGTAGTTTGGTTACAGAGACTTGGTAATGGTATTGGTTTTGATTGTAATAGAGTGGGAATTAGATGTGATAGCCAGAGTGCCATATGTTTGGCCAAAAATCTTATGTATCATGCTCGTACTAAACATGTTCATGTTTAGTATCACTTTGTGGAAGAAATGGTTGAAAGAGGAAAAGTCTTGATTGAAAAATTTGACACTTTGGATAATGTTATATATTCACTCATGAAGCCAATAACCGTGGATAAGTTCTTTTGGTGCAGGAAGGCCATGGGCCTTAATCATTCTACTTTATTTGTATTTTTGTATCTCTATGGGTTAATTTACAATGTATGATGTCAAGTGGAAGAATGTTAGGATTTAGGTTCCATCAACCTTGTAAATCCTTAATTTATTATTTTCCTAAATATCTTTTGTGATTTACCCATAAGAGGTTGAACTGTTTAACCAATGGTGGTAAAAGAGACCATGAAAAGGCAAAGTTACTTTTACAATTTATCATTTAGGAAAAAGGAAAAATAGCTAGGTGTCCCCTCTTGGAATTATCTATTTTGAGGTAATTGGATACTTTTAATAATTTTTAAGAGCATCTATGATAGTTATGATAGTTGTCATAAGATTCTATGACAAAACTTATGACAGTTTATGATAGATTCCTTACAAAGGTGGACATTGATGAGAGATGCCTTATGAAAGTTGTAAGAGGCTATTTTGGGGGTGGACGTGAGGTTTTTATAGGTGGTTTTGTTTCCTATTGTTTTATGATACCACAATGGCATTCATCCTCACAAATTCCTATAAATTGGAGCCTTGAGCTAGAGTTATTGACAATTCAGTCTTGTTCAGTTTCCAGGGTACTGGAGTGTTGCCAGATTTTCTACATGGGTCTACAGAGAAGTATATTTCTGTTGTATTCTTTATTGGATTAGTAACATATTTGCCTCTCTTTTTGTGGTGGATTTTTTTTTTTGAAAGGGTTTCTCCATGTAAATCTAGTGTTTTTTGTGTAATGGTTTTCTAGTTCTTCTTTTAAGTTTGAAATCACTTTATTAAGGGTTAATATTTGGTTTCAGATTTGCATGAATAATCAATTTAAGTTCTTATTTAAAGCTTTCTTCACCTTTTTTTACAACAATATTCAAGAGTGATCTTCTAAAGATTATAATTCACCAAGTTGCATTTCTAGAATGAATTTTTCCATAGACGTTGTAGTATGGTTGTTGTTAATAGTGATCCAAGAGGTTTACAAGGATTTTAGCCATAAATATGAATTGTCTTGTGGCTATGGATTTTTACAAAGAATATGGGGTGGCTATAGAGATGTCCAAATGCCCAAGTCCAAGAGCTACTCCATTAATCTCTTGCTAAAGAAAGTTGTGTCTCTTTTCTACCACTTAATCTGATTAGAAGGATGGGTTAAGTAGGAGGACTTGGCTGAATGTCCAGGAAATGATGACTCATGTATATTGAACACCCTCTAAGGATTCATCAAAAGCCTACCCCCCTCAAAATGGGAAACATGAGAATAATCTATTGGGGGCCTCCTCATGGTCACATGAGCATGCACATATTGTATTTTCTACTCTATTACAACAATAAACCACCAAGTGGATAGTGATAGGGCTCATAGACCTCCCAAGGACACTAAGTTGCTTTGACTTGTTGGCCAACAGAAAGCCAACACAACAACCATGCTAGAATAAAAAATGGGTGGATGATCATTCATGGTGAAGGAAATCCTCTATAGATAACCACTAGTGGATAAAGATGTTTTTGGCATGTTGTCGACTAGTAGCTTATTGCATCCCTTTTGTTATAAAAGGGATTCCATGGATGAATAAAAGGGGCTACAAAAATCTGGGTAGAGTTAGCATGTATGTAGGAATATCATAGGTTTTGGGAGAAGGGGCTAAAGTATAGTTGTATTTACACTTCTAAGAATATAGGTGTTTCATTTTATGCAAAAAGATTGTAAATAGCATGGAATTGTCTCCACAAAATGCATATCAATTATTTAAATTTAATAAACTAAGGGTTTGTTTGAATTCAACTGTGCATTCTTGAATGTAATCTATTTTATTTATCCATTTTCTCTCCTTTAAGGATGGAATTAAAATATTGTGTATGAGCAATAGTAATTAATATATTTGATATGGATGCTTAAGTAAGAGTTTCAGGTCAATATGAGAGGGATGTGTCAGTTCTAGGAATCGACATACCATAATCCCAATGATTCTTTCCTTGGTGTTTGTGGAAATTTAATATAACCCAACATTTGACTTTGTAGCCCAAAATTAGGCACTGGTCTGTACATGGCTAGTTCTTAGTAATAGCTCAAAAAATTTCAAATTAGTTTTTCTTCTTGTTATTTGTTCAAGCACGGTTAGTTTTAGGCTTCCAATCCATTAGGAAATTATACTAAGGCAGAGTTGAGTCTACTTTGTGCTACCAATTTATAATTGTTGACAACTTACTAAACAATAAGGCATTAAAGAGGTATTTTAGATTTTAAAAATTTGACATGTTGGCACATAGAACACAAGTATGCCACTATGCATAATGACATATATATGGAATGTGGTCACACACTCCCCCCAACCTATACAAAAGAATGTGTCCACACATCCTTGGCTATGGGGTAACTAGAATGCACCCACATACACTGCTATTTTTTGTTAAGTCTACTTTATTTACACTATATTGTGTTGCATTCTGGTTGCACCATAGACAACACCATGCCGATGCATTGGAAAAATATATGCTATGTGATATATCAATATTATAGTTATTTAATAAATGCATCTTAAGTAATGAATACACAAAAAGTTTCATGAATGTACCTAGACTATCATGGTTGATAGATGGATAGTTAGATAGATAAATTTTTACATCCATGAGGATTATCATGGTTGATGTGAAGTATTTGATGATAAATAAAGAGAGAGAGTGATGATTAGATGGTCAGTGTGACATTCAAACTACTATTTCTAGAGCTCAAGTAATCAATGGGAGCGAAAATCATTTATTTTATCGACATAAAGTTTTGAGTATCCTAGTGGATTTCTTGTTATCAAAAAGAACCAATGATGGATATCTCAATGTTGCCGAATTAATTAATTAAAATCAAAATAGTGAGATCTTTCCTAATCTAATTTATGTAGACTATCTTGTCAACATAAGTATACGAGGAAAATTTTGCAAGTTCTATAAATGGTTGTCGTCATTCATCATTTTGAGAAATGTGAACTATATTTCTAAGGAAATAAGGCTATAAATGGTGCAACCTGGCTCAAAAATTTCCAATAGGCTGGTTTTCCTTTAATTGAGGAGGTTGAGGATGTAGTTCATAGAGAAGATAAGTGTTTTTTCTATAGGACATAATGATCTAATAGAATTTTATTACAGGAAACATACAAAGATCAACAAATGAAGCATCATTATGTTGATATTGTACTTACAGAGATATTACAAGGGTTGTTGGTTCTTACAGGGATATTACAATGCTTCAATGTGGCTTGAAATTTTTTTGGTAGTTTGAAAATTAATCCAATCCTTGATGCTACCACTTTGTTAATTTTGAATTAGGGTGATACTGATAGGGGAGAGGTAGCACAGGCTAGGTCAAAGGCTACAAAGGCATGTTCAAAGGCTATAGGGGAAGAATTTGAGGCATTGGAGCTACCTATATCTCCATTGGAAGAAGTCTCAAATTTTTATCCTAAGGGGAAATCTAGAGGGGATCTTGCATTTTGGCATTTTTAGCTTCAATAATCAACCATGGTAGATATTGGTATAGCTCATAGGACTATTTGGTTCATTGAAATAAATTCCCTTGTCTTCATAGCTTCCTTGTATACTAGTCAAGTAGTTTTACTTTAAGGACAAGACTGGTAGTAACACAATCTGTGAGGATATTATCATCTGTAACAAATTAATGGTGGTAGAATCTAATATTTGTTAGTGGTCTAGAGCTTGTTACATTCTTTAAATATAAAAGGAATCCCAAGGCCATAAAAAAGGGGGTTTTGGTTCTGAAAATTCTCTTTAGCTTATAATTAGGATAGTGTTTAGTTTTAGGTTACTAAAGGTGAATGTAATTTTGAGATAGTGTAATTTCATGAGCAATGTTATCAATTTGTGTAACTATAAATGCAATGTCATAAATCTATCTCCAACTTTGTATGCTTAAATCATATGAATTTAATACGTTAAAGATGGTTGACTTTATCTCTGCAATTTTCTTATGCGTACATTATTTGTTCATGGGCCTCTCTCAAGGAGAGAGTTAAATTTGTTTGTGCATATAACAATGATTTTTAGTGTATGAAATTTATTTTTGATGTAGAACTTTATGATAACATGAGTGGGCTTGTTAATTTAAGAATTAACATATGCAAAACTTACTGCTTAAGTTTCATTTATTCATAGGTTTTTGAGATGGCTTTAATTTCACTTTGTAGCTTAAGATTGGGCACTACATTGTTGAAATCCCTGGAGGGTTTTCAGATTTAAAATCAAATTAATCAAATCTTTTGTTCCTTTTAGTTCTTTTTTTTTTTGTTTAATTTATTTGTGTTCCTATATCTCCATGGTCCTTAGAAAAATGTGGAGGATGTATTTAAAAGTATTTGTATAACACTCCTCCATGATTATGAGAAGGAGATATATAATTTATTTGTTCTCAATGTTTTTTCAAGAAAATGGGATTACTTGTTCAAGTGATGAAATAAAAGCCCCATCTACATAAAATATGATAATTACCCATAGTTGAAGGTTTGTAGGTGGCCATTTTAATGAATCTATGATATGTACAGACTTAGAATAAGGAATACCCTCCTTATTCCTATGGATATCTAAGTGAATAAGGTTTTCCAAGCCTTGTCAGTTGGTGTTTTCTTGTCCTACTAGAATAATCCCCAACACCCTACTCATTTACACCTTATCTAGCCTTTTGGAAATTAAAATTATAGTGTTTTCCTCTTCTTGTTCTATCACTTCTTGGTCATCTTAAATCCTCAATCACAAGAAATTGCTATGATATAATTATTTTGAGATATATATATTCGACTACGACTATGACTACTACATCACTGCAACCCCCAACCAAAAAGGCATAAGACCAATATCCAATGGAGCTTATCTTTTCAAATAATATAGATAAACATTAACTTCTAGGAACACTAAATGTTACCCTTCCATCAGCCTCATGGGTTAAACAAAAAAAATAGTGGCCCTAGTTAGCAAGTTGTATGGGGAGAAGGATGCTTCTCATTTTCAAGAATCCTATGTCTCATTGCCACATATGTTTGTCAAAGAAGGGCCAATTTTAAACTAGGTGGTTATTTTTTCACCCACTTTGTGCAATGAAATAATGATAGTCAAGTAGAGTTCAGTGTGCACAAATCCAAAATTATATACCACCTCTTAGTTGTGTTATATTTTTTGTGAAATTAATAAAATCTTTTGGGATGAACTATCATTCTTTCCATGTTTGTTGCTAGGACTAATGGGATCACAAATATGCATCAAAATATGACCACATCTATGACCAATTATTTTCTCCCTTCCATGAGCTATTATCTAAGAAAAGGTTCCTCGCGCTATCTACATACATGATCATAATCTTGGAGAACCTAAAATATTTCTCCCTATATGATTTTTTAACATATAGGAAGATCTATAGCACTGAAAAGGCACCCCATACTTTTCCCAAGCATGTACCTAACATGTTGTTGATCAAGAAGTTGCATATCATACTGCACTCTTGATATTTAATGAAGTAATTGAAGAAATGGTAATGGATGTAGATGATATGATCTATTGGCTAGGGATACAAATAGGGTCACTAAAACATAAGAAAATAAATCAAACATCCTTAAAATCACATAAGAAATTGGTGCAGGAGAACCTACTCATTTGGATGCCTCATGAAGGATTTTTGTAATTGTAATTTTTTTTTCAAGATCTCATAAGGTACTAAAGACCATTTAGAATCATTTAAACTCTTTTTGTAAGGCAATTTATGGCATTTAACTCGCGTAGACCTATAAGGTCCCGATTGGGTCAAACATGGTCAAACCACTCAGAGTGTGTTCAAAATGAGTGGAAATGATGTATTTGGACTCATGTTATCTATTTTCATGTGTATTAGGGATAGACATTAAGTTTTGAGTTAGTTTGTTAAGTAGGGTAAAAAGTTGTAAAAAGTTTCAAAAGTTGCATTGACAACTTTTGCAACTTTCTAGTGCAAAAGTGCAATTTTCAAATCCCAATCATCACCCATTCAAAAATAAGTTAAATACCATTGAGGATGGGATAATTTATGTTTATAATACCTCTTTTTGTTAACACACAGGTTGTTGTTAATATTTGAAGAAGTTGAATACAATTTTTTTCTCTTTTTCCCTACTTTGTAGTTGTTTTTCTTGTATTTTAGCGAATTGTACGAACCTGTATTGTATTCTCATGCCCTAAAATTCCAATTGGTGGAAATAGGGGATAATATAGTTTAGTATGCAATTGGTTTGAACATTTTTCATTAAATCTTGAAAGATTTATTTCTAATTTTCTCAAGGTGGGTATGAAACCCTCACCAACTAGGATTAGAATGTTAAAATATTTGTAAGACTCCATTCCACCGTAGGAAAAATAAAAATCCTAGTGGAATTCTAGTTCTTGGGCTCCCGTTGAAGATGTATCTTCTTGCATAGCAAGAGGTGGAGTTGGGAGAGAGAAAATGGAAGCCCTAAGCTTGGTATTTATTATGTGACATGCTTGTTTGTGTGACTACGAATACAAATTTGGAGTCTGAGAAAAATTATAGGGGTTTAGGAACCTAAAACCTATGGAATATTTGTTTTGGTTTTGAATACAATCTATTTGTGTTATTGGTTAAGGAATTGTCAATGGTTTTCAAGTAGTTTCTATGGAAAAATGGGCTAATTTTGTCCCAAAAACTGATCGCAAACTTATTTTTCATGTGGTGTTGTAAAACAACATATGCGAGTTTATAGATATGTCATGTAAATCTAAAAAGGGTATTCTAAAGTGTCCATTTTTTGTGAAAAAGGATAGTATTTTAAGAATTAAAGCCCAAAAACCAGTCAGATAAGGCTAGTAGGCCTAGGTGCCATGTATGAAGGAAAAGTCAATAAAACTTGTCAAGTGGCCTTGCAGGGTCTCTAATTGGGTATATGGGGATACAAGGAAATCCTTAAGACAATATTAAGATTTTGATGAGAACCATTTCATGTCAGGCACAAGACTGGCTATAGAAGCCTTTGTTAGGATGTCTAATGAGAACAATGAGAGAAGCCCATTTGAGGAGTCACCTTTGAGACTTTTTTGAGTTTGTTATTGTGTCCTTGTATTTCAAATAAGTCCTTTGCATCATAAATTAAAGTGCATAAAAAGGAAATTGAGAACTTTAAATATCAAGTGGAATACTACAAGGCTGCAAGGTATGACATAGGTGATTTCATGGAATATGCATTAGAAATCCATGATGACTTGACCTTGGTGAAAAATAATTTCTACAAGGATTTGTTAGATTTATAGGATGTCTACCAAGATGTATCAAAACATTATTACATGTTAAAATAATGGAAGCATCATGAGGAAGGGTGGAAAAGATGCATGTGGATCACCTAGTAGAATGACAACATGAATTGAAGGAAGTATTCCTTGAGATACCACAGAAAGACTCCTTGGGATACCATGTTTGGGAGAAAAGAAGATAAATCAAATCAACATAGGACTAATTACTCAAACGATACAACTCATAACTTAAATTAGGACACTCAAGAGATATTGAAAGTCTATGGTCATTAATTAAAAGATGTGATGAAAATAAGACATGAATGTCACCATTTCCCTTTAAGGGAAACAATGTTTTTTCCTCAACATGAAATAGTGGGACAATTGAGTGGGATCTAGCATCGCCAATGGAGAATCACTTTAGAACTCATTATATGTATCAATAAACAACTCAATAGAAGAAATTAAAATTGACATATTGACACAACAATATCCAACTAAATTATTGAAAGTCAACTATTGGTACCTCGTCCTCCATCTACATTATAAAATCAGTCCACTTTTTTCTTTGTAACATTTCATTTTTAAATTGTATTAGATGTCAATCATATTTATCCTAAGTCAAAATATGGCACATGGACTAGTTAAACTAATTAATAAGAAATCATTAGCTTTTTATTGGTAAATTAAAAAATAAATCATTTAACACCTTAAATATACTTACAAATATACAGATAAAGGCATGTAAACCTTTCTAGCTACTGTGATGCGTGGCACGAAGTTTGACAATCCTAGCCTTGGAGGTCTTATCCTGAAACATATACTAATTCAATTTAACTATGCACAAATAATATTAAAGAATCATTTAAAAAAATTTCTATAATCTTATTAGAAAATTCAAATACCAATGTACACTCCTCACTTGACTTCCTCTGTGCATCAAGCTTAGCATATGATTTTACAAGTTCTTTCCATACTTTAACACTTACATCAATTGGCATTTTTTGACCCTTAGCTCGAGAGGGATTTTTTTATCTTCTTTGTTTGGTTGCACTAAAATCGCTTGCAATTTTGAGAAATTTGTAGCTTTATCTTCTTTATAGACCAACCTATGCCAAATTAAATCTCCATGTCCTGAATAACTACTTTTTGCAAGTGTGTGGGTATCTTTGAGAATGGAAAATTTAGATTTTCTTAGAACCATTGAACGAATGCTTCCTTCAACCTATTCACAAACATTTTTCTAGTATTTTCCATTTGGACTTTCCTTGAAACTACACTGTATTCTATCTTGGTATTGTAGCTACCAATGCAAGATGAAAAGTATGGCGCACTCAAATAAGTTTGTTTCCCATGAGTGGTTGGGACATTAGAAGTCTGTGTTCCTTGTTCTACACTCTTAGAGTTTACTTTGATTGAATTCATCCTCGATCTTACGCTCAATCTAGCATTGGTTGGGGAATAAATTGATTCCCTTTGACACACTTGATTTGGTTCTAATGTTTTAGGGTCTTTAGTAGATCATTTTTATATGTATCTAGAAAGCATTATGAAGCCCACCCAATCCAATTTGTTCACTGCCTCTTCCCTCGATATGAAAGCCAATGCCTTTTTTTTTTTGTCAGTCTCATGTCACTATATATAATAAATAAATGTCTTCTTTTAAATTTAGAAATAAAAAACTAAAAACTAAAAACCAAAGAAATAATGGAAACATTTGCAAATATATAAATTGACAATGTATTATCTCATTGTGGACAGAGTCTTCTCTCTTGCTTCTATTGTTGGACATTTTGAGATGAGCTAGGGGTAATTATTTGTGGTATAAAAGCAATCCAACAATCAAATAAATTAATAGAAATGGATGGTTTAAAAGAAACAAGTGATTAATGAGAAGTATTTACCTTGATGAATGAATGAATTATTTTAATGAGGTCCATGAGACCAAAAATTCTAAGGGACCAAATGACTACATCCTTAAGAAATTTCCATGTTCCTTTCCGTTTCTGATATTTTGTTATGAAATTTAACCAAAAAACTACCAGTTTGGTTAATCTTATCTTTTTCAAATACACTTTACATGTTGCTAGCCTTGAATATTATTTCATAATGAGCCCTACTATTGTCATAATTTGTGCATTCTGTGATAAAGTGTGATTCATTGAAACCCTATGATGGAATGAATAATGCAAAAATAATACCACAAAAAAACTTGAATCAATCAAATCTCATCCATTCTCTACCAAGTGTCATCCCTTTTCTACAACTCTATTACAAAAAAAATCTATCTAAATATCTTTATATGGATTTAAATTAAACTAGATGGAAAAATATACCTTGTTTTTATGTTTAGAGCAAGATCAATGGTTTGATTATTATCTATCTATCATGTACTCTCTATCTCCCAAAAAATTTAAACTAGGGGAACAAACACTATAAACACCTTCCATCCTATGCTTTGTGTCTGGCAACAAAATAAAAGTGTGTGACCAAAATGAAAACTAGAATATCAACAAGAGCAACCTAAAAAATGAAAAATAACTAAAATAGAAAATCTGAAGCGACATATGCTGGTAAGTTTCTAGCAAGTGGAACTTTTAATTTTGTTTAATTCATTAGTGGGCACTATAGCGAATGTTCCCCATGAACTTAATTCAATTATTTAGGATTTGAAAAGATATTAAATGTTTAATGAAAAAATGGTTTGTCATGTTTAATAGTGCAGTGGTTGACATTGAAATCTACGCCAACTTTGACTTGAAAATGTAATATCTTTGGGATGCTAAAGTCGACGTTACATGCACCTATTTTGTCACTAGTTTTAAACCTTAAATAGAGCCTATTTGGGGGCACTAAAGGAAGTTTTAAGTGTGTCTAATTTAGTGGCTAAATTTTATTTTGAATTTGTGGTCATCTTGTAATCATAAGATTTGAGCTCCAATTTGTTTTAGCTTTATAATTTAATTTTTATTTGACTTTTTTTCTTTAAATTTTGTGTAGGGTTGGGGTTCTCTTTATTATATAGTTCAATTTGGTTTAATATTAAGGATAGGGTTCTGTTTGGTTTAATGTTCAATTATGTTTAGAATTACAATATAATTTATTTTATTGTTACAATTAGCATTCAATTTGGTTTAATGTTTTGATTATGTAAAAATAGGTTTTGAAAGGACTCAGAACCTTTTACAATAGTATAACAGAATAGACATTTAAGCTCCAATGAGACAAGTGCATCAACACCAAAAAAAATGACACAACCGAGTCCTTAAACAAAAAGAATAGCCAAAAGACAAAGGATAGCAAAAGGAAAGCAAGACAACAAGCTGTTGTCTAAACACATTTCATCAATTCTGCTGCCTGATCAGCAAGAATCTGCATGTTTGCAGTAGACAACTTCAGAAAATCCATGTTGTTCTTGTTTCCATCCTCCATCTTCTTGAACCTGGATCTTGTATGCCTGCTAGGGCCCTAATCATCTTTAGTATCTATGACCTCTTAGTTCCCTTTCCCATTGTCGATCTTGTCCACCAGGATCTTCACATGCTCTTTCCAATTTGGTTTAATGTTAGTTTTAGTTTATAATTTGGTTTATAATCAAGGTTCAGTTTGGTTTACTCTTAGATTTAGGGTATAATTTGGTTTATGATTAGGATTCAATTTGGTTAAATGTTCAATTAGGTTTTTAGTTATCATTCTATTTAATTATCTTATAGTCATGGTTTAATTTTGTTTAGGATTTAGGTTTAATTTAGTTTATATTAATAGTATAATTCAAGTTTTATGATATAATTAGGTTTAGGGTTAAATTTGGTTTACTATTAGGCTTCAATTTTCTTTAATGTATGGGTTCAATCTAATCTAGGTTTAGGATTATATTTTATATGGTTTTAATCCTTAAGGTTAAATTTGGTTTACTCGTATGATTATAATGGAAAAAGTAAGTGGGGTCCACGACACTCATCATCATCTATTAATAGTCATTGGATGATCTTTAGATCAAGGGCCTACAGATCATTTCGGGATCATTTTAGGAATAACCTCCTCCTTTTGGAGAAGTTCTCCAAAATGATGACATGTCTCTTGAGTGCGTCCCTTAGAAAGTTTAAAGGATATTGTGTCATGCAATATGGGTCATTCAAAATGTGTTGATGATGAGGTGTTCTCGGTAGTAAGATGATGTGGGGAATTAAGTATTATTTGTTGAGAGTTGTTTTTACACGAGACAATAGCTAGGAATTTACGTGAGCAAATCTCCCTCTTTGAAGAATGATATTAGTCACTCTCAAGGTTCCTTTTGGGTTGGATCTCAACCACTTGGATAGCTCAACTAAAGATAAATGTGAATCTATTCACAAGGAGGCCTTTTCTGGTTCGTATCTCAAAGGACTGCAAAACAAACTTTAAAACACCACAATATTTCTCTTTTTGGATTTTAAAATTTTAAAATGGAAAGCAATGTAAATCTAATTAATCTACTATAATTGATTTGCAAAGAAAGTAAGGGGTAGGGTAAAGAGAATTCAAAGGAAATTTTCTAAAAGAAACTAATGGACATAAACCAATATCACACTGCTTAGTGAATTAAAATACCAAGAGGATGAGGAAACCCACAAAACAAAGATCTGAATAAATCATGATCTTTAGCTAGGCAGATGCAATCGTCAATGGAAATAAACATAGATGTATAATAAGCCAAAACTCATCAGATCACAAAGCCACTATAGATGTGTGCACACGTGAGACAATTTTATCTTCAAAGCGCTGAAAAACAAAGATCTTCTCATTAATTCGTCAAAACAAAGAAATCTAACACCAACAAACACCGAATTAAAAGAATCATAGATTTAAGCCACCACACAATCAATTAGCTCTCTGAAATAAACAAATGAGAAATTCAAACATTCATAAATCTCTCAAAGGTAGAAAAAAAATCACACCATGATTGAAGCACCAATTGTATGTATTGTATTATGATCAAAATCTGACCTTCATTACATTGAGTTACAATTTATAGAGTTGTGCTCTCATTTTTGCAGCTAGGGTTTCAGTTGCATCTAAAACTTGAAAATAAATTTAAACTATAGATTACATGAAGGAAAATACCTCTAAAAATAATTTAAACTACCCTAGCACAAAATTAAGCCTCATGCATTACAAAAACTAGAGCGATCATGCATAAAATGACTCAAAATGCAACTGGAACTTATGCAAGCTCTCCATGAAACTTCATGATCATGCCCTTTATCCTCTTTTATGGCTTCTTCATGTGGACTCAACTGGAAGAGGCCCTCAAACCATGCAAAAATGACCCTATAGAAGTGATCCATCTGACTGAAAAATCATGTTTGAGATGACTGAAGTCAAACGATGGTCGTGCCCAGAAATCTCAGATCTTGATGGTTTCCCCGAAAAAATGAAGCTCCAAAATTGACTAAGTGTGAATGTGAACTTTCCCCAACTTTCAAACTTTCGGAGGCTAAAAATCCTCTAGGGCCGAAATACCAAAAATTAGGGCCTTAAAAAATGGCTAAGTGTGAAAAACTATTTTTATTCTATACAAAATTTAATTGAGTCCAAACTAGGTGTCTATCAACTTGGGAGGACTTCTGGGTGAGCTTTGTGTAACCTATCCACAATGTCTTGTACTTCTTCAAAGTCATCCATTTTGACCCCTTCAAGGAGTTATTGTTGTTTCTGTCAAAAGGTGATCAATTCCACTGCAAACCTCTATATTTCCTCTTCTCGAGATAACATCTTTTGGATCTCCTCCTTCTAATAAAACATCTATTGGAGATCCTCTTTTGTTTTAACTCCTCGGAAGATGTCTAGGTACTGATTTATAATGACATGCACATGATGCAATGTTTTCTCATCATCTTGTTCATACAAATCCATATCCAACCCTTTGAAAAACTTATGCATTTCCCCAACAAAAATTAGACCCTTATCACTCTTCTTATTCATCCTTTTCAGCACCTTTTCAAAAATGGTAAATGCGCTGGTGATATCTTGGATCCACACTTTTAAATTATCTAGCCCCAACCCTTCATACACCTTATCCAAAACTTGGAAGTGTTGCTTCCTTATTACTACAAGATCTTCTAGTGCCTTTTTCCACTTCAAGGTCTTCTCCTCCAAACCATTCTCCTCACTCATAATCTCGACCAATGATGTGATTCCTTGAAGAATAATTTGGAAATGCCTCAGAATCTTCTTGAGAGACACCTTGGAAAACTCCTCAAAATCAGCCTTCCAATCTGCACAAGCTTGAACAAAAGAATTTGGGACATTTTTCGATGTATTTACATCACCCCTCTTCTCCAAAATAGCCTGTAATGAAGCCTCATGGTTACTAGGGTCAATGGGACATGTTGTCTTAAGAATAAAGTTCTTGATAGCTTCATTTTGTTCCATCAATGCTTTTATCTTCTCTTCATCCTTATCCATAAAGCCTAGAGCATGCTTCAACCTGAGAGTAGCCAGAGTTTTACTCCATTCTCTAGTTGGCTCTCCCAAATCTACTTCTTACAACACATAATCATCTGGGGTGACTTCATCTGTACTGATACTCATTGTAGGGAAAACCACCTAAGCTTTCCATCTCCCCACTTGGTCATGTGTTAAATATTAAAGGGTCCTTGCTTGGGTACTAGACCCCACTTGATGGAATGCTCACCCTAATGCTGCCATATCTATTTCATCATCAATATACACCCTTGTTCTTCATTTAATCTCCTTGGTGAACCAAGTAGGCTTTGAAAAAGCATTAAGGGGTTCATAAGGCACTGATAGAGTCAAGGTAGTTTTAGGGTGTTCTATCTCCATCTCCTCATGACTCTCCTCATGTTCTCTTTCTATTTCTTTCTCTTCCATAAAATTCAGCTCTTCTTCAGCATTTGTCTTCTCTTCCTGCTTAGCCTATTTCTCTGATCCATCTTGTCCTTCTGACTGAATCTCACCAACTACCTGTATTTATTTCTCAGGCTCTTGAGGCCCTTGTGCTACTTCTTCAATGTGAACAAGTGGTGGACTAGGAACTTGGGAAGGAGTGTTTTGCATGGGATGAGCAGGAAAAATAGTTGGAGCGGGTGAATGCATTGGTGGAGGAGGTGGAGTTGGCATGGGAGCATGAAAAGGTGGAGGTTGTGGAGGCAATGGAGTGGTTTGAAATGGATGTGGAAGTGGAGAAGTTAATGTTGTTGAATGCAGAGGAGGAGGAGTTTGATGCACAAGTGGAGTTGGAGTTGGAGCAGAATTTGAAGTATGGGGAATTTGTGTTGTAATATCCTCCTTAGAGGTGATACCTATAGAAGAATCCTTTCCTGACTCTGGACCCTCTTTCTGAATTTCAGATGCAACTTCCTCAACTAATTCCTGAGACTTTCATGGAACTTCCTCTCCCACATTATCAAGAGGACTAGAGAACTGTGTAGGGATAGAATCAAAAGAAAAGGAGTATCCCGCAACTAGATCCTGTTTCTTAGATTCTTGGAAACTATGAAGTCCCTTGAAATCCAAGATGTTAAATTCATCATCACCCAGAGTGTCTAGATTTATTGGCTCTCCTTGGGTTGCTCCTCCAACGTCTTCTTGATCATCTTCCAGTAGTCTTCTTCTTTTCAAGGATCCTACAGACTAGGTTCTTTTGCTGAGGGGAACTTGATCCATATCATCTTCGTCATCATCCAACAGGGTGTCCATCTAAGTGGGCATTGAGCCTTTCTTCCTCTTATATACATGGCCTTTTATTACCACGACCGGCCTAGGTCCAGTCACCTTGAATTTAGGTGCCTTCTTTGGTGCACTTGGAGGTTTAGGACCATTAGAAGAAGGAACATCTAGAGGTGCTATACTCCCTGTCATTCTATTTTTGGGTTTCTTTGAGCGATTGGTTGAGCTGTATGCCATAGGGCGCTCATGTTTGTATACCATTTCTAGCTTCTATGGTGCAACCTCTTTAAATTGTGGCATCGACACCTTCTCCCCTTTCTTCTTCTTCTCCTTGGGGGGCTGAGATAGTTGTTTCATTGGTACTGGATCCATAGGAAATGGAGGGGCAATCCATGCCTTAGTCACTTTGATGACATGCTTGGCCTTGAAATTGATATCATCTATTTTGTCTCTATCAACCTCCGCATTCAAGATGGCCCTAGTATATACTTTATCCAAATTGTAAATAGGATCCAAGACATCCTCAGAGTCAACTCCCTTCACCTTTGGGGGTATCTTCAATAGTAGAATGGTATGTGCTAGCTCCAAGCTCATCTGGAAGTAATCACGGATCCTGACCTCATACTCATCTAAGAAGTTTATCCAATAGTCCTCGATATGGGGCTTGTGTACATAATGCCTTCCCATTATGTGACTATATGTACCAATCAAATCAAAATGTGTCCTTATGAGGCTATAGCTTTGTAATGGGAATTTTTCCCATTCAAATGACAAGGACTTGCAGATCTTCATATCTTGTACACAGTGGGGCCCTATGGAAATTGGGAAATCCCAACAATGTTTCTTCATGTGTCGAATGTGCTCATGGGCATCCAACAATTGTCTAGCCATCTCCAACAGGATCACTCTATCATATGGATATCTCGGTAGCTTCTTAGGAGGTAGGTTGCATCCCACCACCCGAATGTATGTAAAAGTCTTGAATTGAATATAAAATGCCCCAAGGGCCTTCACCTTTGTAGTAGCTTATGTTAACATCCTTTTAGCATAGTCTCCCTCTATGAAGTGTATGATAGAAAATACAAAGGCATCATTGATGATGCAAAAATCAGGGGTGTTGTGTGTGTAGTATTCCTTCTGAACCAACTGTGGGTACACTATGAATGACCATGCATTCTAATCTCCCATAGCACCAACTTTCACCAATCTTGGGTACACTGCTCTTGCAGCCAATAGGTACACAACATATGATCTCATGTAGAAATGTGGGTTAGTCTTTACTATGATTAGCTACTAATCCAAGTTTTCACTAAGGATGGTGGCCCAATCAAATCTTGCCTTCCTCTCCTTTATTTTTTTGATAAGAAGGATCATCCATGGTTCCAACTATATAGACTTTGGTAGTCCATACACCCAACTGATCATGGTGATGGCTTCTTGGATGTCCTCTTTCATGTATCCTCTCCGCATGTCTATCCTTTCCAACTTATTTCTAGGCAGTGGTTGTATAAGGTACTTTGTGTTCACGATGTCATGGGATAATGAGACATCTCTATTGTAGAACTCCATTCCCTTGCCGATGAAGAAGTTGTAGAATTTTTTGACCCCTTTGGGAAAGTGGAAGAAATATTCAATATTGTCTAGCCTAAGATCTAGAACTACTCCACCCATATTGTTCTTAACCATTCTTTCATCTAGTATGTAATGACTTGCCAGAGTGTTGGTTAAATCTAAGGACACTTTGGAGATAGGGTGTGCAGCTACGTTTACCAGAGAATAGTACACTAATGAAGTGTAGTCCTCAGACCTCCTTGCTAGTTGTGCACATTTGACTAGGTAGTCATTCCAGCTAATGTTCCCTATGTCGATATCTATAAGCTTAGCATGTAAGTTTCCCATCTTGGAGGGTACCTAATACCTCTTGAATTGATACCTCGTAGCTGGTGAATTGACCTCCTCTACAATTTCCGCAAGTAACCAAAGGACACAAATCAAAGATTTATCAAATTCATAAATTATGTAAGAGAAAATGAGACAAAAATAGTTAAACCATTCAATTTTACAGTTCTAGGAAACTAATTTTGGCCTTTTGGACCTTTGGGGATACATGACCTTCGAAAGGCTGAAAAGGCTAAAACACCGAAGGAATAGACCCAACCAGAGTTTCAGCGATCAGGCATGTTGGCTCGTGAACATGAGTTTTTAGTGATTCAGGCATGTTGGTTCTTCAGTTTGCAAAAACACCAAAGAGCTGAAAAGGACTTGGACAATATTTGGTGAAGAGACCCCTCTGTGACTTTCGGACTATGAAAGTCTAAAATTTTTAGGGTAGAATGCTGAAAAAATAGGTTTAAGGGTTTTGAGCTCAAAAATGAGCCCAAAAATGGGTCTAACCAAAAACCTAAGGCTAAGGGGTCCAAGGGAAAACCCTGCGACCCCGAAGTAGGACAAGACTGACTAGAACTCTCAAACCCTAGCTAAAACGCTAACTTAGAAAGAAAAATGGGAAGCAAAAACTAGAAAAACAATAAGAAAAGAAGAGGGAGGACATAGAAAAACACCAAACTTAGAGCCTCCACAAGGTCTATGAATCCAAGAAGTAAACACAAGAAAGATGGGAAGCAGAAAGAAGCCGAGCAAGAAAAGCCTCTAAAAACACTGAAAAAATGCGATCTCAAGAAGAACAAGTGAGGGAAAAAAGCATCTCACTGCCTTATATAGGCAACCAGTAGGGGTGATGTTAGCCACCTTCGTCGATTGACCTTTCGAGCGTCCTAGACCTCCAAACATCTGAAATGCCAACTCTCTTCAAAGAGTCAGACTTTTTGGTGCTCGGACCTTCAAAAGTCTGAAACCCTTGGAGTTCAAAATACCCAAGGCTGGTCAGATTTTTGGACCTTTCACACTTTCGGGCCTCCAAAAGTGAAAAAGTGTGAAACACACACAAGACTAAAAGGAAACAACTAGACCTAAAGAAAGACAACTAAACAGACAAGTAGAAAAACACCCTAGGACAAGCTAGAAAGAGGGGAGCCCTAAAGCTGAGAGGCTTAAAAGGGGAGTGTGGTTGTGGAACCACAATAAATATCCCCAAAAAAAGAAAGGGAAACAACTCGAGTATGCCAAATCCATTCCATCCTGAAACAATCCCATCTTATGATGAGCTAGACACAAGGCCTTTAGCCAACGTGATTATCATATCATCATCAAGATCGAAAAAACTGTTACATCCACATCTAGTGTGTATTTATATGTGTTCAAATTTTCTAGGAATCCCTCGCCATAAGCCTCTCTTGATTCTCAACCAATCATCATCAGAACACTACCCACCAATTTGAATTTGGCCAAGAGTCAATTTAACCTTGCTCTACTACCAGGTAGGTGTTTTATAGCCCCAATAGAGGTTGCTAAAATCACCCTTCCCCTCTTGTAGATGAGCTTTGTTCAAAGTTTTAAACTTCCTTGTAGGGCTCTTAGACTCTACATGTGCAAATTGAAACTGAGTTGCTCGCACCATTGCATTCTGGATAAAAAAAAATTTCTTTGTTCAATTCTTGGTACTTTTGGGTGGACTGAGGTAGCGATCAGGCTAACTCATTTTTGCATTTGTTTCTACTCCTATCACAATTGTCATCCTTTTCTCCTTTTTTTGAAACCAGGGCAGCACTTAGACTGTGCTACCCTATTTTGTGAGCTTTCTTCTTTGTTGACCTTGCCTTTATGCATTCCTCCTTTTTTCTTTCTTGCTCTTTTCTTTTAGTCTACATTCTAGTTGGGAGAGGGTTCTGACTTCTGACCTCCTTTGTGAACATGGGCATTACCTGATTCTGACTGGAATCCTATTTGAGAGGCTCCTAGTCTAGGATCCCTTTTAAATGTGTGTTAGTGTTGAGGATGGTTCATTTTGATGAACCCTTTCAAGAAGTTTGAGAGGAGAATACCTCACTTCTGACCTTTGTATCTAGCTCATTGCAAGACAGTCTGAAAAAGGAAGACCCTTATCTCTTGCCCAGGCTACCTGATGTAGATCATCAATCTCAAGAACACCTACCCCTCAAGAAGATGCAAACCAAAAGACCCAAGCAAAAGATACAAAGGACAAGACTCTAAACTAAAATAATATACAAGGAAGAATCAAAGGTCCATCAACACCCAAAGTAGTGTTTGAGAAATTGGTCATTAATGGGCAATGGGACCAATTCTCCATAAAGGAGAACTAATCCTGAAAGTGTTCTCTCCTAGAATTTCTACACTGTGGAAAGGGCTTATCCATAGATGGTCAAATTTAGTGTGGCTGCCTAGTTTTTCTTTTGCTTTATCCCACATCAAAACTAGACTGGAAATCTGAAAGGCCTTTATTGTTTCTCTTTTGTCAAACCAATGCTTGATGACAACTTGATGTTTGGCCACATGCTCTGAAGTCTTGGTTCTCTTTTCTTCTAGTTCTAGCAAGTTCATGAGGAAAAATCTGCACCCGATCCTCACCTTTGATGTATTGATCCATGAATCTCAGAATTGGTATTTTTCAAGTTCATCAGAAAAATGGGTTGCAGTCTGTAGACCAACTAATACGGGGAAGTCCCCAAGGCATTTTTTATTCTCACACGTTCAGTCCACAAGGTGTATTTGAACTGAGTGTGCCAATCCTGGGGATTATCATCCAAAAGGTGTTTTATTACTGTTGTTAAGTTTTTATTCATTGATTCGGAAACCCCATTCCCTTGTAGATAGTAGTTGGATGAAAATTTGAGAATTACCTAATTTTTTAAGGCCCATTGAATGAGGGAGGTAGATAAAAAATAAGCAGCATTGTCACATACCAGAAAGAAAGGCATACCAAACCGTGTAATGATGAATTCTTCTAGGAACTTGGTTACCACCTTTATAGTACAATTTCTTAGAACTTGTGCCTCCATCCATCACATGTAGTAATCGGTTGTGATTAAGATCTATCTATGTCTTGCAGAAGATGGAGGATTAATCACCCCCATGAAATCTAGCCCTCATTGGGCGAATGGACGTACCTCATAGACTGATTGTAGGGACATTGTCGTATGTTTCTCATGTATGGCATTTGTCTAAAAAACATGACATGAACACATGTGTCTATGAGTGTCCTTGAACAAGGTTGGCCAATAATAGCTAGATCTCAATATTTGATGGGTCATGGATTCGGCTGACCCATGCCCTGTGCCATACTTGTTTGGAAACTCTGTGAGAACCTTCACAACTTCTATCCAATCTAAATAATGCAGGTAAAGGCCATTGTAATTGCACTTGTAGAGCTTTCCATTTTTTAGCATATAAGAGTTTCCTTTATTCTTTAGAGCTCTCCTTTGTGAGACATTCAATCCTTCCAGGTAGTGGTTTTGAAGCAAATAATAGACTATGTCCTGATACCAGACATTGGTGATCACTCCTCCATTGGTGTACACTTGGCACACTAAACCTTACTTTGTTTCTGCCATCATCTTGGTGAGACCCTGACCTCTCACTAGCTTCATTGGTTGGATTTCGATGTCAAATTCTTGTAGTATAGCCATCCACTTCCCTCTTCATTCCACCAGCTCATTTTACATTAACAAGGATTTGACCGCTGGATCGGGAACAATAGTAGTGACCTTACTCCTGAGGATGTAGTGTCTGAACTTCTTGACAACTTTGACCAAAGCAAAAGATTATTTGTCGAGATTTGGGTACTTAAGTTCAACATTTTTCAATGGATAGCTCATGAAAGCTATTGGTCTCTCATCCTCCCCTTCTTTCTTTTGGGTGAGGATTCCCTCACATGAATGTTCTAATGTGAAAGAGTAGACCTTGAATGGAAGAAGGTAATTAGGGCTGACTAGAATTGGAGCAGTAGCAATGGAAGTCTTAATCTCTTCAAAGGCTTCTTTAGCTGAAGCATTCCATTCAATCTTAGCATCCTTTTTTAGCATATCATTCAACGGACATACTATTTTGCAAACCCACTGATGAACTTTCTGACAAAGTTGATCTTGCCAAACAAAGATTTCAACTCTTTCCAGCTATTTGGGGGAACCAATTTAAGAATAGCTTCAACTCTTTCAAGGTCAATTGAGATGCATGTTTCAGATTTGACGTACCCAAGGAGTTTACCTTGGGTTACCCCAAAGACACACTTCTTAGGATTTAGTGAGATTCTATAGCATCGACATCTTTTCAATACCCTGCGTAGATCTTCGATGTGGTTCACACAATTTTTGGAAAATACCGTGAGATCATCCATATAAATAACAATACATTTGTTGACTAGGCCTTTAAACACCTCATCCATAGCTCATTGGAAAGTGGCTCCTACGTTGATCAAACCAAACGGTATACAATAATAAGAAAATGTCCCCCACTTTGTTGTGAAAGTTGTCCTTAGGTGACCTTCTTCTTTTACCATGACCTAGTTCTACCTGTTGGTACTCTCAAATTTAGCACAAATTTGGAGTGACCAATTGAAAATTTTCTATAAGGCAAAATGGGCACCCCTCAAAAAATTTGTGAGAAGGCCTAATTGGTGTGCTTGTAAAAGATACCCTGATGATTTTCATGAGATACAACTTGGGGAACAGGTTCAACACCTTTCATTTGACATATACAATGGGTTCCAACTCCTAAATTTTAAATCTGACATGTTTAGGGAGTAGCCATTTTGAGGTGTTCCCTTAAATTTGTATTTTTGCCTAAGTGTTACTTTGTTGTACCAGGCCTAGTTTGCATTTGAATATCTTGTTTCCTGTTGAGTCTCATAGCCCACCACTTTGGGACTATTTTAAATGTATATCCAAGAGCTTATGTTTCAAAGCTCAAGCCATTTCGAGTCTGTTTGATAAGTTTTTGGATTCCCCAAAGTTGGTCCTGCGGAATTGTCTTGTTACTCTTTTCTGCCCAGTTTTCTGAGTGGTCCTGTTTGACCAATTGTAACTTTTGACCTTATGACCTAATTGAAAAAATTCCTTTTGTACTATGTTACAAAGGTCAAATACTTCTTGAATTTCAATTTTCAGGTCACAACAAGTCCGTTTGGTCAGTTTGCCAAAACCATTCCGTTTGCATTTTCTATCAGTATGCCGAACTGTCAAACGAAAATGTCTAAATAGCTTACTTTGTGGTCTTGCTATTTGTACCTGGTTGAATGCCCTACATAATTGAGTTTTCCCCTATGTTGAAAACTTGGAAGTATACCTTCCCATGGATTTTCAGACTCACACCAATCCAGTTATCTACTTTGCCAGAGCATTTCCATTTCCAATTTATTAAAATTTCACTAAATATGCAGAATCCAGAATTAGGTAGCCTAATTTGAGCTTTCACTTCTTGCACCAGATTGAGTGGAATGGATAATTGAATATTCCTTTGTATTCTAATCATGGAAATGTGCTACCATGAAGATTTTTAGGCAATGATGAATCTATTTGGGTAATTTGTCAATCTGATTTTATTTGCAGTTTCTAACAATTTGATGCAGATTAATTGCATAGTTTAGTCAAAGGCCATGTTTGTGATGTTATATCTTGGATAGCGTGATTGGTCATATCTAGAAAATGGTGCCCCTATATTGTAAACCAGATTTATTTCAATTTTGCAAGGTCTCAGATCATGAGGGTTTTGTATGCACACTTCCCCATATGCTTTTCATTTGCAAAAATAAGTATTTCTCTTGTTTTATTGTGTTGTATTTCCAAGTGGCTACTTTCAAGGGTCTGCCAAATGTGACCAGTTGATCATCATAAGTTTCCTTTCTAGATTCATGCTCTCCATATAGCATACTTCTAATATCCAGAAGCTCGGATCTTCAAGAGGTCACTTGATTTGTTTTCAAAATCAGAACCAGATGCATTTCATTGTTTTTGATAGGGTAATTTGCAGAATTGTTTTGAAGAGGCAACTTGGATGATTAAAATCTTTGGACCTATTTGGTTTCATCAGATTACACGTTGCAGTATGGAAGTATGTTAACCATAGAACGTGTGTGCCCAACGCCATGTCTCGATTACTTGGTTTCATCAGTTTTTAAAGCTAATTACTGAGGCCAATTAGTGTTATTGGTCAAATTTACAAAGTGAACTAATGTGATTGCGAATTTGATGTGGTTTTGTCCCAATTTCTTTCAAGTGGCTGCATTTGGGTAAACAAAGGTAAATATGGAGTTTCAAAGGGGGGTGTTGATCTTGGATTGATGCTTCTCTGACTTTGGTTCAAGGATATGATAACCTGGTTCCACCAGCTAACAAAAAAAACAAAACTGTTCAAATTTGGCAAGGAAATGGAAGGGGAAAGCACTCGCAAAGGAGAAACTATGATGATTTGAATGAATATTTCTGGAATACCCCAAAATTGGCACCTATTTAATTTCATCAATTTTGGTGCATTATCTCGATTTTACATCACCAAAGTCCTATCTCACTAGGCAATTTTCTCTCCTACCTGGCTCTACTTGACTTGATGTCAGTTGCAAAAAACCCTAATTTGCAATAATCAAACACTAAAATTAATTCCTAAGTCTCTTTGACTTTATTAGCTAAATTATCTCTATGATACATTAATTTAATTGTAAAGTCCTATGTGCTTTAAATTAAATTAAATCAAACCACCCCCTTTGGCTAATACACATAAAAAGGAATTAATTAATTGCTTGTTATTTGAATGGACACCTTTTCTTGAATTAATAATTTGAGATATTCGAAAGGTCCTCATGTGGCATTTTCCATTCTTTTAATAAAGTAATTCATGCTTATTTGTCCCAAAAAGGGATATGAAGGGTCGGGAGTTTCGAATCAAGAAACTCTTCCTCCTCCTCTTGGCTCTTCCATTTATTTGTGCTCTTTTTCTTCATTAGAGAGCAATTTTTGAGAGCATCCTTACTATAGCATTTTTTAGTCTCATATCTCATTATTTTCAAAGCTCTTTTATTGCATTATCTAGTTTAATTTCTCATATTAGTATAATTGCATTTCACATTTAGACTAAATTTGCTTACTTGTTCTTAGTCTAATATCATCTTTATTTCAAAATCAAATAAAAATCTGCATTTCATATTTCTTTCAAAGTTTTCTAGATTAATTGCATTCATTCTTAGCTTAGTTTCATCTTTCTCATCTTTATTGCTTCTTGGAAATCCTCCATTGTTGGATTGGTCTCCCGGCAGTTGGCTCTCGTTCTGAGAGTATTCAAACACCCCATTCACATAGGAGGCAACAGGTCACCTCACCATGGAATTTGGATTGAGTTCTTCATACTCTCTCTCAAATTCTATCAAGTGAATAATGACCATGTTGTGTTGTGCCTGATTTAGAGGTCACATTCAGTCACATACATTTTGGCGCCCACCGTGGGGCAGAAAATCTGATTTCTGGCCTCATTATCATTTTTTTCTGACAGGAATTTAAGCTCTGTCATGCGTTCGTATTGTCTGTGTACGGATTCTCACGCGAGAATCCAGAGCACCCCGCGTGAGGTTTCACTCCCTGTAGCACTCTCTCGCGCGAGATGTTGCATCATTGCGTAGCACCCTACACTTTCTCACATGAGCCTTGTGCTTTCTCACGCGAGTTGTCGTATGTTCTCGTGCGAGCTATTGTACATTCTTGCGCGGGCTTGTGCTTTTTCATGCGAGGTTTGGCACCTTCTCATGCGGCCCTCTTACTGACTCACGTGAAATTCTGTGACAGACAGAGACTAGAATTCCAGATTTGTCAGTTTTGTTTGTTGTTTTCAGTTTTCTCCAATTTTTGAAAATTTTAGTGTTTTTCAAATCCGTGCCACTTTGGAAAATGGGCACCCATTTTTTTTGAAATTTTCACAAATGGTATAAAAATTTTAAGTGTGATATATTGTTGGAAAGGTCTTTTCAAGCCTAATCCAACCATGCTGGTTTCATTTTCAGATTTTACCATTTGATGAGCTATTTTTCTTGCAGATTATCTGATTTTTTATTTTGCTAACCTTGTGGGTCTAACAAGTTGTTTTGAAGGTGCTCTTGCTTTCATGGAAAATGTTTAAAACAAAGCTTTGGACTTGAGGTACTTTGTTCCATCTCTACAACATTTGGATTTTTGGATTAAAATTGAACCTCTCATGCGTTTGGCTTGAGTGTTTACATGCTTTCATAGAACACATTTTAATTGATGCTCTTAATGGGAAATGAATGAACATAGATTTTCTTTCATACAAGTTTATGTAAGTGAATGCTTGTGTTTAAACCATAAGTAATTCTTGGTTCCAATATCAAATATCTCATTGAGTAATTAAGGGCATGGATTCATTCCTTGTTTACATGAAGATTTAAATGCACCACTTTGTGGACTCACTTCATGTTTACTTGGAAAGTTAAATATTCCATGATTCAAACCCTCTTGCACTTATGAGTAGTATTGATTAGCAGTCTTAGATTACTTGTGATTGATCTAGATTTCTATCTTGGGTTATTGGATTTGCTAATCCACCAGACCCTCATTTCCGCCCTGTGGTTGCAATCTCAATGCCACATTAAAGGGGAGGGGTCTATAGGAAAGAAGCATTAATTGTTCCACTTGGCAACCCTTTTGTGCTTTTTGGAACTCACTTGTTTTCTAGGGTGTGGACTCACTTTGAGTTTGTGTGAGGAGTTAAATGCACCACTTTGTGGACTCACCTCACATTTACTTGAAGGGTTAAATGCACCACCTTTAGTGCTTCCCAATACTTTTGATAGTGAATTACTTACTTTTTTATTTTTAGAAGGCCTACTTGGGGATTTCATCACCTCAAGGGATGACCTTAACTCCCGTGTTCCGACGAAGTATAAATATCAGGAGGTGAATCCAAAGACACCTCTCTTGGGAATGAGTTAGATTTCACTCTTGGCTAAGCCTCAAAGAACTTTATACCTTTGAGAAGTGAAGGAGGAGATTTGGGTTACCGTCTCCCCCCGGCTGTGTGATTTCAAATTCTTCTCATCTATGGATTTGTACCTCACGTACCTTGCGTATATCGAGGACTCCTTTTAGAAAATCCATGTATATCCTTGTAGATAGCTTGCTAGGATGTTGTTGTGTTTTAAGTGCCTGCTAAAACATTCTCAAGAACATACACAAGTAGAGTCCTTAGGGAGTAGAAATACTAAGTCACTATTCTTGTTCATCCGCAAGGTTGCTTTGTCCCTTGCCCATTGCTTGAAGACTGTTTGCTTGAACTCCTTGATTGCTGTCTTATGTGCTTGATCAATAACATAAATCTGATCTGCCTTTTTGTTCATCATCTATTTTTCTATTTTCCCATCGTTCACCATCAGAAATTGGTTGTCTTGAGTTAGGAATCGATCGATCTTTTCTTTGACTCGTATTGTCTCTCATTAGTCTACCTTATCTCATTGTGCTCTTGTACCTTGCATTGTGATTATCTTATCTCGGCTGTTCTAGCCATCTCTTTTTGACAATTCATACGAGGTTCATCTTGCATCTTGGCTATTCTAGCCATTTATCTCCTTTTCATTATCTTAGAGACAGAGTCTAGCTTTATCCCGAATCTTTTCTCATTACACCTTTGTCTATGACTGTCACGACTCAAAGTGGCAAGACTTATCCCATTCAGGATACTAATCAAGATCAAAGTAAACCTCATAATCAAGACATAGGTCATTCCCAATCTATTATGAAATATGAACTTCGTGAGAGATCCTCACATTCCTCCTCATTCCAAGAGTATTACAATCCATTGTTTCAAATACAGTCTGACTTATTATTTCAAGAATATTATAACCCATTATTTCAAGACCAGTAAGAATTTGAAGGGTCACTTTCTAAAATCAAACCTATTGATTCTTTTGAACCTATTGACTCTTTCACGATCTCTCAGAATACTACCAACAATATGGGAGATCCATTCCCCTTCCTGAGGGTAGATAAATTTAGCGCTAGTCATAAGCAATCTCCAAATGACCAAGGTCATGGTCAGTCTCAAAATGACAAGAGTTATGATCAATCCCATAATATTCAATATCGGGTCAACATCCGAGACCTTCACAATTTGAAACAACGACAAGGGGAGCCTCTCTTAACATTTCTCTAGAGATGGAGACAACTATGCATGAAGTATCCACATGAATTACCTGAGTCTAAAAAGCTTGATATCTTCTTGGACAATCTTGTCCCAAATTTTGGATACCAAGTACGATTACAAGGTCCCCTCACTTTTGACAATATGATTAGGTGGGCTGTGAGGATAGAAGTGTTTATGGTCAAGAAGGGAGAATTAACTTTGAACAAAGACAACAAGCAAGGACCTTCTCCCTCGGACAAGGATAAGGATAAGATTGTCAAAAAAAACATAGATATTATGAATGACGATGTTGTTGACAATATGATGCCAAAACCCTCAAAGTCTATCTTTAATCTTAGCTCTAGCATGTGAACAGTCAATGCCACTGAGAAGGCTACAATAGAAGCTCAACCATCTTCCAGATTTTCTAGAAACAAACCTTGGATCTCTCACTGTGACATGATAATTTCTCCAGGGAGTGAGGATACTCCTAAACCCAAAACTCCCTTTGTATTGCGAGGCCTTGCATCTCCCTCTTATAACTCCACATAGTCTCCAGCTTGTGTGAATGCTATCACTCGATCTCGTGCAAAGATTGTTCTCAAAGGTCCTGAACCTTCGACATCCAAACCAAAACTATCTATGGATAAAGCCCTCACCAAGGCAAACATCCCCAAAGATCTCGATCTCAACCAGTTTCAATCTATGGTGGGTCATTTGACCTCGCCTCATTATTTACCATTCTCTGAGGAAGATGATCACTTGCTGAGCCACCCGCATAATCCTCTCCTGCACACTGAAGTTATGATAGGCCCCAAGAGTATCCCCCATGTCCTCATTGACAATAGTGCTAGCCTAAATACATGCTCTACTAAGATGCTTACCCAAACAATAGACAACTTTGTTCCTGCCAATAGAGAGTCCATTGAGTTCTATGATGCTAAGCTAAAAGAAATAGAAAAGACCTTGAAGATCAAAGATATTGGCATGGGGGAATATCAGATTGAGTCCATCTTGTCACTAACAGCTCTCCCCATATATCCACATTCCTATGAAGAACCCTCTGAAGATAGATTTGGTATTGGCTATCAGAGCGATGAGCTTGACCAACCTAGCTATAGCTTTCACTCATGCAAGGATTCAGATAATGAAGAAACACAAATTCAGCCTATGACATATGAAAGATCTTTGAATGTTCAAAATTTTGATTCAGACTACTAGAAAGACTCTTATCTACCTTCTCAAGTGCTTTAGGAACATGATTTTGGTCCTCACCAGGAGGATTTTATACACTCTACTGAACAGATTTCTACTACTGTAGCTACTACTAAATATGTCACTGCCTCTAATGGCACACATACTGATTGGGAGCAACTATTGGATGCTTCCCTTATCTTTGGTATGCCTCAAGGTATGCCTATTCTAGATTGTTCTACCACTTCTACTATTGAACAAAATCCTACTACTGTCGATTCTAATGATACACATACTGATTGGGAGCAACTGCTGGATGCTTCCCTTATCTTGGGTATGCCCTGGGGTATGCCTACTCTAGATTGTTCCACCACTTCTGCTATTGAACATACTCCTACTATTGCCAACTCCAATGGCACACATATTGATTGGGAGCAACTGTTGGATGCTTCCCTCCTCTTGGGTATGCCTCAAGGTATGCCTATTCCAGATTACTCTGCTACTTCTACTACTGAACAAGATCCTACTATTGAAGAAACATTTCCTTTGACAGATGATAGTGATGAAGAAAGTCTACCTCTGAATATGTCTCTAGCTGAATCAGACTCCATATCAGATGCTACTATAGAAATACCAGTTGATGCTATGCACTTATATGCTAGTCTTAACAACTCAGAAAGAGGAGAAATTTATGATCCTCCAGATCAAGCTATTGATGAAAATCCTTTCCACCCTCCTATGGAGATCATTCCTATGGCTCCTAGGCCATCTGCTCCAAGTTATACTTCTACTGCTCCAACAAATCATGGGTATCCGAGACCCCATCTTGTTACAATCTCATGGAATCTTGGTAGATCCAGAATTTAAATGGTTCCTATTCATGCACTCTTACCACCTGAAAGGGGACCTAACTCTTGGAATAGGTTATCTTGGTTAGGCTCACATAATATTCCTCCAAACTTATCTGACTCTTCTAAGATGACTCACAATCAACAATGCTCTATGGAAGATTACTTTCTTGATCTATCTAATGCATTCGTGAATGATGAGGATGATATTGATATATTTGCACTTGAGCCCATCCCATTAATTTCTCTTCCCTCTTCATCTCCTAGAAAAGTGGCCCGTCCACTTCCATTTCCACCTCTCCACCTGAACCAGTCATATAAGCCTCTTTCATCCATCATTCCTGAGTCTTTTGGAAGTAACTTGGATGTGCAACATAAAAATAAAAATAATGAGAATCCACTTATATCTCAAGGTCACCATGTCCCATCTAATCGACATGTGACTATGAAGAAAGGAAAGAAACAAAGGTGTTCAAAAGACCGCAAAGGTCCTCAAAAAGAAGAAGACAATCGAAAGCCAGAAAATAAAATAAAAAATGGATCTCGAAATCCATTCTATAGGCATTGTCATCAAAAGCACCTCAAAGTAAAGAATAAAAAATTCAAAAGCTATGTGGATTCCAAAGAAAGTAAAAATCAAAGTTTTCATTTGAGCTTCCAAAATTCTCATGCTTCCCTCCATTCCATCACCCTTGCCTCTCATACTTTACCCTCTTCACTCCATCTTTCCTTTTCCCAAAGTGCGTTTCAGTATCTCCTTATTGCTAATGGCATGACTAAGAGAAATCTAGAATGTACTCTCCCTAAGCATTTAGAGCGTGGGAAATCTGATAAAGAGTTAAGATGTGTCCATGAGGATATTTTTGGGTCTCACTTAGGTGATCTTTCCTTGACTATGGATCTCTTGATAGTTGGACACTACTGGTTGGCTCTCATGTTACTGCTACAACATTTGGTTTTGATTTTGATGATTACTACTACAAGTGACCATGTTTTCGGAGATCACTACTTAAGGAGAGAAAATCAAAGAGCCTATCAATGCTCTTCATTTGAAAAAGTTCTACAGTTGATATTCTCTATGTGCTCATGTACATACTTATTGGTCCTGAAAAAATCCTAAAAATTGATATATTGCAAAAAATCCTAAAAATTGCAAAATGTCCTGAAAAAATGATCATCTTAGTGAAAACCTGGCAAACAGGTGCTTTGATGTATCTATTATCCTGGTGAAAACCTGGTAAACAGGTGCCTTGATAATACTAAAAAAATGAAAAAATACAAAAATACAAAAAAATGAGATATTCAAAAAATTTTAAAAAAATTAAAAAAAGAGAAAAGTACAAAAAAATTGAAAAAGAGAAAAATGTGCCATTGATGAAAACCTGGTAAACAGGCGTCATGGTAGCAAAAATAGAATCTCTACCAAGATGGTGAAAACCTGGTAAATAGGCACCTCTTGTTTTCCTAAAGTAACATCTCATCTCAGCGTCGCTTGGCTCTTAGTTTCCTACTTTAGTTTCCTTCCTTTCCTGCTTTAGTTTGTTTTCCCGCTTTCCTGCTTTAGTTTGTTTCCTGCTTTGGTTTGCTAGCTCATGTGCTTGTCTTTGATTTTTCCTCAACTCTTCATAGATTGGAACTGGTTCACACTTGGGGGCACCTGCCTGGTCTAGGGGGCATTGTCCTATCACTTTCGAAAACTCTTTTGAGCACTGGTCACTAGTGGTTCCCACTATGTCTTCCTATGGATACCTAGCTTTCATTCGATCTCTCTTCTTCGGGATTTCTCCCTTATATCAATCACCAGTGATTCTCACTATGTCTACCTACTGTCATTATCTCATTGAGATTTCAAATGTCATCTTTCCGAATTGTCTTCAATCCACTTGAACATGAACTTAAATTGAAACTAAAACTCTTTGTGTGTTCTTGTGCAGTGTACTAAGCTTTTCTCGTGCTTGTTTGTTTGCTTTATCATTTCCCCTCGAGTGAATCTAAGATGTCTTTCTTGACTGAGAAACACAAAGACTGGGGGCATGATCTTTTCTTTGTTTTCTGCTTGCTGGTTTAGTTCCAATGATCCAAGAAATCTACATAAGAGGGGTGTCCGTCTGTAAGAGCCTTCATCTCATATTGGATGGCCATGCGTACCTTGACTCCTTTTATATGAACACTTTGGTAAGGTTGGTTCTTCTCCTTATCTTTTGAGTGACTTCTTTTTGCTACTGGTGAAATTGTAAATGCTTGCCCTGTTGAGTGAACGTAAGGGTCACTACGAGCAATCTTTGGCAAAAGAAGGAACTCCTGTGTGCTTGGTATGTTTGTTTGCAAGAGACATTCAGGTCATTCTAGCATTTATGCTCTAATGCTTATGTTAACTTGCTAGATTAAAAGGAATAGGTGTTCAGGTCATTTTGACTTCTTGTGCCTTAATGCTTACACCTCATTCTGACAAATTTAAGACTTATGTCATATTCATATTCTCATGTTGGGGAGAATTGTATGGCATCTTATGATTGTCCCATGCTTCAACGAACTCAATGATGATAAATATGATGAGTCCAACAGCTGAGTCCGGAGGATTGCATTTCTTCATCCTAGGCCTGCATTTAGACTTGCATCTTTTCATTCTAGGCTTGCATTTGGAGTGCTTTCTTGTTTCTCTCTTGATTGCTTTCTTTTGGATCTACTCATCAAAGGTTCTCATCTTTTGTCCTAGTCTCATCTTGGCTACATCCTTTTTCGGGATCGAAATCAAAATCTGACATCTCTAAGTGGCTCGAAATCACATTTTAAATATTGGACTCCTTCTGGATTGGATGCTTGTGTAGTCAGCCTTCTGGTGTCATCTTCCTACCAGATCCTCATCTTTGCATCATGTTCTCAAATCTTTGCTTCTTTTCATCAAGTCAACTCAAGTCAAATTTAGTCAACCATGGTCAACCTAGTCAAACTTGGTCAACAAGACCTCTACTTTGCTCCGATTCGCTTCTGCAGCTTCGCGACTCTAGTCTAATTGCTTTTTCTCTACAATCTCTTGTTTTTTATCATCCTTCTAACATGTCATCTTTCAATTTCACTCCCGAGGGGGCAGGATGATTACATCATTTGAATCTTGTCGAATCTATTCTTGAATTAGTCTGATTTGAATCATCAGTCCTCATTTCTAGGGGCATCTTCACACCTCACATCTTGTCATTTGGAAATCTATCTCTTAGGTATCTGAGCAATCTAACTCAGATCCTCAAGGATCATTCTTCATTCTGGAGATGGTTCTGGAAATCTATTGGGTATTGGGGCAATCTAACCCTAATTCCTGGGAGTCAATCTTCATTCTAGAGATGACTCTTGAAATCTCTTTTAGACCGTTATCTGGGCAATCTAACCTGGGTCTCAGAGGGCTGAGCTTCATATTGGGGCAATCTAACCCCGATTCTAGAGACAATCCTAATCTACATCTAAATCTCACTCTAGGGCATTGGGGCAATCTAATCCTGATTCTCATCTCTCTCAAGAACCGTTGTCTTCGAAATCTAACTTAGACTTTAGAAAATTCATGCTTTGATCTGCTTTCATCTGTCACTTCAGACTATTCTTTGAATCAATGCACTGCTCGCACATCAATTCAAAGAGGGGCAGATGTAATACCCCAAAATTGGCACCTATTTAATTTCATCAATTTTGGTGCATTATCTCGATTTTACATCACCAAAGTCCTATCTCACTAGGCAATTTTCTCTCCTACCTGGCTCTACTTAACTTGATGTCAGTTGCAAAAAACCCTAATTTGCAATAATCAAACACTAAAATTAATTCCTAAGTCTCTTTGACTTTATTAGCTAAATTATCTCTATGATACATTAATTTAATTGTGAAGTCCTATGTGCTTTAAATTAAATTAAATCAAACCACCCCCTTTGGCTAATACACATAAAAAGGAATTAATTAATTGCTTGTTATTTGAATGGACACCTTTTCTTGAATTAATAATTTGAGATATTCGAAAGGTCCTCATGTGGCATTTTCCATTCTTTTAATAAAGTAATTCATGCTTATTTGTCCTAAAAAGGGATATGAAGGGTCAGGAGTTTCGAATCAAGAAACTCTTCCTCCTCCTCTTGGCTCTTCTATTTATTTGTGCTCTTTTTCTTCATTAGAGAGCAATTTTTGAGAGCATCCTTACTATAGCATTTTTTAGTCTCATATCTCATTATTTTCAAAGCTCTTTTATTGCATTATCTAGTTTAATTTCTCATATTAGTATAATTGCATTTCACATTTAGACTAAATTTGCTTACTTGTTCTTAGTCTAATATCATCTTTATTTCAAAATCAAATAAAAATCTACATTTCATATTTCTTTCAAAGTTTTCTAGATTAATTGCATTCATTCTTAGCTTAGTTTCATCTTTCTCATCTTTATTGCTTCTTGGAAATCCTCCATTGTTGAATTGGTCTCCCAGCTGTTGGCTCTCGTTCTGAGAGTATTCAAACACCCCATTCACATAGGAGGCAACAGGTCACCTCTCCATGGAATTTGGATTGAGTTCTTCATACTCTCTCTCAAATTCTATCAAGTGAATAATGACCATGTTGTGTTGTGCCTGATTTAGAGGTCACATTCAGTCACATACAATTTCTAGTCATGATAATTCTTGCTTGTAATGGTTCGGGTCAACCAACATCAATATTTGAAAGGGAAACTTTCAAAGAACATTTTAAGTGTTTTTATTACAGTTGTAATATTAAAGCTCCTTCAAGTCATTTTGGATCTAATTTTTAGTTGGAAAGCAAGGAAAACCATGAAGTTTTCAAATGCATTTTGAAGGTGGTGGTTGTTGTTGGATGGGTGATCATCCTTTCAGTTAGTTATGCGCATACATATGATAACCCTACTGGTATCATAAAAACTATTAAGGGTTGGCTTGGCCACAAACGGGAAAACCATTCATTATATGTTTCAGCTGTTGTGTTATATCTAGTTCCAAATGCACTTGGAATGGTATAATTTCTCTTCCCTTGGTTGAGACAGAGAATTGAGAGCACAAACTGGCAAATTGTCAATATGCTGATGTGGTGGGCATAGCCTCAATTTTATGTTGGACGGAGAATGCCCTGCGTATTGTAGTGGGTATCCAGCAAAGAAGATGATGATGCACAAATATGAGGGAGCCTCACGCAAGAAAATGGAGGAGACATCCAGCGTGTGAGTTTAAAATGCTAGCCTCTATTTGCGCAAGGTTTTTTTAAATTTAGGAACATCATTTTTAAAAAACAACCATAGGACATTGAGGGTTTTGTGCGAAGATTGAATAAAGAGCATTGCAAGCAGCACATTTTAATATTGTTGCAAGAGACAAGAGAAGCCTCATGCAAGAAGTGAAGAGGATGTTGGTGGGTGCCTTACGCAAGAAATGGAAGCTAGGGGCCGCCCACGTAAAACAAAGGGGGAGATGTGTGTTGTAAGGGCTTTGTTATAAAACAAATTAAGACAAGTAGCTCACGTGAGTGGCAAGGATGGCCTCATGAAATGCGATAAGGACTATTGGAGTAGTAAATTAAGATTTCTAGCATATGAGCTTGGCCAACTAGATGTTACAGAACCCACACAAATGAATTGGGGGGCTATTTGTTAAGTGCAAGGTGGAGGCAGCCTGTGACAAAAGAAATGCTAGCATATTTGAATGCATGTTGGAGCCTGCACAACAGAGGGAGCTCACATTAGAGGAAGGAAATCTCACATGAGTGTGAGAGGGGACTCACGTGGAGTGTATGGGGGAAGGTTTATTTATGCCAACAGAAAGGAGAAAGCCAGTGCAAGATTTGAAGGATCCACGTGGGGTGTAGGTGATGAATGGCCTACATAAATGCTAGCAAAGACAACATTAATATGGAGGGCTGCTCATACAGGAGCTAACACCAAATATCAAGAGGCTTCCAAGAAATTAGATGCACTACACAGTTAAATGGAGGTTAGCATTCAAGATAAATAGACCAGGGTCTACGCGCCAACCAGAGGATTGATTAATATGAAACAAAGGAAGCTACAGGTAGCGCAACATACAAGGAGAGGTGCTAAAACTTAACAAATGAAAAAGTGTTTATCCCACATTCAGTGGGTAGACATTTTTCTTTGTATTTAAATGTACTAGCACTTAATAAAATAAGTAAGAATCCAAGAGGCCATTTGGCTAGCCCTTGGTGGAGGATTTAGTGCATGGTGGGCCCCAAAATTTTGGCACCCAGATTTCAAAAGACTTTAAAACTGCATGGAAACATTGTCCCACATTCACCCCACAATGCAGATTCAAGATGGAAGAATTCAAACATATGAAGTATTGGAGGTTATCCATGCATGCATGGTGATTGGTGCCTTGGTTATCATGTCGATGGGCCCATAGGTAAAATTATTTTGTAGAAAGGTGATAGTAATGAGATAGCCAAGGAGGACACATGGCAGCTAGTCATGCAGTCTTGAGACCAAACTGCCAGTTAGAAAAAAATTTGGAGACTTGGAGATGGCAGTTAGTCACGCAGTAAGGTGATGTTAGCAGTTCGAGGCTGAAGGTTCAAAGACCTGGAGACAACATAGTCACGTGATCTCGAGAAATTTAGCAGTTAGCAAGAAAATTCTAGAGACCTAGAGACTAGCTTGGTCGCTAGATCTCTAGATGCTAGCGGTCAAGTGGTGAAGATCTAGAGACTGAGAGACAAGGTGGTCGTTGGGTCTCCAAATCTAACTAATTTTAAAGAAGTTATTAAGAGACTTGGAGACTAAAGGAGGTCGCCCAATCTCACATCAGACCTAGGGTTAGTGAAGAGATTCAAAGATTAAGAGACTAAAGGCATTCTCCAAGTCTATGAAAGAAAGCATGGTTAAGAGATAACTTTAGAGATTTAGAGACTAATGTAGTCTCCAAGTCTCCACATGGACTAAGTTTAAAAGTAAGTTTGCAGAGCCAGTCAAAGACATCCAATCAGAGCATGCCACTTGTCACATTTTGGTGAGGTTTGAGGAAAAGCTAGAGTTGAAAGAAATAAAAGATTTAAAATATAATAAAGTTCAGACTTTAGGATAAACTTGAAATTTTTAAATGACAGAGCTTGCTCAAAGTTTTAAAGCATGCAGATTCATTTTTTATGAGTATATAGGAGTATTATATGTTTTCAAAAATGCCAGAAGATGAGGAATGCAATGACAATGTTTAAAATCAGATCTAATTGAGTAGATGAGAGTAGTAATGGATTTTTAATCCGACATCAGATTTTGGGGAGGATATTTCATTTCAAACAAGACAAATTTGTAAATCCAGAAATGGAAAAATCAGATTTATTTGGTTTACAAGCTTATGAGTTGTCAGTTATCAATTGAATAAAATCAGATATCAAAGTGAATCAGCAAAGAAATTTTGTCTTTCCACCACCTGAGAGCACTCTTTGTCTTTTGTTTCTTCTATCTTTAGGGTTAGGGTTCAAAATCATCTGTAGCTTTTTGCATCCTTATCTCATAAGGATTCCAAGATGATTTTGATGCTATATATAGGCTAGTTGTAATATTTTTGAGGGGTTCCTATCCCTGTCAGGTTTTTTGTCCAGCTTAAGGGTTTCAAACTGGTTCTGCCCTTTCTCTCAGAAGATTTGATAGTAGGTTTCCAAATTATTTTGAATGTATTCCTACAAAACAAATTTCTCAATCTTGTCTATGCTTTGAGCTTTCTGTTATTAATGTATTGAAGAAAGATTATTTCAATGAAATAGATTGTAATTCATGTTCTCTATTGTTCTGTCTCTTTGCATTTTGTTTATGCTCTTGTATGTTTTATTTGTAAGGTATCTGAAAAAATACTAGCTACAAGGTAGTTTGTTTAATTATTTATGAGTTTCTCTCAAGGAGAGAATTAAATTTCATAAATAGTTTCAGAGAGTGGACATTATTGAAAGATTTGATATAACAATATAGAAGTGAGAAGACAGTTTGTAAGGCACTCTATCTGGATTGCATAAAATTTGTAAGACATTCCGTAGTATTTTACTTGATTTGTGACCTGTGGATTACATCTTCTAACTCTTTGCCCAAGAATAGGCACTGGTTAGGGTTTACTGTGCAGTTTATATACAATCATCAAACACCAAAATATAATTACTAGTACATTTCTATTTTTAAGTTCATACATATTTTGAGAGGACTGTATCCTAGGTGATATAGTTCAATTTGCTGATTCCTTAAAGAGAGAATCAAAAGGTTAGCCTTCCTTGAGTTGAACTTAGAAAAAGAAGAAGGATTCACATCCTTATTCCACTATTCTATGTTGCTACATTTATAGTTTCTATTGTTATACTCTGCATCAAGATATTCTCAGTTGTTTGCAGAGTGATCTTTTATTTAATCTGAAGCATAAATAACATAGCAGTGAAGACCTAATCCACCATTTGAATGTTTACTTGAATTATAGTAAGACTATCTAGGCAATACCCACCTGAGTCTTGTGGAGCTCAAAGAAATAGGAGGATCTTATCCAATCCTCATCAATTAGACTCTTTCTTGAAAACTTGAGAGTTCATAAAACTAAGAATCAAGCCTTCATATTTATCCAAGTTTGATCCTACAAGAAAAAGCTCTAACACTACCCAGAGTAACCATTGAGGAAAGATATCATCTAGGAGCCATTGACTACTTGCAACACTTCATCGAGGGATGGCAATGGGTAGTTATCCTTTTGGGAAGACCTGTTAAAATTCACAAAATCTAAATAGAGCCAAACCTCTCCACTTTTCTTTCTCACTAGGATGAGGTTTGCTACCCAAGTCGAGTGTCAAATAGGGAAAATAATCTTTGCATCCAGAAACTTTTGTACCTCCTTTTGGATCACAGGTTCAATCACGGGGTTCACTGGCTTCTATCTTTGGTGAAAAGGTTTAGCATCTGGATTCAAAGGGATGTTATGTAAGATAACACTTAGATCATAGGTTTTCAAGTCTTCATAGCTCCAAGCTATGACATCTTTGTACTCTATGAGCAGTTCCACCATCTACTTCTTTTCTTCAGCTGTGCTGACTTTTTCAATAAGAACTTCCCTAGGTTCGAGCTATCTACCCAGATTGTAGAGCTCACAGTCATCACCTCCTACCACTGGTTTCTTCCCTCTTTCATGAGCATACTTGTCTTTGTCAAAAATCCTTTCCAAGAATGCCATTCCTTTTGGGATGGAGTTAATCTTCAAATTTAAGATCCCTAGATCATCTGATTCTTCCATGTCATCATCTTCTTTGTCAATGTTTTATTTTTCAAAGACTCCAACACTCATGATGAACTCCAGTATCTGCTGGTCATCCTAAAATACCTAGAAGTTTGTGATATTATCTAGAATGGCTGGTATGACCACCAACTCAATGGAGAATTTCTTCAATTTAGACTTTTCTAGTGGTTGTAAGGAACTTGCCGACACTGAAGCATCAACAATAGTATTCCTTCTTGGGACACTACGGATATTAAATGCTTCAAAATATTTGATTAAGTCCCAAATGTGGTTATGGTTGGATGCTAACTGCTTACTAGTGCATGAATACTAGCTTCAGATTTGTTGGACTATTAACTATGAGTCTCCCTCTACAACCAAGGCCTTTACCTTCTTTTCATTGGCTAGGAGGAGGTCTCACACCAGCACCTTGTATTCAGTGATGTTGTTGGTGTAGTAGAATTATAGCCTATAAGTAGCATAATATGAGACACCTTGAGGGTTGACCAACTCTATCTTGGCCCCTGCTCCTTGTTTACATTTGGAGCCATTGAACCTGAGCTTCCAGATGGGATGACATTTATGAGAAGGCTTAGCTTGGGACTCCAATGCGTCCTTTAATGGATGATTTTCTGCTTGGGGTTCAGGATAGGTTTCTGATGGTGATGAGTTTTCTATGATCAGGGCCTGCATATCCTCTATGCTTGGATTTTCCCTTGCAGACAGGGGCAACCATTTCATCTTTTGTTTTTCTTTTGCATCATGCCAGACTTCATGACATGGGGGTAAGAAGTCATCATCAGAAGAGCTCCATTCCTCTTGTATTGAGCACTCTGTTGCAGGGACCTAAGGTTGTTCACAAAGGGGAGGTCTATCATCACTTGAATGTGTTGTTGTCCCTTTTGTAAGCTTAGGTGTGTAAGACATTTGGCTCATTACTTGAACCATCACACCCTGTAAATCTTGGCATTCAAACTCCAAGTGATTTGTCTGGTGCAAGCAACAATATCTCGATAACATTAGTATGTTTGGGTCATCATCTTGGCCAAGATGTTTCATGTTTTTCATCATACTCCCTACAAAATCTATGAGGATCTCCTTGGGAATTTGGGTATTCACCAACCCTTGCACGGGGCTATCATTTGAATTTTCTTCTTCTTTGAGGTGGAATGTGAAAGCCTTATCGAACCAATACACCCCTAGGTCAGCTTGTGAGAACAAGACTTCATTTGGGGCATTGTACTTAGTTATCATCCATTTGAGTTTGGGTTCTGCATCAATCTTTATTTGGTTATTGATCCCCTTCCAAGGTAGCCAAAGTTGAGTGAAATCTATGGAGAACCAACCCCTCAGGGACCAGGTCCATTCCCTTCTGAGTAATATGCCATACATTTCTTGGATGTCCACCACATGTATGTCGATGCAATCCTAGATTCTAGGGTCAATGGTTAACTATATGTGCATATCCTTTAGGATCCCAATGACTTTGACCTATGTTTTTTCAAGTTGGATCACAACCTTGTTGGTTGGCTGAGGGTTCATCCCTAGCTTGTGGCATATGGATAATGGCATAACGTTACATGAAGCCCCTAAGTCAATCAAGTAGTTTTGTAAGTTCTTTCCAAAAATATTAAGGCTAAGCAACAATGGGGGCACTTCTACCCTATCCTTGAACATGGTTGGCATTGCCTCAGCCACATTTATGTTGGATGCATTTCTAGTGTTATTGTTGGTTGGGACCGATTTGGAATGATCCAGTAATTTCAGGAGGGCTTCTCTCTGCGAAGGAAAAATTTTCAACATATTGTTCATTAACATATTGGCTTTAACTCTCTTTAGTTCCTCCAATGCGTTATACTTTTTGGTGGCTCAAGCCAGATTCTTCAGCATGGTGGGCTGGTGTTGCGTTATCGGGGCAGCAGTCACACTAGGACCTCTAGGAGGTGTAGGATTATTGTTAGCCCATGGATCAGGTGGATTGGGCTGCATTCACAAGGGAATACCATCAGTCAGAGGTTCCCTTCTACTCCTCAGATTACAATTATTTCTATTGTTGTTCTGAAAAGAATGGATCTCAAAATATTCAAGCTAACTTTATTGATTAAAAGGGAAGAGAATTTCTTCTTTAGTTGTGTTATTGGAAGGACTCCCCCATACCTTGGTCATAAGAATCGAAGACCATGGAACTTAAATGAGTCTGAGAGTTATGAGGATCTTAGATCTATTGATTGTTGAACTCTCCCCTATACTCATTATCTGATTGGTGTGTGTTGGGAGCTTGAGTGAAATTGGCCTTGGATGAGTTAAAGGTGTTAGCATTATTAGAGGGTATGCTACCATTATTAGGGCATGTGTTCCACATTCTATTATTTTGTTGTTAACCAAACTTCTTATCTTGAGAAGCATTCCCATAACCTCCACCATTATTTTTATTGTTGTTTTTAAAATTTCCATAATTATGATTTTGATTGTGGGAGTAGGTGTTTGGAGCAGCAGTTCATCGTTGGTAGTTCCCTTGGTTCTAAGGTGGATTAAGCTTCATCCTTGTGATCTCACCCGTTAACTAGGACAATGTCTTTTTCATGGCATCCAACTCATTCACTAAAGCATGGTCTCATTTGGGACATCATGCTTTTTCTCACATAGAGCTTCCTTATGTGCATCATATCCTAGGTATGTGATGGCGAGTGGTGGGGAAACAGTGTATGGGGCCGACACCGGATTGACCCTTGGGGTGTGCTGCACCAAGAGTTGATTATGTGCTATGAATGGACCATTCATGGTAGCATTCCCTAATGCTGGTGAGACACCATATTTTCCACCTGCTTGTGGATCCATTTGTTGGGTAAATGTGACAGCTTCATCACATACTTTCTCCAAAGTGTCTATGTCACCTAGGGGAAGCCTCTTCAAGAATATGGATGTTAATGAATCCAAGGCATGTAGGCACACTTGTATAGAAGCCCCAACTATTATAGTATAAGGAGCCTCTAGATTTTGGTACATCTTACGAAAATGGTGATTGAACATGGAAATTGGTTCGTTGAGGTCTTTTCTCACTGAGATGAACTGGTGGTGAAGATTAGCCGAATCCACATATAACTTGAATTGATTAAGAAACTTTGTTTCAAATTCCCCCCATGTGGAGAGGGATCCCTGTTGCAAGTTCAGATACTAGTTGTATAAAAATTCTACCAATGTGTAAGGGAAAAGCTGACACATGACATCTTGATGAGAAATCTCTTTGCGATTGCATAATTCTTTGAATGCATGAACGTGTACTTCCTCTGTCCTAGATTCTCCATAGATGAAACATGGACATAATTTCTTAGGATTCTTGGGCACCTTGTGGAGTTGTCCTTGTATATCCAATGGAGATATTTTATCATTTGTGAAAAAGGCCATTGGAGCTAGTGGTAGAGTAGCAACAGGTGGAGCAACAATGTGAGAAAATGGAGGAAGATTAGGCTGATATGAAGTATCCTCTCCAAGTCTTTCTTTGCAACTATGAGGTCTGTGAATTTCTTTGAGTTCAAGGAATTCCCATTTTTTTGGTGAAGATTTGATGCCTTATTCAAACCTTTCAGGCGAGAATGATCCAATGTTCCAGGGTATTCCTTTTGAGAGCCCTCCTTCTAGCACCACTTATGTTGAACAACATTTTTACACAAGACAATGGCTAGGAATTTATGTGAGAAAATCCCCCTTTTGGAAGAATGATATTAGTCACTCTCAAGGTTCCTTCTAGGTTGGGTCTCAACCTCTTAGATAGCTCAACTGAAGATAAATGTGAATCTATTCACAAGGCCTTTGCTGGTTCATATCTTGAAGGGCTGCAAAACAAACTTTAAAACACCACAATATTTCTCTTTTTGGATTTTCAAATTTTAAAATGGAAAGGAATGTAAATCTAATTAATCAATTGTAATTGATTTACAAAGAAAGCAAGGGGTAGGGTAACAATAATTTGAAGGAAAGTTGCTAAAAGAAACTAATGGACATAAACCAATATCACACTGCTTCGCAAATTAAAATACCAAGAAGATGAGGAAACCCACAAAACAAAGATCTAAATAAATCATGATCTTCAGCTTGGCAAATGCAATCATCAATGGAAATAAACACAAATGTATAATAAGCCAAATATCATCAAATCATGAAGCCACCATAGATGTGCGTACACATGAGACAAGTTTATCTTCAAAGTGCTGAAAAACAAAGATCTTCTCAATAATTTGTCACAACAAAGCAATGTAACACCAGCAAACACCAAACTAAAATAATCATAGATTTAAACCACCACACAATCAATTGGCTCTCTGAAATAAACAAATGACCAATTCACACATTCATAAATCTCACAAAGGTAGTAGAAAAATCACACCATGATTGAAGCACCAATTGTATGTATTGTATTATGATCAAAATCTGACCTTCATTACATTGAGTTCATATAATTTATAAAGTTGTACTCTCATTTTCACAGCTAGGGTTTCGGCCACATCTAAAACTCAAAAATAAATTTAAACTATAGATTACATGAAGGAAACTACCTCTAAAAACAAGTTAAACTACCCTAGCATAGAATTAAGCCTCGTGCATTACAAAAACTAGAGCAGATCATGCATAAAATGACTCAAAACACAACTGGAACTCATGCAAGCTCTCCATGAAACTTCACAATCCTATCCTTTATCCTATGTTGTGGCTTCTCCACGTGGACTCAATTGGAAGAGGTCCTCAAATCATGTAGAAACGACCCCATAGAAGTGATCCATCTGATTGAAAAATCAAGTTTGAGATGACTGAAGTCAAACGGTGGTCATGCATAGAAATCTCGAATCCTGACGGGTGCCCCAAAAAAATGAAACTCCAAAATTGACTAAGTGTGAATGTGAACTTTCCCCAACTTTTGAACTTTGAGAGGCCGAAAATCCTCTAGGACCGAAATACTGAAAATCAGGGCCTTCAAAAATGGCTAAGTGTGAAAAATTGTTTTTCTTCTATGCAAAATTTGACTGAGTCCAAACTAGGTGAGATTTGTGGAACCTATCCACAATCTCTTGTACTTCTTCAAAGTCATCCATTTTGATCCCTTCAAGTAGTTCTTTCTATTTCTATCAGAAGGTGATCAATTCCATTTCAAACCCATGTATTTCCTCTTCCCAAGATAACATCTTCTGGATCTCTTCCTTCTATTAAAATATATGTTGGAGGTCCTCTTTTTTTTAACTCCTCCAAAGATGTCCAGGTACTAATTTATAATGACATTCACAGGATTCATTGTTTTCTCATCATCTTCTTCATATAGATCCAGATCCAAACCTTCAAAAAATTATGCATTTCCCCAACAAAAAGTAGACCCTTAGCCCTCTTCTTATTCATCCTTTCCAGCACCTTTTCAAAATGGTCAATGCACTGGTGATATCTTGGATCCACACTTCAAAATTATCTAGCTCTGACCCTTCATACACCTTAACCAAAACTTGCAAGTGTTTCTTCCTTATTACTACAAGATCTTCTAGTGCCTTTTGCCACTTCAAGGTATTCTCTTCCAAACCATTCTCATCACTCATAATCTTGACCAAGGATGTGATTCCTTGAAGAATACTTTGAAAAGGCCTCAGAATCTTCTTGAGAGACACCTTGGAAAAATCCTCAAAATCAGCCTTCCAGTCTACACAAGATTGAACAAAATAATGTGGGATATCTGCCGATGTATTTACATCACCCTCTTCTCCAAAATAGCCTGTAATGAGGCCTTAGGGTTACTAGGGTCAATGGGACCCACTGTCTTAATAATAAACTTCTTCATAGCTTCATTATGTTCCACCAAAGGTTTTATCTTCTCTTAATCCTTATCCATGAAGCCTAGAGCATGCTTCAACCCGAGAGTAGCCAGAGTTTTACTCCCTTCTCTAGTTGGCTCTCCCAAATCACCTTCTTCCAACACATAATCATCTGGGCTGACTTTAGTTGTACTGATATTCATTATAGGGACAGACACTTGAGCTTTCCATCTCCCCGCTTTGTCATGTGTTACATATGAAAGGGTCCTTTCTCATGTACTAGATCCCTCTTGATGGAATGCTCACCCTAATGCCATCATATATATTTCATCATCAGTATACACCCTTGTTCTTGGTTGAATCTCCTTGGTGAACCAAGTGGGCTTTGAAAAATAATTAAGGGGTTCATAAGGGGTTGATAGAGTCAAGGTTGTTGTACAGTGTTCTATCTCCATCTCCTCATGACTCTCTTCCTCTCCTCCTATTTCTTTCTCTTCCATAAAATTCAACTCTTCTTCAGCATTTGTTTGTTCTTCCTCATTTGTCTACTCTTCCTCTCCAACATATTTCTTCAATCCATCTTGTCCTTCTGACTGAATCTCACTGACTTCCTCTATTTCTTTCATGGGCTCTTGAGGCCCTTGTGCTACTACTTTAGTGTGAATAATCGGTGGAATAAGAAATAGGGAAGGAGTGTTTTGCATGGGAGGAGTAGGAGCAATGGGGGGAGTGGGTGAAGGGATTGGTGGAGGAGGTAGAGTTGGCATGGGATCATGAAAAGGTGGAGGTTGTGGAGGCAATTGAGTGGTTTGAAATAGAGGTGGAATTGGAGAAGTTAACAGTGTGAAATGCGAACGAGGAGGAGTTTGATGCACCGATGGAGGTGGAGTTGGAGAAGAATGTTAAGAATAGGGAATTTGTGTTGTAATATCCTCCTTAGAGGTGATACCTACAGAAGAATCCTTTCTAGACTCTTGACTCTCCTTCTGAATTTGAGTTGTAACTTCCTCAACTGATTCCTAAGACTTTCATGGAACTTCCTCTCCCACATTATCAAGAGGACTAGTGAAATGTGTAGGGATAGAATCAAAAGAAAAGGAATGTCCTGCAACTAGAGCATGTTTTTCATATTCTTGGAAACTATGAAGTCCCTCAAAATTTAAGATGATAAATTCATCATCACCCAGAGCATCTAGATTTATTGGCTCTACTTGGGTTTCTCCTCCAGCGTCTTCTTGATCATCTTCTAGTACTCTTCTTCTTTCAAGGATCCTGCTGACTGGGTTCTTCTGCTGAGGGGAACTTGATCCATCTCATCTTCATCATTCTCCAAGAGGGTGTCCATCTAAGTGGGTGTTGAGCCTTTCTTCCTCTTGTATACATGGCCTTTTATTACCCCGACCAGCCTAGGTCCAATCACCTTGAATTTAGGTGTCTTCTTTGGTGCACTTGGAGGTTCAGGACCACTAGAAGAAGGAACATCTAGAGGTGCTATACTCCTTGTCATTATATTTTTGGGTTTCTTTGAGTGAGTAGTCAAGCCGTATACCATAGGGAACTCGTGTCTGTATATCATTTATGGCTTCTGTGGCACAACCTCTTTAAATTGTGGCATCAACACCTTCTCCCCTTTCTTCTTCTTCTCCTTGGAGGGATGAGCTGGTTGTTGTTTCATTAGTACTAGATCCATAGGAAATGGATGAGAAATCCATTCCTTAGTCACTTTGATGATATGCCTAGCCTTGAAATTGATATCATCATTTTCATCTCTATCAACCTCTGCATTCAAGATGGCCCTAGTATATACTTTATCCAAATTGTAAATAGGATCCAGGACATCCTCAGAGTCATCTCCCTTCACCTTTGGGGGTATCTTCAATAGTAGAGTGGTTTTTGCTAGCTCCTAGATCATCTGATAGTAATCACGAATCCTGACCTCATAGTCATCAAAGTGGTTTATCTAATGGTCCTCAATATGGGGCTCCTGTACATAATGCCTTCCCATTATGTGACTATATATACCAATCAAATCAAAATAGGTCCTTATGAGGCTGTAGCTTTGTAATGGTAATTTATCCCATTTGAATGACAAGGACTTATGGATCTTCATATCTTGTACACAGTGGGGCCCTATGGAAATTGGGAAATCCCAACAATGTTTCTTCTTGTGCTGAATGTTCTCATGGGCATCCAAAAATTGTCTAGCCATATCCAATAGGATCACTCTATTAGATGGATATCTCAGTAGCTTCTTAGGAGGGAAGGTGCATCCCGCCACCTGGATGTATGTAAAAGTCTTGAATTGAATATAAAATTCCCCAAGGACCTTCACCTTTGCAGCAACTTATGTTGACATCCTTTTAGCATAATTTCCCTCTAAGGAGCGTATGATAGAAAATACAAAGGCATCATTGACGATGCATAAATAAAGGTTGTTGTGTGTGTAGTATTCCTTCTGAACTAGCTATGGGTAGACTGTGAATGACCATGCATTATGATCTCCCATAGCACCAACTTTCACCAATCCTGGGTACACTACTCTTGCAGCCAATAGGTACACAACATAGGATGTCATGTAGAAATGTGGGTCAGTCTTTACTATGATCAGCTACTGATCCAAGTTGTCATTGAGGATGGTGGCCCAATCTAATCTTGTCTACCTCTCCTTTATTTTTTTGATAAGAAGGGTCATCCATGGTTCTAGCTGTATAGACTTTGGTAGTACATACACCTGACTGATCATGGTGATGGCTTCTTGGATTTCTTCTTTCATGTATCCTCTTCGCATGATGTATATCCTTTCCAACTCATTCCTAGGTAGAGGTTGTATAAGGTACTCTTTTTTCATGATGTCATGGGATAATGAGACATTCATATTTTAGAACTCCATTCCCTTACCAATGAAGAAGTTGTAGAATTTGTCGACCCCTTTGGGCAAGTGGAAGACATCTTCAATATTGTTTGGCCTGAGATCTAGAACTACTTCATCCATGCTATTCTTAACCATTCTTTCATCCAGTATGTAATGACTTTCCAGAGTGTTGATTAAATCTAAGGATGGGATGGAGATAGGGTGTGTAGCTTCATTTACCAGAGAATAGTACACTAATGAAGTGTAGTCCTCAGACCTCCTTACTGGTTGTGCACATTTGACCAGGTAATCATTCTAGTTGATGTTCCTAATGTTGGTATCCATAATCTCGGCATGTAAGTTTCCCACCTTGGAGGGTGTGTGATACCCCTTGAATTGATACCTCATAGCTGGTGAATTGACCTTCTCTACCATTTCTACAAGGAACCAAAGGAAACAGATGAAAGATTTATTAAATTCATAAATTATACAAGAGAAAATGAGATAGAAATAGTTAAACCATTCAATTTTACAGTGCCAGGAAACTAATTTCAACCTTTTGGACCTTCAGGGATACGTGACCTTCGAAAGGCTAAAAATGCTGAAATGCCAAAGGAACAGACCTAGCCAGAGTTTTGGTGATCAGGCACGTTAGCTCATGAACATGAGTATTGTGTGATTTGGGAATGTTGGTTCTTTGGTCTGCGAAAACACCAAAGAGCCAAAAATGACTTAGCTGATATTTGGTGAAGAGACCCCTCTGTGACTTTCGGACTGTGAAAGTTTGAAAGTTTTAGGGAAGAATGCTAAAAAAAATAGGTTTAAGGGTTTTGCGCTTGAAATTGAGCCCAAAAATAGGTCTGACCAAAAACTCGAGGCTTAGGGGTCTAGGGGGACAACCCTGTGACCCCAAATTAGGACATGACTGAATAGAACTCTCAAACCCTAGCTAAAATGGTAACTTAGAAAGAAAAATGGGAAGCAAAAACTAGAAAAACAACAAGAAAAGAAGAGGGAGGATGAAGAAAAACACCAACCTCAGAGCCACCATGAGGTCTATGAAGACAAGAAGTAAATACAAGCAAGAAGGGAAGCAGAAAGGAGCTGAGGAAGAAAAGTGACTAAAAACACCAAAAAAATGTGATCATAAGAAGAACAAGTGAGGGAAAAAAGCAGCTCACTACCTTATATAGGTAACCAACGGCGGTGACATCAACCACCTCCACCAATCAGCCTTTTGGCCTTTCGGGGGTTCCAAACCTCCGAACGTTCGAAAGGCCAAAAGGTCGACTCTCTTTGAAGAGTCAGACCTTTCGATGCCCACACCTCTGAAAGTTTGAAACCCTTGGAGTTCAAAATACCCAAGGTTGGTCAAATTTTTGGACCTTTTGCACTTTTGGGCCTCTGAAAGTGCAAAAGTGCAAAATACACAGAAGACTAAAAGGAAACAACTAGACCTAAAGACAGACAACTAAATAGGCAAGTAGACAAACACCCTAGGACAAGTTATAAAGAGGGGGGGGCCTGAAGCTTAGAGGCTTAAAAGGGGGGCATGGTTGTGGAACCACACCATTAGTATTATGGAAAAAGTACATGGGGTCCATGAAATCCATCATCATCTGTTAATATTCATTGGATGAACTTTGGATCAAGGGCCCATAGAGCATTTTGGGCCAATTTGAGGAATAACCTCCTTTTGGAAAAGTTCTCCAGATAGATGACATGTGTCTTGAGTGGGTTCCCAAGCTTCCGTCATCAACTATTGACAACCACAAGATGAGAATAATATCCATTACCAAGATGTATTTTGGGCCAAACTGAGAAAGGACCTCCTCCTTTTAGAAATGTTCTCCAGAAATAGGATATGTGTCGAGAGTGGGGTCCTCAGCATTCATCATCAAATAACATTGACTGTGATTTTCATTTGGAAAATATATTTCTCCAACTAATTATATTTTATAAAATGTATTGATGGAGGTAGATTCTAGGTTCTTTGATCACATTGAACATGGACCATGAATTAGAGTTGTATTTCTAGTTCTTTCTCTAAGGAGTCCCTTGAACTAGGCATAAAATAATAAAATATAATTTCTTTGTCACTTTTTGATTAAAAAAAATTGCTTATTGATAGGGCTAGGGTTAGAGTTAGGGGTTAAAATAAGGTTTAGTGCTTAATTAGATTTAATGAGGGTTTTATTTTTGTTTATTGTTAGTTTTATGCTATTTTGGTTTATGATTAGGGTTTGATTTGGTTTAATGTTCAACTACCTTTAGGGTTTGGATTTAATTTTGTTTATTGCAAGGGTTAGGGTTCAATGTGTTTTTCAATTAGACTTAGGGTTCAATTTTGTCTAGAATTGGGGTAATGGTTTAAGTTGTACTATTAAATTAGCTTTATGATGAGGCCTAAATTTGGGTGGTTGTTTAGAGTTAGGGTTACAATTCAATTATATTTAATGTTAATGTTTAATTTAGTTTAGTGTTAAGTTTAGGAATATGTATAGAAGGAAAGTTAGAAGTAGAATTCAAATTTGGTTTAAATGTTCAGTTAGAGTAAGGGTTAGTGTTGAATTTGGTTTTAGGATTAAGGATTGATATGGTTTAGAGTTAGGGTTCAATATGATTCAAGTGTTAGGATTGCATTCCAATTTGGTTTAGGTTTATGGTTAGTATTCAATTGGGTTCACTATTACAATTAGGTTCAAGTTGGTTTAGTGTTTATCTTAGGATTAATAATTTATTTAAGTTGGGGATGCAATTTGGGTTTTTCTTTAGTCTTAGGTATATGGTTTAATTATATGTAGGGGTAAGCTTATAGTTAAATTTGGGTTTTGATTTGTGGTTGATTTACTCCTAATTTTAGGATATAATTATATTTAGGATTAGGGTTATATTTTAGTTCAATATTTTGGTTTACTATGAGGGTTAGGGTTTCATTAAATTTGGGACAAAAATTGGTAAAATATTTAATTAGGTTCACAATTAGGGATCACTTTTATTTAATCTTAGGGTTAGGTTCAATATGGTTGATGCTTTGATTATGTTGAAGGTTGTGGTTATGGTGAAATTTGGTCAAGTGATATGGTTCATTAATAATATTACATATAGAAATACAGTTAATATTAGGATGTAAATATTTAACCTAATTTAGTAAGTTTTATGGTTCAATTTGGTTTAGTGCTAGGGTTAGGGTTTAATTTTTTATATTTTAATTTTATAGTTTAATTTGTTTAGTGTTAGTTTAATAGTTTCATTTTGTTTACTATTTATTTATATGTAGACTTAGGGTTCAATTATATTTTCTTGGTGGTTTACTATTGTATTAGATTTATAATGGTTAAATTTAAGTTTAAATTTAATAAGGGTTAGGGTTAGATTTTTATTAGTCTTTTATAAAGGTTGTAGTTCAATTGACATTTTGGTTGGGGATCATATTTTGATTGTATGTCTTTCGACCAATATGTGAAGAAGTGGAATAGGAAAATATGTCTTGGAGGAGCATTTTAGATATATAGAAATAAATTATATATATATATATATATATATATATATATATATATATATATTCTCTCTCCTACCCTCCTACCTATATCTCTTTGAATCTTCATTATCTTCTCTCTCCCTCCCTCCATACCCTCTCTTCTCTCCCCCTCTAGTTATCTCTATCCCTTTAACCCCCCATCTAATCTCCTCTACCCTATACCTATATTTCTCTTTCTTTATCTTCATCCCTCTCTATCTCTCCCTCCCACACTTCCTCCCTATCCCCCTAGCCATCTCTTTTAATTTACCTTATTTTTGAATTCTCTTCAAATATATTTCTATCTCTCCCTTTCTCTTTTTTGTTGTTTTCACTACCTCTCTATCCTTCTCCCCCTCTATATATGTACCTCCTTGTGCTTATATATATCTATCACTCTATCACATTATCTATATATCTCTATATCTCTCCCTCTTCTCTTTCCATTATATATCTCTCTCCATGGCTCTCTCTTCATTATGTTTTGGGTTAGGGTTAAATTTACTTTAGTGTTCCAATAGGTTTAGTGTTAGAGTTCAATTTGTTTTAGTTTAAGATTGGAGTAAAATTTGGGTTAGGGTTAGTATTTAATTTGGTTTTATGCTCAATTAGGTTTATGATTAGGGTTTAATTTTATTTAAGGTTGTGATTATAATTCAAACTGGTTTACTTGTAGGGTTTAATTTTGTTTATTGTTAAGGAACTAAGTTTTGAGTTTTTTAGTGTTATGGGTAGGGTTTAACCTGGTTGGGTATTTGGATTTAGTTCTATTTACTATTAGGTTTAAGATTAAATTTGGTTTATTTTTAGTTTGAATATTGATGATTAGTTTGAAGGTTAGAATTACATTAGGTTCAAAGTTAAGGTTGGTATTTGTTTAATCTTGTGGACTAAGGATAGGGTTTAACTAGGTTTAAGATTATGTTTTAAGATGGTTAGAATTTTATTTGATTCTATCTCCTTTTCTCTCCTTACATCTCTCTCTTTAACCTCTATCATTCTCGCTACATTTATTTCTCCTATTTTATACCACTATTTCTCCCATTTCTCTCCATTTCTCCCTATTTCTCTCTCTTTCTATATCTCTCTAATTCTATATAAAAATATCTATTTATCTCCCTCACTCTATCTCTACTCCATATATTTACATATATATCTCCCTCTCTATATATATCTCCATCTCTATCTATATATTTGTAGTATGTAAAAATATAAATAAAAGACAAGCATGAACAACTGCACTTATTCCTACAGAGTCACACACACCTCAAATGATATGGATACAAGTATACAAATGTGATGAATAAAAATGAGAAATAAGACTTAAAATATTCAACACATAATATGAAAACCTCCCAAAATAATAAAATGTAGATGATTTATTGTAGAAGGTATGTAGTTTCTCACAAAACATGCATCATAACAATGCCTAAAAAGATGATTATTGAATGAGGAGGACTCTCAATTTATAGAATTTTGGGATAAATGGATGTTTAGGATTTAAAATGGGATGAAGGGCTAGGATTAACTTGGATCAATGAGGTGGATTCCAAGTGTAAGCCAAGTGGATAATGTCTTTGACCATTCAAAAGGTGAGATTTTCTCACACATATGTGAGCAACCTTTGATAGTGATGGTTCAATGACAAGAGGGTACAAAGGTGTAAGAGGGTGAGAGGACCAAGGTTGGGTTCAGATGTGAAGGGGGGGAAAAGGTGTAAGAGTGACATGTGACTTGGGTTTTCTAATCCATTGATTAAGATTGTGCAAATAATTAGGGAGTGATTAGGTGGGAGATTAGAATAACTAGTGGGAAAGTGGGTTGGTTTGAGTTAGAAGGATGGGTTAGGTTAGGGAAGTGAGGTTAGGTGAGGGTTAAACTTAGAATCCATGTTCTAAAATAGAATTAAATGTGTCAGAGTTCAATTTGTTCTAGTGTAAGGTCAGGGTGAAATTTGGGTTAGGGTTAGTATTTAATTTGGTTTGATTTTCCATTTCTTTTATGATTAAGGTTGAACTTGCGTTAGGGGTTTGATTACAATTCATTCTAGTTTAGGTTTAGGTTTTATTTTTTCTTATTGTTAGGGAACTAAGTTTCAAGTTTTTAAGTGTTAGGGGTGGGGTTTAATTTAGTTTTGGATTTGGATTTAGCGTTATTTGTCTGCTATTAGATTTAAGATTCATTTTGGTTTATTCTTAGTTATAGGATTAAATTTTTATTTAATTACATTAGATTCAAAGTTAAGGTTGGTATTTATTTAACCTTATGGAGTCAGGTTTGAGTTTAATAATGTCTAAGTTTATTTTTAAAAATGGTTAGGATTTGATTTGACTCTACGTCCTATTAATTTATTTGGATTAAAAGATCAACACAAATTTGGCATTCCTTAGGTTTAACTTCTTATACTATTTGATTAGGTTTAGGGCTAGGGTTATATTTAATTTAGTGTTCAAATAAGCTTAGTGTTAGGGTTCAATTTGTTATAGTGTAAGGTCAAGGTAAAATTTGGGTTAGGGTTTAATTTGGTTTGATGTTCAATTAATTTTATGATTAGGGTTGAACTTGCTTTAGGGATTTGATTACAATTCATTCTAGTTTAGGATTAGAGTTATTTTTGTTTATTGTTATGGAACTAAGTTTAAATTTTTTAAGTGTTAGAGGTGGAGTTTAAAAATGTTTGGGGTTTGGATTTAGCATTATTTGTCTACTATTAGGTTTAAGATTCATTTTGATTTATTGTTAGTTATAGGATTAATATTTTTTAAAAAGATTATATCTACATTAGGTTCAAAGTTAAGGTTGGTGTTTATTTAAGATTATGGAGTGAGGTTTGAGTTCAGTAATGTCTAAGGTTATATTTTAAAAGGGTTAGGATTTGATTTGATTCTATGTCTTATTTATTTGTTTGGATTAAAAGAAAAACACAAATTTGATGATTACTAGGTTTAATTTATTACACTATTTGATTAGGTTTAGGGTTAGAGTTAAATTTACTTTCATGTTCAAGTAGGCTTAGTTTTAGGGTCCAATTTATTCTAGTGTAAGGTCATGGTAAATTTTGGGTTAGGGTTGATGTTTAATTTGGTTTCATGTTCTATTAATTTTATGGTTAGGTTTGGACTTGCTTTAGGGTCTTGATTATAATTCATTCTGGTTTAGGTTTAGGGTTTTTTTTAGTGTTAGAGAAGTAAGTTTTAAGTGTTAGGGGCAAGGTTTGATTTTTTTGGGGTTTGGATTTAGATTTTTTGACTATTAGGTTTAATATTCATTTTGTTTTATTTTTAGTTATATGATTAATGGTTTTGTTTAAATATTATAATTACATTAGGCTCAAAGTTAAGTTTGATATTTATTTAAGCTTGTGGAGTGAGATTTGAGTTCAGTAATGTTTAAGGTTATGTTTTAAAAGGGTTAGGACTTTATTTGATTCTATGTCCTATTGATTTGTTTGGATTGAAAGATCAAAACAAATTTGAAAATCCTTAGGTTTAATTTCTTATACTACTTGATTAGGTTTAGGGTTAGGGTTCAATTTACTTTAGTGTTCAAATAGGCTTAGTGTTAGGGTTCAATTTGTTCTAGTTTAAGGTTATGGTAAATTTTGGGTTAGGTTTGGTGTTTAATTTGGTTTGATGTTCAATTAAGTTTATGATTAGGTTTCAATTTTTTTGGGGGTCTTGATTACAATTCATTCTAGTTCAGGTTTAGGGTTTATTTTTGTTTATTTTTAGGGAAGTAAGTTTCAAGTTTTTAAGTGTTAGGGGTGAGGTTTGATTTGGTTTGGGGTTTGTTTCTCTACTATTAGGTTTAAGATTCATTTTGGTTTATTTTTCGTTATAGGATTAATAGTTTTTTTTAATGATTATAATTACATTAGGCTCAAAGTTGATTTGATTTGATTTGATTCTATGTCATGTTGATTTATTTTTATTAGGGTTGAACATTATTTAAGGTTATGATCATAATTTAATTTGATTTACTTTTAGGGTTTATTTTTATTTATTGTAAGGGAGCTAAGTGAGAGGAGAATATTTTAATAAAAATATTAACTAATATCAATTTAATAAATTTACAACTCTATCAAATGAACAAATCTATACAAAAATTTCCCTCCTTTTATTTTCACCAAATTTTCCCTGCAAGTTTTATCGACAGTTTGATTTGTGCATGCAAATAAACAAGTGAACTAGTTAAAGAGGTTGCTTGAACCAGTTGAAGACGCTACTTGAACCAACTCCACATTTTACTCCTAAAAAAATGAGCGGTGGTTGCTAAACAAAATAAAGTTAGTAGTCACATGGGGATTTGTTGTTAATTCTCCCATTTCTCTCCCTCTCTCCCAATTTTTCTCTTTTTATATCTCTCTATTTAATGGTTTTCATTGTTTTGTATTACAGGATCCAGAGGAGGCCACATAGAGAGGAAGTGGATAACATACACCTACTAAATCACTAAGAGAAAAGTGGGAGAAAATAAAGGTAAGTAGAGGAGATAAAGTCATTTTTGTATGAGGCTTCTGAGGTCAAACTTATTGCTTGAAAATGTATGGAAATGGTAACTAAATGTGATTATATACCAAGGTAAAATTTTGAAAATGAGCATGAGAAAAAAATGATATCAATATGTCAAATATATGACTAAAGTGAAGTTTTGTGTTGGATACAATATTTGTTGAAATGAAATCATTTACTATGATATGTATTATAGGAGATAGAAAAGGCCATTATAATAAATTATTTCATATCAAATGAGGACACAATGGATGAAGCAATACATTAGGTACTCAAATTTTGACTTCAGAATAAATGATTTGATGTCATTTTATGATATGTCCATCTTTTTCGTAGAATTATTGAAATTATAATGTATTATCCAATCTTACATAAATTAATGCAAGTTGTTGATTATTTTGATGGAGATTGGAGAAAATACAGAGATTGAGCATTCAAATAGCAAAATAAGAAGATGTGTATGTGGACATAGATTTAAAACTATTAAATCACGTAAATGATAGTGGGTGGAAGAGGACATGACTATGGATCCTATACAAAAAATAATTGATTGAACTAAAGAAGAGGTTTTTTGGGACTATAGTACATGGGATGAATACTTTGAGAAAATTGTTGTTTGTGAATGTTCTATAAGTCGTGGAAAGGAAAAAATCAAGCAAGTAATTACAAAAAGATATTAACTATTTGATGAGCTTCCAGTTGGAAGTCCACCTCCTACAACTGATTCAAATCAAATAGGAATTGTGGAAAGAGGGTTTTGAAATTGATATAAATCACATGTATACTTCATTTACACATTGTTCTATATTATTTAAACAACTGCTTTTTTCTTAATGGATACTTGTAGGAAAAATTTATTGGTTTAAGGAATCTTGGATCACTAACTTATAGCCTAGAGGTAAATGATCATTCATCATATGATACATCTAAAAAATATATGTGCCAATATACCAACTTAGAAGATGAGGAATTGATGAAAATAAGTAACAAATCAAGAGTCGATTTAAAGATGCATAATTTTCTTAAAGACACGGGGAAGGTGGAATAAATACCCTATAAGAATGAATGTGATGGAGATGATGAATTTCCCTTGATTTTGAGATCAATTTACAAAGAGACACTTGACCATCATCTATATTACGCCTGGCCTAGTGATCAACAACTACCTAGATTGTATGAGGTGTTTCAATTTTTGGGATACAAATACATGATACAACCCTCAAATATTCATGGAGTGAATCTAGGCCTCTTTATTGTCCAAAATGTACATGTGGGATCTAAACATAGAAATAATTTAGAAAAAACCACTAGGAGATTACTTCCATATTATGGTCCATCATATTAAAGTGGTGAATGAAGAAGGCTAGAAAAATATAAGCCTAACATGTCAGCATATGGTCTAAATTCGAATATGTATACACATAATATCCAATTGGAAAGTGGAAAATAAATGAATAGAGGTCATATTATGTATATAGATGGATGTGCACACACAAAAAAAAATATTGCAGGATTTATAAATGATAGTAAGGGAAGAGACTTTGTTGTAAGGCCAAATTGTCAATTTGTTGAGCTTATAAATGATAAAGATGGCGATATGGAAAGAGAGGTCGATAGATTGATAATTGTTGAGGATATTATGGACCTTACCATTTGGTATAAGTTATTTATTGATTAACCCTTCTTAAAATAAACTCCTAGGTGAAAGAAAAGGGAAGAAAAAGGTCTCCCTAATAATGTTTTTAAGGGAAAAAAATACTAAATAATTATAAATGAGTACGAACTAATATTTTATAAACTATGTTGTTAAAATTATATTTTATTTAAATTATTGTATAGATAAGGTAGTCTATTGTTGGAAATCTTATTCAGGAAAGTGAGATACTGAGAGGGGGGTGAATCGGTTATCCACTAAAACTTTCACTTTCATATCAATTCAACATATGTATTATTATCATGAACTTCAATGCTGAAATGAATCTAACATTCTAATCACATCCATAAAATATAACTCATAACACAAAGATTTGGTAACCCAAAAACCCTTGAAAGGTAAAACTGGGGTGGGGATGACACCCATAAATATTCACTATTGTAGCAATAAAGTGTCCCTTTTAGGGCTAAAAAGGTTTGATCACTTCTGGTGATCTACCCTATGAGGGGTCTAACCTTTTAAGAGCTTACAAACTTATACAATCTACATTTATTAAAGGATTTAAAACTCACAACTAAGTAAGCACTCGGTCAAGAGATTTACGAAGGTCTTTTAGGACCACTCTGCAAAGAGATTTACCTTGATTCACTTGCTAGAATGTATCAGTACCTGATCTTTCATTTTGTACTTCAAATTCTAATAATAGATCTCCTCTTTCCAATACTTATCTGATCTCAAAATCAAATATTTCTTTGTCCTTTCCTTCACTTCTCTGCTCGATCACTCTACCTGATCTTTGCATCTAAAAATAAAAACACTACTTCCATCTGCATACATGAGATCTCCTCTGTTACTAATTTTAGGGTTTTGATATCACCTTATATAAACAACTAATCAAGCTTCTAGATCAAGATCAACAATATAGATTCATCACTTATGCCACTTAAGCATTCCCTTTTTATGATTGGTTACATTTCTTGCATAGGAATTAATGATTGAAATCATGATCCATAATTAACTCCTTAATTAACTCAACAATCATTAAATCATGCATAGATGTTGGCCAAAAAAATTTACCTAGGTTTTTGTGCCATTACAAACACATATACAAAAATTGGTTCACTCGGCATATGAAGCCTCTAATGCTCTGTCAAAATTGTTCTCCATATACTAGAACTCGACATTGACTCTTCTATACAACTCGACATATACTACTCAATAACTACTGAAGTACTTGGCAACCTCTGACTTTCTCAACAGTAACTACTACTCGGTAACTATACAAAATACAAGTCTAGTATATTACTTGGCCTTAATAGGATGGATCAGTCACAGTGATGACCAACCAACATTTCCTTGAAAATGACTAAGTGTTGGATGCTAATATGTAACATGACTTAGAAATCAACAATCTCCCCCTTTGACAGTAGTGGCAAAAACACTTTGTCACGACACTTCATTACATAATCAAAATAGTACTTAATACTTGAGTACTCCCCCTAAGACTGTGACTTGGTCTTCATTATATTTACATAATATACATTACTCTGACATATAATGAATATACATTACATTAAAAAATATTATGTCATAACTTTCTCATTCTACTCTATATCCCCATTGATCTTTGTAAGTACATGAGTATATGACTCATTTCCCCCTTTTTACTCATTTCCCCCTTGTTTTTGTTACTTTGAGCTGTTGGGGTGTAGGGGTTAGATAATACTTGTCCATAAATGGTTTGTGAAGCTTCATAATCATTTCTAGTACATTATCCCATCTAGATCTGACAAACTCCAAAACTTGTATCTTGATCTATAGCTAAGCAGCTAGATCAACCAAACTCTCAATAATAGAGAGATGATGATCTCTTTGTACTAACTCCTTTTTCGATACCAAATCACTTTGCATAACCTCTAGATGAGGTATCAAAATTGTTTGAATTGATATTAAATTGGATCTTATCCATCCATCATTAGCCATTATCTCAGCTAGTCTTCCTTGGGCATGAATAAATCTTGTGAAATGAATAGAGCTGGAACTTGCATCCATGCTCAATGAGTGTCTGGTAGACTTCAGGTCCAATAGTAGCTTCTCAATAAGCTCTTGATTTTCCTTAGTGAATGTCCCTACATTACATAACTATTTATACAAATTAAGAATGAACATTTTGTACAACCTCTTCTAGGTTATTAACTAGGTCAGAAAGTTCTACTTGTTTTATTGTAATATCTATGGAGACCTTCTCAAGTAATTTGGTCTCAAACTTTTTTTAGACCACTACATTAGCTTTCATTTTCTTCACTATCCTCACCATTCACCTTTTTGACAATGGGTACCAATTTCTCTAGTATAGGTGAAGTTTCATTTATATCATATAAATCAAAAGCCTCTTCAAATATGTTCTTTATTTCATGTAGTACCTGCTTTTGTTGATGTTGTTGTCTTAGTTCTTTCTTTCTCTTTATCTTCAAGAGATCTTTCAATATTTTCATCTGTTCATATGTTAATTTATCATTTTCCCACTTTAGAATCACCATAACTTCATCTAATGTTACCTATGTACTGGGAGACTTATCCTTTTTCTTATGTAGTTTCTTCTTCTTTAGCTCCGGTGTGCTGCTACTCGGCAGCTGTACTAAAGCCTGAATATCATCTTGCTCCTTAGGTTCTTGAATCTCCTCAGTCATTTTAATCTCAGTCTCCTTTTCTTCTTCAATATGAGACCCTAAAACTTCTATTGTAGACTTATCTACTTGATTTTTTTATGTTCTCTTCTCCTTCTCCTTTATTAATTTCAATATTTACCTTGACAAGTGTATTCTCTTTAGTTTCCATCTTATCCTATTCCTTGAAACTTGTTCCTTGAATGACCTTTTCTTCAATTGTGACTATGTGAGAGCTTGTAGGTCTTGAGTCTACAGTTGGTGCACTCTCAATATTTTGATAATCTTTTACTTGTATGAGAATTGGATTGGTGCACAGTAGAAAGGGATTTGAGGCTACCTAGATAATAATTTGACTTTTGATTTCTTCATCAGTCAAGACATTAATATTTACTTGTGTATCCTCGGGGACATTCTTAATAGTGATCACATCCTATGATTCACTCAATTCTACCTTTTTCCTTTTCTCTTCCTCAAGGATATGTAGATCTACATCCTCAATAACCACTTCTTCAAAAGATTTATTTAGTATGGAGTAAGACCTTAGCTTAGGAATAAACCTATTTCTATGTTGATCCATAAATTTTTCTATCTTCTTTGGAGTCAATTTAGGCATAATCTATGCCAATGTTCCTTCTCTTATTTGTCTCTTAGTCACAATGACATACTGCCATCTTGCATCAATTTTACTAAATAAATCATCAAGGATTAGATTACCTATCTCCAAAGGTGTCATTTAAAATGTATATAACATTTCCATCATTGCCTTTTCAATCTTTTCTTTATCAACATTGCTTAATCTTTCAAATTTGATAAACTTAAATCCTACCAAACCTAGAGTTCTCTTGATGTTATGGCAGATTTCATCCACACTAGTAGGATGCCCGTGTGTTGCCACCTTGAGTTTATTAATGTCATCTATATCAGTCATCTCTTAATCATCATCATCTTTTTGTACGAGACAACGGCTAGGAATTTGTGTAAGAAAATTCTCGTCTTGAAAGAATGATGTAAATCAATCTCAAGGTTCCTTCTAGGTTAGGTCTCAACCACTTAGATATCTCAATTGAAGATAAATTTGAATCTATTCATGAGGAGGCCTTTGCTGGTTCGATCTTTGAGGGACTACAAAAAAATCTTAAAACACAACAATCTTCCTTTCTTTTTTTGTATTTTTTGAATCTTTAGATAAAAGAAAAATAAATCTGATCTAATCTATTGTGATTGATTTTGTAAACAAATTAGAAAATAAATGAGAATAGGTGATGCAGGAGCATCTCAGGTCCTTGGAAATCTTGTGTCACCAAAAACATGTTTTTATTTTCCTATGTTGCTCAGTTCTTTCTTTGATCGAGTCGGTTCGGTATTGCTCAATTTCCGTTGTTAATCATGGTTGGTCAGTTATCTCTATGGCACTCAGTGAATTTACCTAGTGCTTGGTGATGCTTGTCTAGTGCTTGGTTATCCTTTCTTACTGAGATTTTTGTTTTAGTTTCCTATTGAGGCTGAATCTTGCAATTAATTATGGTTGTAGATTAATGTAGGTATCTATCATTGGGAAGTGTGTGGACCTAGATCTGGTCATTCCTTCCATTGATGGTGGATCCAAAGGCTGACTTTTTTGGTAGCCTCTTGTATATATCACAAACTTTGGTTGTAGTTTAGAGAGTCAATTGGAGGTCAGTTTTGGAATAAGAGATACAAGTTAGAAGTTTGGGAAGATAGTTTTAGATCCTCGCATGTTGGAGGACTTTTGTACTTGAATTATAATATCTAGCCTAAATCAGGAAGGCCTTACAGCCTGCATTGTATGAATCAATTTGAGTAAATATATAAATTTATCTACATTCTCTCTCCCACTTGTGTGTTTTTTACTTCAGTGTGTGATCTTTGCAAGGTGGATCTGGTTAGGGTGTGCCTTTGGCCTCTCTCCCCATCCCACCCTTGCATCAGGTGATATCAGAGTGAGGTGAGATCTGTATCTAGGTTTTTGAATCTAGGTTTGAGGGTTCCTTCTTATCAAACCCTAGTTTATTTGTTGTGGGGTAGAAGATTGTGATCTGACCTACAATTTTAAAGGGTTTCGAGATGGTTTGTGGGAGGTGAGATGTGGATCTAGGATTGGTAGACATGATGAGATAACTTGTTGCTAGATTAGAAGCTATTGAAACAGCCCAATGAAGAGGAAGACATCTTGAGGATGTTAGTGATGATGAAATTTAGGAAGAAAAAGGTGATGTAGAACCTGCACAAGTGATGGATCAAGGTGAGGAAATATTTTTGAAAGCTTTGACAAATCTGAAGTCTACACCACACTTTAATCCTCTTGAGCATAGTGGAAAATTGGATTCTGATGAATTGGTGGATTGGATCACCAAGATGGAAAAGTACTTTGAGTATGAAAATGTCCTTGAGGAAAAGAAGGTGAAAATTTGAAGCACAAAGTTGAAGAGTCTTGCATCCTTGTGGTGGAAACATCTATAGTTGGACAGAAAGAGGAAAGGAAAAGACAAAATTAAGGTATGGAATAAAATGGTGAATAAATTGAAAGGAAACTTTTTACCTTGTGATTATCATATTAACCTATTTAGGGGAATGCAAAGTTTGAGGCAAAAAGATAACTTGGTAAAAGAGTATACTGAAGAATTCTATATATTAGATATCAGATCTGGACATGATGAAGATGATGTGGAAAGAATTTCTAGCTACCTGAATGGATTGAGATTTTCCATCTAAGAAGAAATCAATTTGGTTAAGTTGGATAACATTGAAGAAGCTTACCAATTTTCATTAAAAGCCGAGGAGAAATTGAACAAAAGACATGAGAAAAGACAAAGAGGTAGAGGTGGTAGATTCCCTAGAGGAAGAGGTAGATCTTATGGTGAAAATAGTAGATCTAAACCAGAAAAGATAAATCTAGATAAAGGAAAGATCGAGTGGAAAGGTGAAAGTTCATCTAGAGGAAGAAGCAATAACTTCCGAGGTGGTTATAACAGAGGTGGTTTTCGAGGAACTTGTTACAATTGTGGAGAAGAAGGAAATAGATCATTTGAGTTTACACATGCAAGTAAGAAGGTCGGTAGTAGTAGAAATACTTTGGTGCAAGAAGAGTCACCGAATGAACCCGAGAAGGAAAAGAACTTAATGGTAAGAAGAGAACTTTGGAGTGAAAGTAATAAGGAAGATCCAGTAAGGAAAAGTTTGTTTAAGACTAGATGTAGAGTTTCTAATGAAGTATGGGAAGTAATCATTGACAGTAGAAGCTTGGAGAACTTGGCATCTGAAGAAATGGTTACAAATTTGTTGTTGAAAAGTTTGGAACACCTGAAGCCCTATCAAATTTCATGGATCAAAGATGAGCATATACTCTTGGTAAGTGAACAATGATATGTGAATTTGAAAATTGGAAAGTACTATGATAAGGTGTTATGTGATATCATGCCTACGGATTGTTGTCATATTTTGATGGGTAGACCTTGGCAATATAATAGACATGCTATATATGATGGGAGATTTCATAAATATACTATTTGGGCTTATTGGAGAAGACAAATATTGTTACCTTTTATTGAAGAACCTGTTAGTAGTGTTTGTACATCTGTAAAAGTTTTCTTGATGGAAGAAAGAAATTTTGTTAAGGATTTGAAGAAGAATGATGTATGTTTTGTTGTGATTCCTAACAAACCGAGTAAGAAAACAAAGGATAGCATACCTGAGGAGATTCATAAGTTACTCACCAAGTATAGTGAGATCATTTTTGATAATGTACCCAATGGTTTTCCATTTAAAAGAAGCATTGATCATTGCATGGATCTAATCCTTGGAGCTAGTTTACTAAATAAGGCACCACATCGGTTGACACCTACCGAGAATCAAGAATTGAACCAATAGATTCAAGAATTGTTGCAGAAAGGTTTAATCTGAGAAAGTTTGAGTCCTTGTGTAGTACCTTTTGTATTGGCACCTAAGAAGAATGGAGAATGGAAAATGTGTATGGATTCTAGAGCAATCAACAAGATAATAGTGAAATATAGGTTTCCTATACTGAGAGTGGATGACATAATGGATAGTTTGACTGGAGAAAAGTATTTTACTAAAATTGATTTGAAAAGTGGGTATCATCGTATCAAAATCAAAGAAGGTGATGAATGGAAGACTACTTTTAAAACAAAAGAAAGTTTGTATGAGTGGTTGGTTATGCCTTTTGGTTTAACTAATGCATCGAGTACTTTTATGAGGTTGATGAATTAAGTTTTGAAGAAATTCTTAGGTAAATTTTTTATTGTATACCTAGATGATATTTTGATATTTAGTAAGACTAGAGAAGAACATTTTTTGCATGTTAAACAAGTATTGCAGGGGTTCAAAGAAGAAAAGTTGCTGACAAATTTGAAAAAGTGTTCATTCATGAAAGAGGAGATTGTGTATTTTGGATTTGTGATTTTAGTTGATGGTTTAAAGATGGATCCTGAAAAGTTTGAAGCTATATAGAATTGGCCTACACCTAAGAATGCTAGTGAGGTAAGATCATTTCATGGTTTGGCAAGTGTTTACCAAAAGTTCATTAGGAATTTCAGTTCAATTTGTAATTCTATGACTAAGACTATGAGATGAGATAAAATAGAATTCAAGTGGACACATGGAGATGATAAAAATTTTGAGACTCTAAAGCAGAAGGTTGTTGAATTTCCTATGTTGGCATTGCCTGATTTCAATAAGGTATTTCAAGTGGAATATGATGCAAGTGGAAGTGCAATAGGAGCTATGTTAAGTCAAGATGGTAAACATGTTGCTTTCTTTAGTGAAAAGTTGAATGATGAAAAAAGGAAATATTATGTGTATGATCAATAATTCTATTCTATTGTTCAAGCCCTAAAGAAATGGAGACATTATTTGATACCGAGTGAATTTTTGTTGTATACTGATCATAAAGCTTTCAAATATTTGGGTAGTCAGAATAAGTTGAATCAAAGAGCTATGAAATGGGTTGAGTACTTGCAGAGTTATACATTTGTGATAAAACATAAGAGTGGAGTCACTAACTGAGTTGTTGATGTATTGAGTAGAAGAATATCTTTGATGATCGAGATGAAAATTGAAGTTCTTGGTTTTGATGACATGAGAAATTCTTATGAATTTGATCCTGATTTTTTTGAACCATGGAGAAAGTGCAGAGTACCTATTCAAGATCAACCGAGTACTAAGTGGGAAGAATATTTTATTCAAGGAGGTATGTTGTTTAAAGGTATTTAGTTGTGTATATCAAGAGGATCAATGAGAACTAATTTGATAAAGGAGAAACATAGTAGTGGTTTGGCTAGACACTTTGGTGTTGACAAGACATTGAATTTTCTTAAGGAGAAATACTTTTGGCCACAATTGTATAAGGGTGTTCAAAAATTTGTGAAAAGTTGTGGAATTTGTCAAGTTGCAAAAGTAGTAAGTCAGAATACTGGATTGTATACACTAATTTTTATTCCTGAGAAACCTTGGACTGATATCAGTATGGATTTTTTTCTTGGCCTACCAAAGACAGTAAGAGGTAATGATTCTATATTTGTTGTTGTGGGTAGATTTTCTAAAATGGCACATTTTATACCCTATAGAAAGACATCAAATGCAATACATATAGAAGATCATTTCTTTAAGGAAATTGTCAGATTGTATGGATTACCAAGGAGTATCATCTCTGACCGAGATAGTAAATTTGTTGGATACTTTTGGAAGACCCTTTGGAGAAATTTTGGCATCGAGTTGAAATATAGTTCTACATTTCACCCATAGACCGATGGACAGATAGAAGTTGTGAATAGAAGCTTGGAAAATCTTTTGGGATGTTTAGTTGGAGATACATCGAGTAATTGGGATTCTATGTTGGCATAAGAAAAGTTTACATACAACAATTCAGTGAATAGGAGTACTGGAAAAACACCTTTTGAGATTTTAAATGACATACAACTGAGAGTTGTATCAGATTTGAGGGATATTTTTGATGAAGGAAAGCAAAGTGCTGAAGGAGAAAAGTTTGTTGAGTACATGAAGACATTGCATGAAGATGTGAAACATAAGCTGGAGAAAAGTAATCAAAAATACAGAGACAGAGCTGATAGATCTAAAAGACATAAGACTTTTGCAGTCGATGATGAAGTAATGGTTCATTTGAAGAAAGGCAGATTTCCTATTGGAACATATGGGAAGCTAAAAATGAAGAAGTTTTGTCCTTGCAAGATTTTGAAGAAATTTGATAGTGGAAATTCTTATGAGATTAAGTTACCTGATGACATGGATATATCACCTATATTCAACATTGTTGATTTGTATGAGTATCATGAGTCAGATGAAGAAATAATAGTACCAAATGATTATCCTAAGAAATAGATAGAAGTTGAGTAGATTTTGGATCAAAGAATTGGCAAAAGTACAAGAGGAAAATAGTATATGGGATATCTAATAAAGTGGAAGAATAGACCGATTGAAGATAGTTCATGGATTTTACAATCTGAGTTAGATTCATCTTGGATTGCACGTGCTTCATGATTTAGAGAATCATTTCAAATAACCCTAGGTGTCTGATGGAGGAGCATCTCAGGTCCTTGGCAATCATGTGTCACCAAAAAAATGTTTGTGTTTTCTTGTGTTTCTCAGTTCCTTCTTTGACCAAGCCGGTTTGATGTTGCTTAGTTTTTGTTGTTAACCAGGGTTGGTCATTTTCTCTCTGGCACTCGGTGATTCTTGTCTGGCACTCGGTTATCCTTGCTTATCGAGGTGTTTGTTTTAGTTTCCTATTGAGGTTGACTCTTATAATTAATTATGGTCATAGATTTAATGTTGGTATCTATCATTGGGAAGCATGGAGACCTAGATATGGTCATTCCTTCTGTTGATAGTGGATCTGAAGGTTGACTTGTTTGGTAGCCTCTTGTATATATTGTAATCTTTGGTTGTAGTTTAGGGAGTCAGTTAGAGGTTAGTTTTGGAATAAGAGATAGAAGTTAGAAGTATGGGAAGTTAGTTTTAGATCATCGCATGTTGGAGGACTTCTGTACTTGAATTGTAATATCTAGCCTAAACTAGGAAGGCCTTACAACTTGGCATGTATAAATCAATTTGAATAAATATATGAATTTATCTACATTCTCTCTCTCACTTGTGTCTTTGTTTCTTTCATGTGTGATCTCTATAAGGTGGATCTCATTAGGGTGTGCCTTTGGCCTCTCTCCCCATCCTCCCTTGCATCAATAGGGTAACAAGAATTCAAAAGGAAATTTTAGAAAGTAAACTAACAGACATAAATCGATACAGCGTTGCTTTCCAAATTAAAGTACCAAGAAGATGGAGAAAACCCACAAAAAAGAGATCTAAATGAATCACAATCCCATCTTAGCAGATGAAATCATGAAGCTATAAATAAATGTAGATGGAAGATATATCAAAATTCATCAGATCATGAAGCCACCATAAATATACACACACATGAGACAAATTTATCTTAAAGCATCGAAGAACAATCTTCCCAATAATTTGTCACAAACAAGAAGTGCAACAAAGATAAACACCAGACTAATAGATCACAAATCAAAATCACCATACAATCAATTGGCTCTTTGAAATAAAGAATGATCAAACACACATTCACCAATTTCACAAAGATAGCAGAAAAATCACACCACGATTGAAGCACCAATTGTAAGTATTGTACTATAATATTAACTGACCTTAATTACATTATTTTCATACAATTTATAGAGTTGTGCTCTCAATTTTGTAGCTAGGGTTTCAACTACCCATAAAACTTGAAAATAAGTCTAAACTAGAGTTTACATGAAAAAAACTATCCCTAAAACAAGTTTAAACTACTTTAGCACGGAATTAAACCTCATGCATTACAATTTGGCAGGAAAATATGCATCAAATAAATCAAAATAAATTCTAGAACTCATGCATGTTCTTCTTTGAAACTTGTAGTTCTCCCCTTTATTTCTTGTTGAAGCTCTTCTCTATGAATCCAACTGAAAGATGCCCTCCAATCATGTAGAAACAACCCCATAGGAGTGAAAAAACTGACTAAAAAAACAACTGAAGAAGACTAAAGTCATTGGCAATGACAGCCCAGGAATTTTGGACCATGAACCTTGCTCTGAAAAAATGAAGTTAAAAAAATGGTTAAGTGTTGAGACAAACTTTTACAAGTTTCAGACTTTTGGAGGCTGAAAATCTAGGAAGGTCGAAAGGCTGAAAATCTTGATACTCAAAATTGGCTAAGTCCATAGAAAATTTTTCTTTTCATACAAAATTAGCTAAGTCCAAAAATGGACGCTTAGTGACTTCAGAGGATTTTTGGATGCGCCTTACGAAGCCTATCCATGATCTCCAATATCTTTTCAAAGTCTACCATCTTGATACCTTCTAGGTGTGCTTGCTACTTCTCTCAGAAGGTGACTAATTCATTAGCAAAGCCTCTTATTTCCTCTTCTCGAGACAACATTTTTTGCATCTCCTCCTTGTGATAAAACATCTTTTGGAGGTCCTCCTTTGTTCTAACTCCATTACATATATCTAGGTATTGACTTACAATATATTTAATGGGATGCATAGTCTTCTCATCATCCTCATCATAGAGGTCTAGGTCCAAGCCTTCAAAAAACTTGTGCATCTCTCCAACCCAAAGCAATGCTTCATCACTCTTCTTATCAACCTTACTCGAGGATTTCTTGTAGATCTTCAAGGCTTTCATGATATCTCCAATCCATTCTTCAAAATTATCTAATTATGATCCCTCATATATTTTCACCAAAACTTGGAAGCATTGCTTCCTTATTATTATAAGATCATCCCTTATTATTACAAGATCATTAAGGGCCTTTTTCCACTTAAGAATCTTCTCCTCAAAACCATCTTCTCCACACATAAGATCCACCAAGTTGGTGGTCCCCTTTAGAATAGCCCTAAAGGGTCTCAAAATTGTCCTAAGGGAAGTTCTAGCAAACTCTTCAAAATCATCTTTCCAGTCTAAACAAGCATGAATGAAAGAATGTGGAATATCTCTCAGTAAGTCAGTAGCACCCTTCCTTTCCAAAATAGCTTGTAATGAGACTTCAAGGTTATTTGGGTCAACGGACCCGCTATTTTAAGAATAAATTTTTTCATAGCCTCATTCTGCTCCATCAAGGCTTTTATTTTCTCCTCATCCTTATCCATGAAGCCTAAGGCATGCTTCAATCCTAGTGTAGCCAGAGTTTTTCTTCCTTCTCTTGTCGACTCTCCCAGGTCTACCTCTTCAAGAACATAGTCTTCTAGAGTGATTTTAGCCATACAAACATTCATTGTAGGCATGAGCACCTATTCCTTCCACCTTCCCACTTGATCTTATGCTACATAGGATAGGGTCCTTTCCCGAGCACTAGATTCTACTTGATGGAATGCTTGTCCAAGCATCACCATATCTGATGCAGGAGCATCCCACGGTAGTTGGCTATCCTACATGTTTGGGAGATTTGATGGAGTTTTGTGGACTTATTTTCATATGTGAGGGGTTTGGTAGAGTTGGATAAACCCACTTGGGTCTTAGGTAATTGGTTTTGATGTATTTATTGGACTTGGCATGGTCTTGGTTGCTCAGCATGGCCTAGGGGAGCTTGGCCTTGCTTAGGAATTTGGTGCCTATTTCAAGTCATATAAGTAATTTTCCAAAAAGAGTTAGAGGCTGAAAGTTTCAAAGATTGAAGAGGGCCTATATTTCTACATATGGTTCAAAGCATGAGTTCTAATTCATCCAGAGCTAGGAGATATCATGATTTTACTAGACATCTATTTTGGGCATTTAATTGTTGTTATTGGCCGACTTGTGGCATTTAATTTCGGTATTTGTATTTAATTTATGTTCAGGGCCGATCTGTGGCTTAGATTGGTATAAGTAGAGGTTGTGGGGGAAGTCTTTAGGCAATCATTCATCCACCTGGGAGAAGAGAAGGTGGCTATGGAGTGAATTTTGAGGAGAGCTAGTAGTTGCGGCTTGGGAAATAAGGAGATTGCTTGGTGGGCTTGCGAGCACAAGTTTAGATCTTCCTTGGGGGTTCCTACTAGTGTGTGGATCTGGGCTAGCTAGGGTTTGGTTTGGATCTTGCAAGATCTTGTGGAGTTTCTATTGTAATTGCATTATATTTGGCCGTAACCCGAAAGGCCTTACAGCCGGGCATGTTGGATGAAAATATGATGATTCTATTATGAGTATTGGCATTGTGTGGATCTATATCTTTGTATTGTTAATATATTCTTGTGTGTGGTTATTTGCTGGGGGCTAGGACATCTCCATCGGGGATTCTCCTACCTTGCACTACATCAAGTGGTATCAGAGTGAAGGTTGTTCCTGAGTGTGTGGACAGAGCACTGAATGTGAGGCAGTTTGCACCAGGACCTTGGGTAGAGTTTATCAGAGCACAGTTGTTCCTGAGTGTGTGGAAAGAGCGCTGAATGTGAGGTAGTTTGCACTAGGACCTTGGGTTGGGTGAAATTTTCCTTAAGAGGATGCGTGTATGGAGAAGAGAAAGAAGAAGATGACTTTTGTGATTGGATGGATTCTTAGAATTCCTAGACTTGAGAAAATTAGAGAGAGATATCAAGAAGCGACAAGAGTTGCAATACTGGATTTGAAGAAACAAGTGGCTGAATTAGAAGTGGAGATGAAAAAGAGAAGAGCGATTCATCAGAAAAGAGATGATGATAGAAGAGCGCATAGCGAGGTCAAGATGGAAGTTGGTTTTGTTGATAAGTGTGTGGAGGCTGATGCGAAACCTACAGAGAAACTTGTGGATGTTTCTATGGAGCTTCCTAACCTTGTTGATGCTATGATTGAGATTGGTTTTCATGATCAATTGGTTGAGTCTGACATGGAAATTGTGGATCACTTGGTCATGGATAATCAGGTTGCTAAGGGTGATGATCCATATGTTGGTGATATGGATGTTGTTGATATGGATGTTTCTAGTGTGGATTCACTAGTTGTTGATGTGGTTGAGGATCTACCTGATACTACGGATTTGTATGTTCCTGATGTGGACCTGTTGGTGGTTGACATGGTTGAGGATTTACATGTTTCTCCTATTGTGGATTTGAGCTTACATGTTGGTGACATGGATTTCATGTTCAAGGATAAATTTGTTGTTGGTAGTGATCAGCTACAGAGAATGTTGGTGAGGCACTATGTTTAGTTTGTTCCTGGGAGTGAGCATGTTGATTGGATGATTGAGATTCTAATGGTTGACAGATGGATGCGGATTTGGATGATTTTCATGTTGGTTCTATTGTCCCTGTTAGAGTGGAAGCCTTTGGTGAAGATGAATATGGTTGTGGATATTTCATCTAGCATCAAAGTATGAGGCATACTTCTTTTCACACCTGGGGAGTCTGATGCAGGAGCATCCCAGGGTAGTTGTCTATCCTGCATGTTTGGGAGATTTGATGGAGTTGTGTGGACTTATTTTCATATGTGAGGGGTTTGGTAGAGTTGGATAAACCCACTTGGGTCTTGGGTAATTGGTTTTGATGTATTTATTGGACTTGGCATGGTCTTGGTTGCTCAGCATGGCCTAGGGGAGCTCAGCCTTGCTTAGGAATTTGGTGCCTATTTCAAGTCATATAAGTAATTTTCCACAAAGAGTTAGAGGCTGAAAGTTTTAGAGATTGAAGAGGGCCTATATTTCTACCTACGGTTTGAAGCACGAGTTCTAATTCATCTAGAGCTAGGAGATATCATGATTTTACTAGACATCTATTTTGGGCATTTAATTGTTGTTGTTGGCCGACTTGTGGCATTTAATTTCGGTATTTGTATTTAATTTATGTTCAAGGCTGACCTGTGGCTTAGATTGGTATAAGTAGGGGTTGTGGGGGAAGTCTTTAGTAATTATTCATCCATCTTGGAGAAGAGGAAGAGGTAGAGGAACGAGTTTTGAGAGGAGCTAGTGGCTGCGGCTTGGGAAACAAGGAGATTGCTTGGTGGGCTTGCGAGCACAAGTTTAGATCTTCCTTGGGGGTTCCTACCAGTGTGTGGATCTAGGCTAGCTAGGGTTTTGGTTTGGATCTTGTGAGATCTTGTGGAGTTTCTATTGTAATTGCATTGTATTTGGCCATAACCAGGAAGGCCTTACAACCGTGCATGTTGGATGAAAATATGATAATTCTATTATGAGTTTTTGCATTGTGTGGATCTAAATCTTTGTATTGTTATTATATTCTATTGTGTGGCTATTTTCTAGGGGCTAGGACATCTCCATCATGGATTCTCCTACCTTGCACTGCACCAAGTGGTATCAGAGCAGAGTTATTCCTGAGTGTGTGGACAGAGCACTGAATGTGAGGCAGTTTACACCAGGACCTTGGGTGGAGTTTTTCAGATTGAAGGTTTTTCCTGAGTGTGTGGATAGAGTGTCGAATGTGAGGTAGTTTTCACTAGGACCTAGTTGAAGGTTGGATCTAGTTGGTGATTTTCTACAGAGGGTTTGCAAAGATCTTGGAAGATGGCTCTAAGAAGATTGGACCCTGAGATGATTGCAAAACTCCATGATGTAGTGGAGAAGAATATTTCAAAGACTTTTGCTCAGTTGGAAGCTAGATTGACTAATCAAGTTAAGGAAAGGATGGTTGAGAGTGATCCATCTCTGGATAAATTTCATAAGAGAGTTCGAGAGATCTTGAAACCATGGAGCTGGAATCTACCAATCAGGAAGTGAGTTGTCTGGCCGGTTAGAAGACTTGTTCAAGAGAGAAGAGGGCATAGCAAGGTCAAGATGGAAGTTGGTTTTGTTGATCAGTGTGTGGAGGTTGATACAGAACCTATGGAGAAACTTGTGGACGTTTCTATGGAGCTTCCTAACCTTGTTGATGCTGTGATTGAGGTTGGTTTTCATGATTAGTTGGTTGAGTCTGACATGGAAATTGTGGAGCACTTGGTCATGGATAATCAGTTTGATAAGGGTGATGATCCATATGTTGGTGATATGGATGTTGCTGGTGTGGATTCACTAGTTGTTGATGTGGTTGAGGATCTACATGATACTACGGATCTGTATGTTCCTGATGTGAACCTGTTGGTGGTTGACATGGTTGAGGATTTACATGTTGCTCCTATTGTGGATTTGAGATTACATGTTGGTGACATGGATTTCATGGTTGAGGATATTGTTTTTGTTGGTAGTGATCCATTACAGAGAATATTGGTGAGGCACTATGTTCAGTTTATTCCTGGGAGTGAGCATGTTGATTGGATGGTTGAGATTCTAGTGGTTGACAGATGGATGCAGATTTGGATGATTTTCATGTTGGTTCTATTGTCCCTATTGGAGTGGAAGCCTTTGGTGAAGATGAAGATGGTTGAAAATATTTCATCTAGCATCAAAGTATGAGGCATACTTCTTTTCACACCTGGGGAGTCTAATGCAGGAGCATCCCAGGGTAGTTAGCTATCCTGCATGTTTGGGAGATTTGATGGAGTCGTGTGGACTTATTTTCATATGTGAGGGGTTTGGTAGAGTTGGATAAACCCACTTGGGTCTTGGGTAATTAGTTTTGATATATTTAATGGAACTTGGCATGGTCTTGGTTGCTCAGCATGGCCTTGGGGAGCTCAGCCTTGCTTAGGAATTTGGTGCCTATTTTAGGCTGTATAAGTAATTTTTCACAAATATTTAGAGGCTGAAAATTTCAGAGATTGAAGAGGGCCTATATTTCTACCTACGGTTTGAAGCATGAGTTCTAATTCATCCAGAGCTAGGAGATATCATGATTTTACTAAGACATCAATTTTGGGAATTTAATTGTTGTTGTTGGCCGACTTGTGGCATTTAATTTCGGTATTTGTATTTAATTTATGTTCAGGGCCGACCTGTGGCTTAGATTGGTATAATTAGAGGTTGTGGGGGAATTCTTTAGGTAATCATTCATCCACTTGGGAGAAGAGGAGGTGGATGTGGAGCGAGTTTTGAGGAGAGCTAGTAGCTACGGCTTGGGAAACAAGGAGATTGCTTGGTGGGCTTGCGAGCACAAGTTTAGATCTTCCTTGGGGGTTCCTACCAGTTTGTGGATCTAGGCTAGCTAGGGTTTTGGTTTGGATCTTGTGAGATCTTGTGGAGTTTCTATTGTAATTGCATTGTATTTGGCCATAACCCGGAAGGCCTTACAACCGGGCATGTTGGATGAAAATATGATAATTCTATTATGAGTTTTTGCATTGTGTGGATCTAAATCTTTGTATTGTTATTATATTCTATTGTGTGGTTATTTTCTAGGGGCTAGGACATCTCCATTGGGGATTCTCCTACCTTGCACTACATCAATATCTATGTTCTCTTCATCTATATATACCCTCACCCTTGGTTGTATTTCTTTTGTGAACTGGGTGGGTTTAGAGAAGGCATTGATTGGCTCATACGGTGTGACTAAGCTAGAGGTAGCAGCTCTACACTCTGGCTCTAGTTCTACCTATCTTACCTCTTCTTCTCCTATCACTACTTGTTCCTCCATCATATTCTTCTCTTCTCTTGTTGTCCATTCTTATCCTCCAGTTTGTCCTTCTAACCTAGTCATCTCTTCTAATGGAACCTCCTTCACTACTTTAGTCTCCTTTTCTGGCCCTTGGGGTCCTTGTACAACAATTTCAACATGAAAGGGTGGAGGAGTTGGTGCTCATGGAAGAGGGTTTTGGGTAGGGGGCATGGGAGAAAGAGGAGTAGGAGAAGGCATTGGTATTTCCATAGGAGGAAGAGTAGGCATGGGAATATGAGTAGGTGGAGGTTATAATGGAGGCTGATTGGTTTGAACCTGGGGTGGAAGTGGAGTGACAGATGGTGGATTGGTTGGAATCTATGGTGGAAGAGAAGTGGTAGATTATGGAGGGACTCATGCTTTCTGTGGAGATGGCACTGGAACTTGTTGTTGAGCTGGAGGGATTGGAACTCCAATGTCCTCTTTAGAAGTGACCCCCATATAAGAGTCCTTTGATTCAATAGTCTCTTTTTTACTTTTATCCACTACTTCCCTAATTGATTCTTGAGACTCCGGTTGAACTTCATCTCCTATATTGTCCAAAGGACTTGTAAATTGAGTTGGGAAGGATGAGAAGGAAAAGGAGAACTATTTTTCTATGGAAGTCCCTTCTACCAAGATTTTTTGTTCAGTCTCTTTGAATCCATGAAGGCCTTTGAAGTTAGATATATCAAATTCATTATCACCCATAGCATCCATTGGATTTAATTTCTCTCCTTGGGCTCCCTCTTTAGCATCTATATGCACCTTCTCTTCTTGTAGCTTTCTTTTCTTTAAAAATCCCATAGATTGAGTTCTCCTATTGAGAGGTACTTCATCCTCCTCATCTTCCTCATTTTTTTCATCTCCTTCCAAAAGGGTCTCCATGTGAGAAGTTTTTGAGGATCTCTTCCTGTTATACACATGTCCTTTAATTACTCCAGTAGGCCTAGGTTTGGTTACTGTATGTGACTAAATGTGACCTCTAAATCAGGCACAACACAACATGGTCATTATTCACTTTATAGAATTTGGGAGAGAGTATGAAGAACTCAATCCAAATTCCATGGTGAGGTGACCTGTTGCCTCCTATGTGAATGGGGTGTTTGAATACTCTCAGAATGAGAGCCAATAGCCAGGAGACCAATTCAACAATGGAGGATTTCCAAGAAGCAATAAAGATGAGCAAGATGAAATTAATCTAAGATGAAGTGCAATTTAATCTAAGAATGAGGATGCAATTAATCTAAGAGCTTGAAAATAAAGATGAGATGCAACTTAATTTAAGAACTTGAAACAAATATGATATTAAACTAAGAACAAATAAGAAAATTTAGTCTAAAATGTGATGCAAAGATTATACTAATAATGAGATATTAATCTAATAAATGCAATAAAAAGCTTTGAAAACAATGAATCAAATGAGACTAAAAAATGCCTATAGTGTAGATGCTCTCAAAAATTGCTCTCCTTTGAATGAGAAAAAGAGGTTCATTAAATAGAGAAGCCCGAAGAGGAATGAAGAGTTTCTTGATTTGAAACTCTTGACTCTTCATTCCCCTTTGAGACAAAAAGGTATGAATTATTTAATTAAAAGAATAAAATTTGTCACATGTGGAGAGTGACCTTTCGAGTAATTTGAATTATTAAATTCAAATAAAGAGGTGTCCATTCAATTAACTAAATATTTATTAATTCCTTTTTAAGGGTAATTAGCCAAAGGGGTAGATTTTAATTTAATTCAAAGTGCTTAGGACTTTAGAACTAAATTAAATTATCATAGAGGTAATTTAGCTAATTAAAGTCAAGGACTTTAGGAATTAATATTAATATTTGATTATTGCAATTTATGGTCTTTGCAATTGACATCAAGTCAAATTAAGTCAGGTAGGAGAGAGAAAATTGCCTAGGGAACTAGGACTTTGGTGATGTAAAATTGAGATAATGCACCAAAATTGATGAAATTAAATAGGTGCCAATTTTGGGGTATTATAGTTACCTTTACCCTTGGTGCCTTCTTAGGTACACTTGGTGGCTCTAGATTGCTTGAAGATGGAGAATTTAGGAGTACTATACTCCCAATCATCCTGGTCTTTGGATGTTTAGACCAAGTACTTGACCCATAAGTAGTTGGGCATTCATGTTGATACACCATCTTTGACCTTAGTGGAACAACCTCTTTGAATTGTGGCATCAACAATTTCTCTCCCTTCTTCTTTTTCTCTTTCAAAGGTTGATTCAGTTATTGCTTCATAGGCATGGGGTTCATTTGAAATGGACAGGTGATCCATGCCTTTGTCACCTTGATGACATGTCGGGCTTTGAATTTTATATCATCATTTTCATCCCTATCCACCTCAGCATTGAGGATAGCCCTAGTTTATATTTTTTCATGGTTATAAATTAGATCCAAGATATCCTCTGAATTGGCCTCTTTTACCTTTTTTGGTATATGCAGTAGTAGGGAAGTCTATACCAACTCCAGACTCATTTGGAAGTAGTCACTGATTCTGACTTCATAGTCATCAATGTAGTTCATCCAATGATCCTCAATGTGAGGCTCCTATATATAGTGCCTTCTCATTATATGGTTGTAGGTGCCAATGGGATCAAATCTAGTCCTCATTAGATTGAAATTTTGTAGTGGTCAATCATCCCACTCAAAAGATAAAGACTTTTAGATCTTCATATCTTGTAGACAATGGGGGCCTATCAAGATAGGGAAGTCCCAACAGTTTTTCTTCTTATGTCTAATGTGATCAATAGAATCTAATAGTTGTCTGGCCATTTCTAATAAAACTATCCTATCTGAAGGATATCTTCATAGCTTCTTTAGAGTGAGGGTGCTCCATGCCACCCTGAAGTATGCAAAAGTTTTGAACTGAATATAAAATGCCCCGAGGGCCTTCACTTTGGTGGTTTCTTCTTCTGACATCCTCTTGGCATAATCGCCTTCAATTGAGTGGATGATGGAAAAAATAAAGGCATCATTGATGATGCCATATTCTGATCTATCTTCTATGAGATACTCATTTATAACCAGTTGAGGATATACTATGAATGGCCAAGCATCTAGGTCACCCATGTGCCAACTTTCATCAATCTTGGATATACTACTCTTCTAGCTAGTAGGTATACAATGTAGGAGGTTATGTTGAAATGAGGATCACTCTTTACTGTGACCAATTTTTGGTCTAGGTTGTCATTGAGGATGGTTGCCCATTCAAACCTTGTATGTCTCTCCTTTATCCTCTCAATGAGAAGGATCATCCATGGCTCCAATTGGATTGACTTTTTCTGTCCATACACTTAACTGATCATAGTGATGGATTCTTTGATGTCCTCCTTCATGTAGCCTCTCCTCATGTCTATTTTTTCAAGCTTTCTCTTTGGTAGAGGTTGCATGAGGTAATCCCTATTCATGATTTCATGAAATAACTAGATGTCTTTATTGCATAAAGTCATCCCCTTGCCTATCAAGAACCCGTAGAACTTGTCTATCCCCTTTCCTATTGAGAACTCATAGAACAAGGGTTTGAGATAAAAAATGAGCCCAAATCAAGTTCAACCAGGAACTAGATGTTAAGGGGTCCAAGGAGACAACCATGTGACCCCGAAGCAACACCAAACAAAACCTAAAACCTAAACCCTAGCGTGAAAACCCTAAAACTAACAAGACACGCCATAAAGACAAGAAACAAAAGGAGATAAAGAAAAACCTACCTCAAAAAATAAAGGGAGATAAAGAAGACTGAAGAAATGAGCAAGCTGAGGATTGAGAAGAAAACTCGTCACAAGGCGCACTCGACAAAGCTCCAAAAATCAACAGCACAAAAAATGCACAAGTGACCAAAATGATCAGATTTTTGCTTTATATAGGCCTCCAATGGGGGTGATGTTAGCCATCCCCACCTATCATCCTTTCAAACTTTCAAGGGTCTCAGACCTCCAAAAGACCAAAATGTCGAAAGACTGATTCTCAACTCAGGAAATCATACTTTTGGTGTTTCAAACCTTTGAAAGCCTAAAAATGCAAAAAAAGGGGAGGTCTCATTAGTTGGCAGACATAAGACTCTTTTGGCCTTTCGGCCCTTCACACCTAAGGAACGCCAAAAGTGTGAAAGGCCAAAACTTGACAAAAACTCAAGAGATAGTCCTAAACAAGGATCTAATTGATAGACCAAACTTGAAAAAAATCCAAAAGAAGGGGGACCCCTTGGCCAAGTTAAAAAGGGGAGCGTGGTTGTGGAACCACAATAGTTCTTTTTTCTTACTAGGCTCAGAAACCATTATCTCTTTTCCCTTCTTTTTTGTATCTACTTTCTCCTCTTCACTCTCTTCAGACTCACTTATTTGATCCTCACCTTGACCTTTTGTAATTTCCAGAGGTGCATTCTCCTCTTCTCCTTGTCCTAGCATTTTCTTAATATTTTTTACTATCTTCTTTATTTTCCTCTCTAGGGTTGAAGACCTAAATAGCCCTAATATAATCTTAGACTTAGCTTCTTCATAATTCCCCAAAATCTTGGCCTTAGCATCAATATATTTTGCAATTAAAGTAGTTATTGTTGCCAATGTCTCATCTATGTTAACTTCATAGGTAAATTGTCTCAACCATGCTACCCTCAACATAAAAACTTGAACAAATGTGTTATCAGTTTCCACTAGAAAACATATATCATCATAGAATTTCTCTACTATGGATACAAGAATCCTACTTCTCTTTCTCATATTCTTCTTAAACTCTACAAAGTAACTCTCCATCACACTATCAATATTGTCTCCTAATTGTTGAATGAACTCATTAATCTATTGAGTCACAAGTCAGTCTTGACTCCATACTACATCTCCTATTATAGGAAAAGTGTTTTTCACATAGAAAAATATATAGATTATCAAGGAATTAAACTTATTCATTGAGTTCTTAGTTTTCTTGATTGATGATAGGTTCTCGAAAAGTTAAGATAGTTGTAGCTCATCAAGATCATAAGTATGATCTTTCTTCACAATTTTCCATGCCTCATCTACTGCAATGTAGGGAATGCTATCCATTCATCTTGACTGATAAAACTTGTGAGCAATTACCCTTATAGAAAAATTGATCTTAGGATTTTCCTCTCTTATTCCAAACTTCCATGGTGTTTTCTTGAATTACTTCCATTATCTATCATCTCATTATCTTCTTCCCTGTAAGAGTAGGGTAACTAGTGACTCGGTGAATAATTTCCTTGGTGATCTTCATCGACTCATTTTCCAACCACAATTGCATGTAGTGAACTCAACTTAAGATAATCTTGATCCATCCCATCTTGGAATTGTGAAGAAAATCTAGGGCACACACTAACCCTTTCTCAGCAATGTGTTGATGCTCCACCTTCAACACTCTATTTATACATAATCTATCATATGCCTCCCTCATCTCATAGTCTCTGATTTCACCAATCTTGCACATTTAGCATGCACACACATCATGTATCATTAACACTTTGGGTGGAATCAATGACAAGGTTCCTGAAAGATCTCCCTTCACTGTACTCTTAGGTACAACCTAGAAATTGGGTGGTTTACATGCATCACTTCTTACTAATTGAACATTGAGTACCTCCTTTCCTTGCTTCCTAACTATAGCAGATGAGCTAGATGCCATTTTTTGATCTAGGGTTCATAAAATTAATTTAGAGTAACTTGGTAATACTTGGTTTCAATAGTTCACAATATTTTTTGATAGCACACTTGTAGAATCTTGACAAACTGACTTCTCACAAATCGCTCTTCTTAATCACCTTAGAATTGCTCTGAAAAATTCTCAAATCACTGGGTAAATGAGAATTAATGGTAAAATTTCATTATATAGATTCTAATGGTCACTTTTAGGTCTTCATTTGATGCTTCATACACTAGTAGGTGAAATACAACTATCTCAACCTTCACATGATAGCTTAGCTAATATGTACCCATACTCGATTAAAACCAAGGCTCGGTCGATACTAAAATTTCCACTTTAGCTCAGTAGATGTAATATCTCAGTTATTATAGGAGCTCGACACATACTAAGTGACTTGGTCACTATAGACATAAATACTGATGCTTGATATCAATTATGCGATTTGACTCTTTTCTCAAATCTGTCCTAATGCATCTTTTCTTATGCAGATATGGAATTTAACATATCTAATGTCAGGAATTGGTGTAAAATATAACATTTCAAAATTTAGTTCCTTACATACATTCTTAGTTTAGTTAGAAGTAGTGTGATCACCTGATCCATTGGATTGGGTGACCTCAGGTTGACTAGATCCACTACTTCTTGCTTCCTCTTTATTTCTCTGTCTTATTAATTTGGTCCCTTATCTATTCAACAGTATTTGACAAAGAAAGACCTTCATCCTTTTTCCCAAACTACCTAGTGCAGAGCACTTAGTTAAAATAAATATACCCCCTGATAGACATGAATGAACTGACCCAAAGAAAAGAACACAACACAAGACACTAAACTAGGAGAATGTATAAGAAAATATCAGAGTCCTGCAAGACCCAAAGTAATGCTTGAGATACTAGTCAATGACAATAAATGGGACAAGCTCCCTATCAAGAGAGCTAATTCTAAAAGTGTTCTCTCCTAATATCTCTGCTATTTGGAAAGGGCCTATCTAGAAAAGTTAGAATTTAGTGTGGCTGCCCGGATTTTCTTTTGCTTTATCCCACATCAAGACTAAATCATAAATCCTAAAAGCCTTTATTGTTTCTCTTTTGTCAAACCAACGCTTGAAAATAGCTTGATGTTTGGCCACATGTTCTAGGGCCATGGTTCTCTTTTCTTCTAGATCCAAAAGGTTCATGAGGTGAACCTACACCCAATCCTCACCTTCGACATATTGATCTATGAATCTCAAGATTGGTATTGAGGTTCATAGGAAAAATGGGTTAAAGCCATAGACTAACTGGTAAGGGGAAGTCCCCAAATAATTTTTTATTCTCACTTAGCCAATCTATAAGGCATACTTCAACTATGTGTTCCAATCTTGAGGATTATCATCCAAGAGATGTTTGATTATCGTCATCAAGTTTTTGTTTTTTGATTTAGCAACCCCATTCCCTTGCAGATAATAGTTAGATGAGAATTTGAGGATTACCTAATTTTCAAAGGCCCATTAGATAAGGGATGCATATGATAAATAGGGTGCATTGTCACATACTAGAAAGAAAGGCGTACCAAACTATGTGATAATGAACTCCAAGAACTTTGTCACTACTTTTGTGGTACAATTTCTTAGAACTTATACCTCTATCCACTATGTACATTAGTCTATTGTGGTCAAGATGTGTATGTTCCCTATGGATGAAGGAGGACTGATCATTCCTACAAAATATATCCCCCATTAGGTGAATGGACATACCTCATAAACTAGCTACAGGGGCATTGTTGGATGTCAATCACGAACGGTACTAGTTTGGAAAACATGACATGAACACATGTTCTTGTGTGTATCTTTGAACAAGGTAGGCCAATAATAACCATACCTCAATATATGATGTGTTGTGGCCTCATCTGACCCATGGCCAGTGCCATACTTGTCATGAAACTTTGTGAGAACTTTCTCAGCTTTTTTCCTATCCAAACAATGTAGGTAAAGGCCATCATAATTGCTCTTGTAGAGATTTCCACTTTTTAGCATATAGGGACCACTCCTATTCTTTAGGGATCTCCTTTGGGAGTTGTTCAAGCCTTCAAGGCAGTGGTTTTGGATCAAGTAGTAAACTATATCTCGGTACCATACGTTAGTTACTATCCATTCATTCATGTATACTTTTCATACTAAACCTTGTTCTATCTCTACTATCATTTTGGTGAGGCCTTGGCCTCTTACTAGCTTCATCGGCTGGATCTCAATAATAAATTATTGCAATATAGCCATCCATTTCCCCTTCATTCTCCCAACACATTTTGTATTAACAAGGACTTGACGGTAGGATCAAGAACAATAGCAATGACCTTGCTCCTAAGGATGTAATGTATGAACTTCTTGATGGCCTTAACCAATAAAAAAGACTACTTGTCAAGATTGGGGTACTTGAATTCAGCATTTTCAATGGACAACTCAAAAAAGCTATTGGTCTTTTATTTTCTCCCTCTTTCTTCTGGGTGAGAATTCTCACACACGAGTGCTCTGATGAAAAGGAGTAGACCTTGAATGGTAGAGTGTAATCCAGAATGACCAAAACTAGAGTTGTAGTAATGGATGTCTCAATCTCCTCAAATGCTTCTTTAGAAGGAGAATTCCATTCTATCTTTTCATCCTTTTTCAACATGTCATTCAAGGGATGCACTATCTCAGAGAACCAACTAATAAACTTTCTGATGAAGTTGATCTTTCCAAAGAAAGATTTCATTTCTTTTCGACTATTTGGGGAAACCAATTTAAGGATAGCCTTGACCCTTTCAAGATCTATTGAAATACCTGTCTTAGAGATGATATGTCCTAGCAGCTTTCCCTTGGTTACCCCAAAAACATACTTTTTGGGATCTAGTGAAATTCCATAACTCCTGCTTCTTTTCAATACTCTGTGAAAATCCTCAATATAATCTGCTTGATTCCTGGAGAATACCATTAGGTCATCAATATATATGATGATGCACTTGTGGATGAGGCCCTTAAATGCTTCATCCATGGCTCATTAAAAATTTTCTCTGATGTTGATCAAATAGAAAGGCATGCGATGGTAGGTGAATGTTCCCCACTTCGTAGTGAATGATGTCTTCAAACGGTCCTCCTCTTTCACCATTACTTGATTGTACCTGTTACCCTATTTTTCATCATGCAAAATAATAGACAAATAGGAAAAGGGTGCATTTAGCTATTTTCATTTAACAGTGCTTTTCGAGTGATTTCAAGTTCATTTTGTTATTACATTCAAATCAGATTTTCAATTGTACTCTAAGTATTGATCACATGTTAAAAATTTGCTAAAATTCATAATTGATCATTACATTGTGCATTCATACTGAATGTAATTACAAATTTTTTCTCATATTTCAATAAATAGAGTACAAAGTGCAAAATAGAAAGAAGAGATAGGGGTATGAGTGAGTCCTCTACATGGCCTTCAAGTTGTCTGCATATTTGGAGCTGGTTGTCGTGTTTGGTCCTAGTCCTCCAGGTCTCTGTCTTGAGTTTGCATCTGTCTGGGTCTTATGTTTTTAGGAGTTGTCTTGCATCATAATTAAGATTTTTTTAGATCCAACAAGATCTAAGCAATGCAAAAAGAATGAGAACATCATACAACATCAATTCTTTCATACCTGCATATATTTCTAATATTCAATGTAGTAACAAAATGAGCATGTACATAAATTGAAAAGTAGTGTTAAAAGATAGTTGTGCACATTATGTTAGTGAACACACTAGTGGTCTCATGGATGCCCAAAATTGACCACTAGGTCATGTTGACTAACATAATGTGTTTGTTTGTTTTGATGTTTTTAAAGCTAATCAGAGTGGTGCATTGATCTAAACAGACTGGTATTTGTCACAGTCAAGGTATTATAAAACATGCAGTGAGCTATTCAAATATTATTCATATGCTGAGAAAATTCAAAAAATATCAAGTGCATGTTCATTAAAATCTATTTATGGGTGTCATGAGCCTGTGCTCAAACCCCATAATCAGATTGCATTGTTGAAGGTGAAAATTTGTGTTACAAATCTTGTAATATCTGGTTCATTGGTTCATTATAGAATATCAAATGGTGTGCATTCATGCTTTATGGTGCTTACTACATAAGCACTTAAATAATACAGCTTGTGCATATGCTGATAAGAGTGGAAATCATTTTCAATAGTAAAAAAAAAAAATTGAATATAAGCTGCATTTATTATTAGTATTGTGTTGTTCCTCATTGCATTGCTGAAAGAATTCATCAAATAATGGAAAATGGCAGTGATTGTGAAATGGAGAATTTTTTCAAAAATTTATGTAGTTGATTTATGAGGACAACAATGGTCATTAAGAAACAACGAAAAGCTATATGAAACAAAATGGGTTTTATTTTGTGTAGTCCGAACATCACTTTTTATGTGTTTCAAGAAGATGGAAAAAACAATGACAATGGGTGTGTGAAAACTACCGGAAATAATGAGAAGGAAGGCCCTAAATTTATACAACTAAAAATCTAGCACGTTTCACAGAATAAGAACATTGCAAGAATTTTATAGGATTACAAAGGATAAGTCAGCTCTAGCGGTCTCTATGTCCAATAATAGCCAAGTTTTATTCAAGCAATAAAGGATAAAATCTCTAAAGTTCATGCAAACTAGAGGAAGAACAAAGGCCAAGTTCAATAATGGATTTGTATTGCAGTTAACAAAAAAAAAGAAAGCCTAACTTATTGCAAAATGAAAGGAGAATCTACAAGCAACAACCCAAAAACCCAATGGATATTAACATAGACAAAAATAGAGATATGATTGGACTTTATTAGATAAATGATGCAGCAAAGGAAAGGTAAGGAATACTTATCTGTAGCAAAGGCCAAGCTTTGTGGCCATGATAACTCTAGCAAAATGAGTTGAAATCACATGTAAACTTCCATTCTCAGCCCGTGATTGGAGTTCATTATCAATATTGGTTCAAGACAGCTTCAAAGCCTGAGTTCAAGCTTATAGTTAAGAAGGGCCAAGTATAGGTAATCTTTGATCTTTTTTTAATGCTCTATATAAACAAATACAACTATGTTTTGATAGTCATTGAAGCTCATTCTCATGGGATCCATCTATCAAAACCAAGAGTCAAGGCCCAAGTCACAAACAATGAGGCCAAGTCTTCAACAACTAAGTCTCTACTCTAGTTGAGCTAAAGAAATGACAGCCCATACTATGGGAGAGTTCAAGATAAATGATCATGAGTGCAAGCTCACATATCAAGGCTGAGATCTACTATTTAAAGACCAAGCATGTGAAATGCCAGTCAAAAGTTGAGTCCTTTCAAACTTGTGTGCTAGTTCAAGCTATAGTTTGGAAAGAAGAGCTTGAAGTCTACTAGACACAAAGTCATGGTGAATCTTGTGGCTTGAAAACACAAAGGAAACTCTCAGGAAAGCATGACTGAGTTTGTGCATAAAGCAAGGTACACACCAGTCACGACTGTGACTTATTCATGGCCCCATATTATTAAAACAACAGTCATTTTTTGAAAGCATCGGTGAAATAATAGTTCATACAATGAGAGGTCGTAACTTATTCTGAAGAAATGATACAATTTCATGGTATTCATTACCAGAAAAAAAACTCCAAGAGATAAATTGTGGTAAAAAATAAACTTATAGCAGCTTGTCAAGTTATCAAAGATTTCAGTCTTGCTGAAGTTTGCCAAATGTCGAGTTCTTTGTTTCAATGTACAATCAGTAAAGAATAATAGTGATCTCTAGTAGTAGGAAGCTCAAGTTCAACAGATAGATGCATTCACAGTCAACATGCTGAGCTCCTTCATCAAATTTTCAAAGCTTTCATAAGTTAGGGTTTCATCTTCCCTATTCTTCTCCAAGAAGAATGAGATAAACACAAGTGCCGAGAATGAAACAAAATGAAGATAACAATTTGGAGTCTGCAAGAAGAATGGCATTCAATGCCATTAATGTAGATGTCACATTCCTACAAGTCTTGAAAACTGCAACATTCCACCTCAAACTTTCATCTCATCATTTTTATTGTATTGTAAGTGGATTGAACAATCATGTCAACTTTCTCCACTTTGCATATTTCACACTTAGAGTTTTTTTAATCTAAGTTAGGAGTTGAAAGTTAGATTATTTGATATTAGATTTTATCTAATATTAAGTAAATATTAAATATTGGTTATGAATTGTAAAAGGATTAAGTCCTTATTATAAGCCATTATTTAGGGGCACTTAGACTTGAGCTTTCATAGGTTTAATTATTGGCATGTTTTTGGCCAATTTTAGGGCAATTTGTGGGGTTTGGATTTTTGGATTTGAAGCATAGGCAGGATATAAAATTGTTTTTTCATGATCAATTAAGGGGTTGCAGATTTTGGAGAAAGGGCATATAGAGAACTCATTGTTCCTAGATGCTTTGTAAGCCTTTTTTGTAATCACTTTTGTCAGATTTTGGAGGAAATGAACCAGAGATTTTTTATTCATATTTGTGGAGTTATTTTGATATAGGATCCTGTCTTCATCTTTTCTAACAAGTGCTAAATTATTTATTATCCAAAGGAAGTGAGTAGATTTCTATTCCTTCTCAAAATAATCAATTGCTTAGAAGACTTGTATGAGAAATGTATGTCTGTTAATTACTCGAGCTATTTGTGGTTTAACCCTGATAGTGAGTTTTGTTAACCTATATGTTGAGCAGAGATTTGAAGTGTCGAGATCTTCATTTATGAGTTAGGATTGAGGTTTTATCTTTTCTCCAAAGTTTGAAACAATTCTTGGTGTATCACCCTAGTCTATTTTCAGTTAGAAATATTATTTTCCCTTTTCCCAACAAGTTACAGATTAGGAAGTGATATTCTATATTTAAAAGGAACCGGCCTAGAATCCAGAGATTCCTCCTTATTCAAAGTCTACCCATAGCTCGAGGAGGTTTCCATTGTCAGGATAGAATTGTTGTGAAGCCCTAATGCTTGAGTTAGGGTGACAATTCTAAACCTAAACAATTTTTGGCACGCCCATTGGGACACATTCTTCAATGAATGAGTCAAATTGCATTGTATTACTTGCTGGTTCTAGTTTGCAATCAACAAGATTGAAACTTGAAAGAGGTCACATTTCGCATATCTGGTGGATTCATGAAGGAAAGTCTATTGTTTCAAAAGGAGAAAAGCTGGTATGTTTCAAGTTATTTTATATTCTGATTTCCAGTCTATCAGATGAATAAAGATGTCAAGTTTTCAAGGAGGGTATGCTTACCCAGATGGCTAGTTTCCACATTTTCCATCATTTCAAGTGAATGCCACTCAAGAGAATCATTTTCAGCCCTATCAAGGTCGACAATTCCAATATGATTTTCATTGTTCTGCAAATAATAATGATATACAAAATGGAGATACCGCAAGTATGTTGCAGAATTTGCATATGTAGATTGATGATATGAATAGGAAACTAGATGATCATGCTTATCAAGACCAGATCCAACAACAACAAAAATTGGCTCAGCAAGATCAAGGTTACAAGAGGTATCTAGCTAAGAAATACAAGAGGAATGAAGCCAAGCTTGTAGGAGAGTTGGAAACACAAAGCAAATTTCATGAAGTCATGCTTGTAAGTCGGTTGGAAGCTCAAAAAGATGCTTATGAAAAGAAGCTTCAACAAGGACAAGATCTCTTAATCACCATGTCTAATAAAGGCATTGAATTTATGTTAGAAAAAGAAAAAGAATTGAAAGCTAAAGAGGATTCCCATGAAAAAGACCTACATGATTTCAAGCAAAAGATGGGATTTATAGCTTCTACAGAAGATACATACAAGAGAGGTTATCACATGCAGATTGAAAAGTGTATCCAACTAGAAGAAGAGAAGGATAGTATTGAACAAAAAAAAGAGAGCATCATTCAAAAGGTTGTGGATCTAAAGGAGGTTCTTTCTGAGCAAGATAAAACAAAGAAGATTTCAGCAAATCATGATGATTGTGCTGATAGTAGTATACTTCTCCTACAAGAGAATCTGGAAGAAGGAGAAGAAGATTTATTTTGGGATGAGATGGAGTAGTTCTTCTTGCATCTTGATGTCAAGCCCGCACTTCCAAAAAGTACCTACAAGCTGCAAGAGGAGTTCATTTCCAACTAGCATAAAGAGGAGATCAATCAGAATGAAGTAATTTCTCAAAAACCTAACTCTATCAAGAAGAGCTCTAAGTTCATCATCTCACAAAACTATCTTATTAGGCATTTGGCTAGGATCGAGGATAGAAAAGAGGATCAAGTTGTGTCAGCATCTCTACATGAAGTTCTACCAAAAGAAGAAGCTAAAAATGAATTAAATCAGCTTGTTGTCCCATATGACCAAGTAAGAAAATTCTTGTTGTTGTTTGCTAATTCTTTTCAGAATGATGATGTTTACAATCAGATGGATCAAGTAAGTACTATCTATATCAATCAAATCCTTGTCAAGAAACTGGTCATGCATATATCCTATGTTCATCTTATGATAGCTTTCTAGAAGCATACTGATTATTGTGAGCTGAGAAGGATGGGAAGTTATTTTTCACAATCTGTGAATGGTTTTGTTTAACCAGGCTTTAGGCTAGTTAAAGTAGGTTAGGTGTAGGTTTTCATTTCAATAAGTGCAGTCCAGCACTAGGTTTTAGGTCACATAAGTCTAGGTCTAAGTTTAGGTGCATTTTTGTTTCAATAAGGTTGCATTCATGCATGTTCCAATTTTTGACTCCTATTGCCAAATGATAAGGTCTAAGTTCATGTATAGCAGGTAGACATTCAGTAGAAGTTGCCAAAATTGTTACCCTATTTTTCATCATGCAAAATAATAGACAAATAAGAAAAGGGTTCATTTAGGTGTTTTCATTTAACAATGCTTTTTGGGTGATGTCAAGTTCATTTTTTTATTGCATTCAAATCAGATTTTCAATTGTACTCTAAGTATTGATCACATGTTAAAAATTTGCTAAAATTCATAATTGATCATTACATTGTGCATTCATACTGAATGTAATTACAAATGTTTTCTCATATTTCAATAAATAGAGTACAAAGTGCAGAATAGAAAGAAGAGATAGGCGTATGAGTGAGTCCTCTACATTGCCTTGAAGTTGTCTACATATTTGGAGCTGGTTGTCGTGTCTAGTCCTAGTCCTCTAGGTCTCTGTCTTGAGTTTGCATCTGTCTGGGTCTTATGTTTTTAGGGGTTGTCCTGCATCATGGTTAAGAGTTTTTAGATCCAACTAGATCTAAGCAATGCAAAAAGAACAAGAACATCATACAACATCAATTCTTTCATAGCTGCATATATTTTTTATATTCAATGCAGTAACAAAATGAGCATGTACATAAATTGAAAAGCAGTGTTAAAAGATAGCCATGCACATTATGTTAGTGAACACACCAGTGGTCTGACGGATGCCCAAAATTTACCACTAGGTCATGTTCACCAACATAATGTGTTTTGTTTTTTTATTTTTTTAAAGCTAATCAAAGTGGTGCATTGATCTAAATAGACTAGTATTTGTCACAGTCAAGATATTATAAAAGATGCAGTGAGTTGTTCAAATATTATTCATATGTTGAGAAAATTCAAAAAATATCAAGTGCATGTTCATTGAAATTTGTTTATGGGTGTCATGAGCCCGTGCTCAAACCCCATAATCAGATTGCATTGTTGAAGGTGAAAATTTGTGTTACAAATCTTGTAATATCTAGTTCATTGGTTCATTACAGAATATCAAATGGTGTACATTCATGCTTTATGGTGCTTACTGCATAAGCACTTATATAATACAGATTGTGCATATGCTGATAAGAGTGGAAATCATTTTCAATATAAAAAAAAATTGAATATAAGCTGCATTTATTATTAGTATTGTGTTGTTCCTCATTGCATTGCTAATAGAATTCATGAAATAACAGAAAATGGAAGTGACTGTGCAATGGAGAAGTTTTTCAAAAATTTATGTAGCTGATTTATGAGGACAACAATGGTCATTAAGAAACAAGGAAAATCTGTATGAAACAAAATGGGTTTTATTTTGTGTAGTCTGACCATCACTTTTTATGTGTTTCAAGAAGATGGAAAAAACAATGATAAAAGGTGTGTGAAAACTGTCGATAATAATGAGAAGGAAGGCCCTAAATTTATACATCTAAAAATCTAGCATGTTTCACAGAATAAGAACATTGCAAGAAGTTTATAGGTTACAAAGGATAATTCAGCTCCAGTGGTCTCTATGTCCAGCAATAGCCAAGTTTTATTCAAGCAATAAAGGATAAAATCTCTAAATTTCATGCAAACTAGAGGAAGAAAAAAGGCCGAGTTCAACAATGGATTTGTATTGTAGTTAACAAAAAAAAAGAAAGCCTAACTTATTGCAAAATGAAAGGAGAATCTACAAGTAGCAACCCAAAAGCCTAATGGATATTAACATAGATGAATATAGAGAAACGACTGGACTTTATTAGATAAATGATGTAGCAAAGGAGAGGTAAGGAATACTAATCTTTAGCAAAGGCTGAGCTTTGTGGCCATGATAACTCCAGCAAGATGAGTTGAAATCACATGTAAACTTCCATTCTCAGCCCGTGATTGGAGTTCATTGTCAATATTGGTTCATACAGCTTCAAAGCCTAAGTTCAAGCTTATAGTTAAGAAGGGCCAAGTACAGGTAAGCCATGAGCTATTGTTAATGCTCTGTCAAAATAAATACATCTATGTTTTGAGAGTCATTGAAGCTCATTCTCATGGGATCCATCTATCAAAACCAAGAGTCAAGGCCCAAGTCACAAACAATGAGGCCAAGTCTTCAACAACTAAGTCTCTACTCTAGTTGAGCTAAAGAAATGATAGCCCATACTATGGGAGATTTCAAGTTCAATGATCATGAGTGCAAGCTCACATATCAAGGCTGAGATTTGTTGTTTAAAGACCAAGCACGTGAAATGCCAGTAAAAATTTGAGTCCTTTCAAACTCATGTGTCAGCTCAAGCTATAGTTTGGCAAGAAGAGCTCGAAGTCTGCTGTACACAAAGTCATGGTGAGGCTCATGGCTTGCAAACAAATCAAAGGAAACTCTCAAGAAAGCATGACTGAGTTTGTGCATAAAGCAAGGTACACACTAGTCATGACTGTGACTTATTCATGGCCCCATTTTATTAAAACAACAGTCATTTTTTGAAAGCACCGGTGAAAGAATAGTTCGTACAATGAGAGGCCACAACTTATGCTAAAGAAATGATATGATTTCATGGTATTCATTACCAAACAACAAACTCCAAGAGATAAAATATGGTAAAAAATAAACTTACAGCTGCTTGTCAAGTTATTGAAGATTTCAGTCAACCCAAGGTTTGCCAAATGTCGAGTTCTCTATTTCAATGTACAATCAGTAAAGAATAGCAGTGATCTCTAGTAGCAGTAAGCTTGAGTTCAATAAATAGATGCATTCATAGTCAACATGCCAAGATCCTTCATCAAATTTTTCAATCTTTCATAAGTTAGGGTTTCATCTTCCCTATTCTTCTCCAAGAAGAATGAGATAAACACAAGTGTTGAGAATGAAACAAAATGAAGATAACAATTTGGAGTCCGCAAGAAGAATGACATTCAATGCCATTAATGCAGATGTCACATTCCTATAGAGTCTTGAAAACTGCAACAAGCCACCTCAAACTTTCATCTCATCATTTTTATTGTATTGCAAGTCAATTGAACAGTCATGTCGACTTTCTCCACTTTGCATATTTCACACTTAGAGTTTTTTTTTATCTAAGTTAGGAGTTGAAAGTTAGATTATTTGATATTAGATTTTATCTAATATTAAGTAAATATTAAATATTGGTTATGAATTGTAAAAGGATTAAGTCCTTATTATAAGCCATTATTTAGGGGCACTTAGACTTGAGCTTTCATAGGCTTAATTATCGGCATGTTTTTGGCCAATTTTAGGGCAATTTGTGGGGTTTGGATTTTTGGATTTGAAGCATAGGCAGGATATAAAATTGATTTTTCATGATCAATTTAGGGGTTGTAGATTTTGGAGAGAGGGCATATAGAGAACTCATTGTTCCTAGATGCTTTGTAAGCCTTTTTTGTAATCACTTTTGTCAGATTTTGGAGGAAATGAACCAGAGATTTTTGATACATATTTGTGGAGTTATTTTGATATAGGATCCTGTCTTCATCTTTTCTAACAAATGCTAAATTATTTATTATCCAAAGGAAGTGAGTAGCTTTTTGTTCCTTCTCAAAATAATCAATTGCTTAGAAGCCTTGTATGAGAAATGTATGTCTATTAATTACTCAAGATATTTGTGGTTTAACCCTGATAGTGAGTTTTGTTAACCTATATGTTGAGCAGAGATTCAAAGTGTCAAGATCTTCATTTATGAGTTAGGATTGAGGTTTTATCTTTTCTCCAAAGTTTGAAACAATTCTTGGTGTATCACCCTAGTCTATTTTTAGTTAGAAGTATTCTTTTCCCTTTTCCCAACAAGTTACAAATTAGGAAGTGATATTCTATATTTAAAAGGAACCGGCCTAGAATCCAACGATTCCTCCTTATTCAGAGTCTACCCACAGCTCGAGGAGGTTTCCATTGTCAGGATAGAATTGTTGTGAAGCCCTAATGCCTGAGTTAGGGTGATAATTCTAAACCTAAACAATACCCAAAATAACCATCAAGGAAAGACATCATTTGAGACCTATTTACAATTTGCAGTACTTCATCAAGAGAGGGAAATAGGTAGTTATCCTTTTGAGAAGATCTATTGAGGTTCCGTAAATCTACACAGAGTCAGACTTCTCCACTCTTCTTTCTCATAGGAATGAGATTCATAACCCAGGTTTAATGTCAAATAGGAAAGATGATCTTGGCATCAAGTAGCTTCTACACTTCCTTTTGAATCACTAGCTCGATCATAGGGCTTACGAGCCTCTTCCTTTGAGAGAATGGTTTGGCGTCTAGGTTTAGTGGTATGTTGTGTACAATGAAAATGGGGTCATAGGTTTTTAGATCCTTGTAGCTCCATGCTATAACATCTTTGTACTCGATGATTAGTTCCACCATTTTTTTCTTTTCCTCATTTATACCGATTTTACCAATACAAATCTCCCTAGGTTCAAGTTGTGTGCCTAGATTGTAGATTTCACAATCATCACCTCCCACATCTGGTGTCTTCCTCTTTTCACAAGCATAGTCATCTTTGTCAAAGATCCTTTTGAAGGCTACCATTCCTTTTGGGATGGATTTAATCTTCAGGTTTAGGATTCCCAAATTGTCTGACTCTTCGATCTCATCAGCCTCTTCATCTATGTTTTGTTTTTTAAAGACCCTAACACTCATGATGAATTCAAGTATTTGTTGGTCATCCTAGAATATGTGGAAGCTCTTGATGTTATCTAGAATAGATGGTACTATGATGAGCTCAATGGAGAATTTCTTCAGCTTTGATTTCTCCAATGGATACAGGGAACTTGTTGACACTGCTAAGGGGTCAGCAATTGTATTTTTTCTTCTTGGGATGCTCTTGACATTAAACACTTCAAATTCTTCAATTAAATCCCATACATGATTGCGTTATGAGGCTAGTCACTTATCAGTGCATGAATACTAGCTACAAATATTCCTAACCACTAACTGGGAGTCTCCTTCTACAATCAAGAATTTTACCTTCATGTTCCATGAGGAGACTTCGTACCAATGTCTCATATTCAATGATATTGTTGGTACAGTAAAACTATAGTCTATAAACAACATAGTATGAACCACCTCTGGGGTTAATTAACTTGATTTTGACCCCTTCTCCTTGCTTACATTTGGAGCCATCAAATATGCGTTTCCATACAAGATGGTTCTTGTGAGAATGAGGTTTGGCTTGGGGTTCCAGCATAATCCTGGATGGATGTATGTCGATTTGGGGTTCAATAGGGCTCTTTGGTGGTGATGGGTCTTCATTAGTTGGAATCCCCACACTCTCTATTTCTAGATTCTCCCATGTAGAGAGAGGCACCCATTTCATTTTATGTTTTTCCTTTGTCTCACACCATACTTTGTGACATAGGAGGAGACAACCATCTTCTAAGGAACTCCACTCCTCTTGCATAGGGTTTCTTCCTATGAAGCCCAAGGGTTGTTCATGGTGAGGAGAGCCTTCATCATCTTGGTGTACAACCATACCCTTTGCAAGTTTTGGTACATGGGATATTTGGTCCATTACTTGAGCTAAAATACCCTAAAAATCATGGCATTCCAACTCTGAGTGACTCACTTGGTGTAAATGACAATATCCTAGCAACATTAATATGTTTGGATCAGCATCTTGCCCAAGATGTTTTATATTCTTCATCATATTACTTACAAATTCTATGAGGATCTCCTTAGGGACTTGAGCATGTATCAACCCTTGGATGGGGTGATCGCTGGCATTTTCTTCTTCCTGGATATGGAATGTTAGGATTTTATCGAACCAATATACTCCCAAATTAGCTTGTGAGAAAAAGACTTCATTTGGGGCATTGTATTTGATTATCATTTGTTTGAGTTTTGGTTCGACATCAATTTTGATTTGTTTATTCAATCCTTTCTAAGGTAACCAAAGTTAGGTAAAATATGTGGAGAACCAACCTCTCAAGGACCTGGTCCATTCCCTACTAAGCAACATGCCATATGTCTATATATCTATGCAATCTTAGATCGTGGGGTCTATGGTCACCTATATATGACTATCTTTCAGGACTCTAATGACTTTGACTTCTATTTTGTCAAGTTGAATCATGACCCTATTAGTTGGTTCAGGGTTCATTCCTAATTTATGGCATATGGATAAGGGCATGACATTGGATGAAGCCCCTAAATCAATTAGACATTTATGTAGATTCTTTCTAAAGATCTTGAGACTAAGAAAAAATGGGGGCACTTCTACTTGATCTTTGAACATGGTTTGCATTGCCTCAATGGTATTGACATTTGACAAATTCCTAGCACTATTTCTTGATGGAACCGACTTAGAATGGTCTAGGGATTTTAGGAGTGCTTCTCTTTGTGAGGGGAAACTTTGTAGCATGTCATACATTGACATATTATCTTTAACTCATTTCAATTCCTCTAGTGTGCTATATCTTTCAATGGCCCAAATTGGGTTCTCTAGTACGATGGGCTGATGTTACATGGTTGGGGAAATGGTGGTACTGGTTCCTCTGGGAGGTGAAGGGTTATTATTATCCTATGGGTCTAGTGGAGTGGGCTACATTCCATGGAGAATACCATCAATCAAGGGATCCCTCTTGCTCCTCACATTATAATTGCTTTGGTTTTTTCTAAAAAGCATGGACCTTGGAATATTTAGGTTGAATCTATTGATTAAATGGGAAAATGAATTTTTCTTCAGTGGTGTTATCAGTAGGACCTCCCTCAGTAACTAGTTCATAGGAATCAAAGACCATGGCATTGAAATGAGTCTGGGAGTTGTCAAAATTTTGACCTTGTTGATTTTCAAACTCTCTCATGTATTTGTTGTCTGATTGATGTGTATTGGGAGCTTCTGTGAAGTTAGCCTCAGATGAACTAAAGGTATTGGCATTATCAACTGGTATACTACCATTTTTAGGAGGTGTGTTCCATGGCCTATTAGTTTGTTGTTGTCCAAACTATTTATCTTGCATGGTATTCCCATAATTCCCATTTGTTGTTGTTGTTGTTGTAATTGTCATAATTACAATTCTGATTGGTGGGATAGGTGTTTGGGGTAGTAGCCGGTCATTTATAATTCTCATGGTTTTGAGGTGGATTCAACTTCATCCTGGTGATCTCACTTGTCAAATGGGAAAAAGTCTTCTTCATGGCATCCAACTCATTCACTAAAGCATTATTAGGTTCATTTGGGATAGCTACCTTTTTCTCACATATGGCTACCTTATGCACATTGTAGCCCAAATACGTGATGGTGAGTGGTGGGGCAGTAGTGTATGAGGCTAGTATTGGATTAAGCTTTGGGGTGTGATGCACCAGGGGTTGATAATGTACTGTAAATGGACCAATCATGGCAGTGTTTCCTAATGTGGGTGAAACACCATAGTTTCCACCTACTTGTGGATCCATCTATTGTGTGAAAGTGATGGCTTCATTTCACACCTTTTCCAAAGTATCTATGTCACCTGGAGGTAGCCTTTTCTAGAATATGGATGTTAAATGATCCAAGGCTCATAGGTCTACTTGTATGGAAGCCCTGACATATATGGTGTAAGGATCCTCTAACCTATGGTAAATCTTATGGAAATGGTGGTTAAACATTGTAATTGGTTCATTATGGTCTTTCTTCACCAAGATGAATTGATGATGGAGATTGGTTGGATCTACATATAGCTTGAAGTGATTGAGAAATTTTGTTGCAAATTCACCCCATCCTAGGATGGATCCCCAAGGAAAGTTCAAGTACCAATTGTATGTGAATTCCCCCAATGTGTAAGGGAAAAGGTAGCACATGACATACTGTTGTGCAATCTCTTTGTGATTGCATAATTATTTGAAGGTGCATATGTGTTCTTCTGTTGTCCTATATTCACCATAGATTAAGCGTGGACATAAGTTTTTGGGATTGTTGGGAAGCTCATGGATATTTTCTTGTAGATCCAATGGGGAGCTTTGTGCATTTACAAAAAAGGCCATTGGAGGTGGTTGTGGAACAACAGCAAGCGAGGTAGTGATATGCAAAAATGGGGGAAGATTATGTGGATCTGGTTGATGTGAAATGTCTTCCCTTTGTTTTGCTTTACTGTTGCAAGGTCTGTGAACTTCTCTGAGTTCTAGGAATTCTCCTTTGTTTGGTGATGATCTAAGGACTCGTTCAAACCTTTTGAGAGAGAATGATCCAATATTCTGGAGTTTCCCTCTCGAGGGGCCTCCTTCCAGCGCCACTTCTATTGACCATCATTTTTACATGAGACAATGGCTAGGAATTTGTCTAAGAAAATTCCCCTCTTGAAAGAATGATGTAAATCAATCTCAAGGTTCCTTCTATGTTGGGTCTCAACCGCTTAGATAGCTCAATTGAAGATAAATGTCAATCTATTCATGAAGAGGTCTTTTCTGGTTTGATCTTTGAGGGACTACAAAATAAATATCAAAACACAAAAATCTTCCTTTCTTTTTTTGTATTTTTTGAATCTTTAGATAAAAGAAAAGTAAATCTAATCTAATCTATCATGACTGATTTTGTAAATAAATGAGCAAAGTAACGAGAATAGGGTAACGAGAATTTGAAAGGAAATTGCAGAAAGTAAACTAATGGACATAAACCAATATAGTGTTGCTTTGCGAATTAAAGTACTAAGAAGATGGAGGAAACCCACAAAATAAAGATTTGAATGAATGACAATCCCAGCTTAGCAAATGCGATCATCAAGGAAATAAATGCAAATGTAAGATATGTCAAAATTCATCAAATCATGAAACCACCATAGATATACGCACACGTGAGATAAATTTATCTTAAAGAATTGGAGAACAATCTTCCCAATAATTCATCACAACAAAGAAATGCAGAAAAGATAAACACTAGACTAATAGGATTGCATATCAAAATCACCATACAATCAATTGGCTCTTTGAAATAAAGAATGAGCAAACACACATTCACCAATTTTGCAAAGATAGCAGAAAAATCACACCATGATTGAAGCGCCAATTGTAAGTATTGTATTGAAATAATAATTGACCTTAATTACATTATTTTCATACAATTTATAGAGTTGTGCTCTGAATTTCACAGCCAAGGTTTTGGTTGCCCATAAAACTTGAAAATAAGTCTAAACTAGAGTTTACATGAAAAGAAACTATCCCAAAAACAAGTTTAAACTACTTTAGTATGGAATTAATGTTAGAATAACTGAGAGGGGGGTGAATCAGTTATCTAGTGTCCCAAAACAAAATGTATAATTCAAAACTATTCCTTCAATTTTTGTTCGTCGATAAACAATAATAACTTTCATTGTCTGTGTTTTTACCGATTACCAGTCTAATATTGTAACAGTTACCAATCAAATCTAACATGTAACATGTAAATAATGATAACAAACAAATATCATAATCAACACATAACACAAGAGATTTAATGTGGAAACCCTGTAAAGGGAAAAACCACCTGGGACCGGCAACCCAAAATTGTTCACTCTTCTAAAGTGAGGTCGGTTAAGACCCAACCCTGTTAAAGGTTACAAACACACTGTCAGGTGTGACCTTGTTAGAGGATTTTAGACTAGAATTTATCATCCAACCAGCATTCACTATGGGGTTGATAGGAGAACAATGTTCATTCTATGAATGATACATCATAAGACTTTCAGAGTCCACTCGGTTAAGAGATTTTGACTATGTACAATGGTTAAATATGTAACAGTAAATGACCTGCCTTAACACAACTTCAGTTGTAGATTACAGATCAATATTTAGTCCATACAAATCCTTCTGATCAATATTTCACTTTAGATTCAATACTATATCAACTTACTGTCCATCAGTAATTTCTCTTTGTAGCTCAGTAATTATTCTGCAGCTCAGTTCTTGCTTACCAATATGATCAGAATGCATGAAACCTTGTTCATGTGATATTCCTGTAGCTTCTTCTTCTTCTGCAATTTTCATAAAGAAATCACGTTCTCTTATTTAGACAAGTAAATCATTTTCTTCTCCACCATTAGATTTTTCCACTTAACCACATTCATAGATTTTGCCACTTCAAACTTTCTTGGTACTTGTGTCAATAACACGTTTGATTCTTCTCCGTTAGATCTTCCTTGAATTTTGTCAATTGTCGATCTGTGTAACAAACATTTATCTGTTAACTCGATGTTATACTCTTGCTAGCTCATCAATCTTATCAGCTAAACTAATCATTTAATTCATTCTATTTCACTCGGTTAACAAAGAAATGTGTCAGTGAACACTGCTTAGTTAATATTGCGATCAATATACACTACACTCCATCGGTGTATACTAGAAATGCTTCATTTACCGACAACACTGCTTTGTGTCTTCTAGCTCTATACTTCATCATAGATGAATGCAACATAATAAAGTCAATATCATCAAGTCATAGACTCATCAACAAGTTACTCAATGTGTTCCTTATCCTCATCTATCATGTACATCTTTCTCCAAAATCTTTCTCCATGTAGATTTCTCTATTCTTCATCTCTTTTTCACCTTTCCTCAGATGTGTTAGTATAGTAACTTACAAGATAAGTGTTGTCAAACTAGTTGACATCAATGAAAACATAATACTGATTTAATCATATTACATATCTAATCAGAAACTCCTTAATGATCTTTAATCACAGATTCTTCAATCAGATTTCAAATCAGTTGTAGTTCAACAATCTCTCCCTTTGGCATTGATGGCAACTCAAGTAATATAAAATGTACCATACACATAACAAATATATATTCTACAACTTAGTGAACAAAATTTTGTAAGTTGAATAGACTTAATATGTTTAATCACTATGTTACTAAGCAGCATTAAATAGTACAGCTTTACCATTCTGTAGTTGTGATCTTTTCAGTTCTCATGTTCCTGCTTATGTTCTCTATAACTAATCTTCAATACTTTGTCTCATTCAGATTGTCTCTCCCTTAGATAATTCTCATCGGTTCTTGTTCCTTTTCATATTTTTTTTATCTCTCCCCTTTTAATTTCATATTATTTATCTCTCCCTTTGATAGCAATGCCAAAGAAACAAATAAACAAATAATTATGTCTTCCTCTGTATCTCTAAATACTAATATTCCAAACGGTTCAAGTTCTCAAACTTAATCACAACCTTGAACATGATTTAAAGTGTGAACTATGATGCATCAACATGAATGATCTACTGATACAAGTAGGTTGATGCAACAACCAGATCACCTTAGTGACCGATAGACAGGGGATGGACCCCAAGTCTACTCCTAAGTATTAAAATGTGTCCTTCAGTAGGGGTTTTGTAAAAATATCTGCAAGTTGTTCTTTAGATGTGACAAATTCTAACTTCACTTTCTTCTCTTGCACTTTTTCTCTTAATTAATGATACTTAATAGATATATGCTTTGTCTTAGAGTGCATCACAAGATTTTTTGAAATATTAATAGCACTAGTGTTCTCACAATATATAATCACTGGGTCAGTGATTACCTCATTCATTCCTTCCAACACTTGCTTGATATATGAAATATTTGAACAGTTAGTAGCAGTAGCAACATATTTTGCTTCAGCTATAGACTGAGAAATACAAGCCTTCTTTTTACTTGTCCAGGTTACAATTTTTTCACCAAAGAAAAATGCTCCTCCAGTGGTGCTTTTTCTATCATCCACATTTCCAACCCAATCAGCATCAGTGTAAACTTTTAGTTGAAACTACCCTTCCTTAGGATACCATAATAAAAAATTCTCTTTTTCCTTCAAGTATCTTAAGATCCTTTTTGTAGCTATCATGTGTGATTCTCTAGGATTAGCAAAAAATCTTGCAATAATTCCCACAGCATGTGCTATATCTAGTCTACTGTGAACTACATACATTAACTTACCAATCATGGATCGGTAGAGTGTCTGGTTTACCTCTGTAGTTTCATCCTCCTTTGTCAATTTGCATCCAATAGCCATCGGTGTTCCCACAAGTTTAGCATCTTCCATGCCAAATGTCTTCAATACTTCCTTTATGTATTTAGATTGTGTGATGAATATTCCATCACTCTGTTGAATCACTTGTAGTCTAAGAAAGAACTTAATCTCTCTAAACATAAACATTTCAAATTCCTTTTGCATTTCATCAGCAAATGCCTTGCAGATAAGATCTGAGCCTCCAAAGATAATGTCATCAACAAATATTTTAGCAATGATAATAGTATCATCAGTATCAACTTTCACATACAGATTGTTATTTTCACTTGTTCTAACAAATCCAATACTTAACAAGTAAGTATGTAGTCTTTCATACCATGCTCTCGGTGATTGCTTCAAACCATATAAAGCTTTATGTAATCTACATACTATGTCTTTATTGTTGGGATCAACAAATCCTTCAGGTTGTTCAATGTAGACCTCTTCTTCAAGTATACCATTCAAAAATGTTGACTTCACATCCATTTGATAGACTTTGAATTTCTTATGTGCAGCATATGCAAGTAGTATTCTAACTCCTAATCTAGAAACAGGTGCAAATGTTTTGCCATAGTCAATGCCTTCTTCCTGTGCATATCCCTTGCATACCAATCTAGCTTTATTTCTTGTGACTTCACTATTTTCATTCAATTTATTCCTGTATATCCACTTAGTACCGATAACATTTTTATCTTTTGGTTGGGGTACTAGGGACTAGGTTTTGTTCTTCTCTATTTGCTCTATTTCTTCCTTCATTGCATTAACCCATTCTTCATTCTCTAATGCAACTTTCACAGTTTTAGGTTCAAATTCACAAATTAAACATGTACCTTGTCTTGTTTTGCTTCTAGTTTGCATTCCAGCATGTCTGTCTCCAATGATTTGTGTTTCAGGATGATGTCTTCTGACAAAAATAGCCAAAACTTGGTTTCTCCTTTCTTTCTCATCCTTCTCAAGGTCATTATCTTTCTCGGTAGCTCCATCTTGTTCCTCAGTTTGTGTTGTCTGTTGTCTTGCATTGTTTCCCTGCTGACCGGTTGACATAGTTTGTGGTGTCGGTAGATACTCTGGATGTTCAATGTAAGTGAATCTACCATAGTCTTTTGGTTCCTTTGTACTTTCCTCTATGTACTTGTCATCAAACTCATCAACATAAACATTAGTACTTGCAACTATCTTATTTGTAGCCTTATTCAAACATTTATATGCTTTACTTGTAGTGGAATATCCCAAAAATATTCCTTCATCTCCTTTAGAATCAAATTTTCCATTTCTCTCATCTTTCAAAATAAAGCATTTACTTCCAAAAATTTTGAAATAACTTACAGTAGGTGTGTGTCCAAACCATAGTTCATAAGGTGTTCGGTTGGAGTCCTTCCTCAATTGTACTCAGTTAAGAACATACACAGCTGTACTGATAGCTTCCCTTCAATATGTCTAAGCAACATTCTTCTGTATCATCAATGTTCTAGCACAGTCAATTATTGACCTATTCCTCCTTTCAGCAATGCCATTTTGCTAAGGTGTTCTCGGTGCAGATACATGTCTTTTGATTCCATGCTCATTACAAAAATTAGTAAATTCATCAGAGATAAATTCACCTCCTCTATCAGATCTTAAGCATTTTATTTCTTTTCTGGTTTCTTTCTCTACCTTAGCTTTATACCACTTAAACATTTTGAAAGCTTCAGATTTCTCTTTCAGGAACATAACAGTCATTAGTCTAGTATAGTCATCAACAAAAAGAATAAAATATCTATCACCAGAATAGCTCTAAGTTCTCATAGGACCACATAGGTTGGTATGAACCAACTCAAGTATCTTCTTTGTTGAGTAGTCTTTTCTTTTAAAACTAGACTTAGCCATCTTACCTTTCTAACACTCATGGCACATGGCATGATCAGGTTTTGTCAAGTTAGGCAATCCTCTAACTCTTTTCTTTCTACTAATCTTGATCATGTTGTCAAAGTTCACATGGCATAACCTTTTGTGCCACAACCAAGCATCTTCATCTTTTATTAACAAACAAGAAGAATGATCCATATCAAGATAGAATAGATTACCTCTGGATTGTGTACCAGTTTTGACAAGTCTTCCTCCATCATCATAGATTTTCACCTTTTTGCTTTCAAAAGCTAGACGGTGGCCTGAATTATTTAGATGAGCCACACTTAACAAATTATAGTTCAGTCCATCTACCCAATATGCATTTTCACATTGTAATCTGTCATTGATCATTGGTGAGCCTTTACCTCTTACCATACAAGGTGCATCATTTCCCATTCTCGCAGATCCTCCATTATATTCAACAAGATGATCAAACTTCTCTACATCACCGGTCATATGATGTGTACAACCACTGTCTATGATCCATGTATCATTTCTACTTACTTTAGATATCAGTGATGTCTCTTAATGTGTCTCTTCTTCCTCTTCTAAATCATCTTTCATAGCAACAAATACAACTTCTATGTCATCATCAGAATTAGATTCAGTTTCAATATATTTGGCTATGTAACATACCTTTTTTCCTTTTTCATCTTGGTTGTCTCTGTTTTAGTGTCGGTAGCCTCTATTGACTCTTCTCCTATAGCTTCCTTCAAATTGATCTTTGGATCTATCATCATCTTTCTTCTGTGGACATCTAGCAATGATGTGACTAACTTATTTATAGTTAAAGCATGCTAAAGGTAGCTTACCTCTATACCTCCCTTTTCCTTTGGGAAATCTTCTGGCCATAAGTGCTTCAAGCTCATCAAGTTCATCATTGGTATTGTCATCACTATCACAATTCTTACTATTCCTGCTAGACTTTCCAATCTTCAAAGAGGACATGAAAGTGGATTCAACAAAAGGAACAACACTGTTATCAAATTTTTTTAATTCAAAGGTTGTAATTTTACCAATCAGAGTGTCAAGATTAAGGTTGGATGTAGCTCTTGTTTCATGAATTGCAGAAATCCTAATTGCATAAACTAGTAGCAAAGTTCTGAGAATCTTGCTTATCACTATTTCATCATCAATTACTCCATTAGATGCTCTAATAGAATGTACCACCTCTTTAAATCTATTTGAATATTGGACAATGTTCTCACCTTCTTTCATTCTCATATCAGTAAATCTACCTCTCAGAATTTCAGCTCGGGTTCTTTTGACATTCAGATCTCCACTGTATATTTGTGCTAATTTATCCCACAATCCTTTGGTAGTTGTGCATGTCTTGATATCTTCATATTCAATGTCGGTATAGGCAATAGCAAGTTCCATCATAGTAACATTATGTTCATGTTTGTCCTTCAATTGATCAAGAGTCAAGGGACCAGTGGGCAGTTGCATGTAGCCATTCTCCATCAGCTCTAGTGCAAAGTTCCCAATTCCATATATGTGCAGCTTCATTTTGCTTTCCATACTATGAAGTTCTCTTTGTTTAGTTTCGGTACTTCCCTCTTATACATCTTGAGACCTTTATGCTTAAGTCCTTAAAACTCTGTTCCAAGAAACCGAATCTCTAACACCAATTGTTAGAATAACTAAGAGGGGGGTGAATCAGTTATCCAGTGTCCCAAAACAAAATGTATAATTCAAAACTATTCCTTCAATTTTTTTTGGTCGGTAAACAATAATAACTTTCACTATCTGTGCTTTTACTGATTACCAGTCTAATATTGTAACAGTTACCAATCAAATCATACATGTAACATGTAAAGAATGATAACAAACAAATATCACAATCAACACATAACACAAGAGATTTAACATGGAAACCCTATAAAGGGAAAAACCACCTGGGACCGGCAACCCAAAATTGTTCACTCTTCTAAAGTGAGGTTGGTTAAGACCCAACCCTGTTAAAGGTTACAAACACACTGTCAGGTGTGACATTGTTAGAGGATTTTAGACTAGAAGTTATCATCCAACCAGCATTCACTATGGGGTTGACAGGATAAAAATGTTCATTCTATGATTGATACATCATAAGACTTTTAGAGTCCACTCAGTTAAGAGATTTTGACTGTGTACAATGGTTAAATATGTAACAGTAAATGACCTGCCTTAACACAACTTCAATTGCAGATTACAGATCAATATTTAGTCCATACAAATCCTTCTGATCAATATTTCACTTCAGATTCAATACTATATCAACTTACTATTCATCGGTAATTTCTCTTTGTAGCTTAGTAATTGTTCTATAGCTCGGTTCTTGCTTACCAGTATGATCAAAATGCATGAAACCTTGTTCACGCGATATTCCTACAGCTTCTTCTTTTTCTGGCATTTTCATAAAGAAATTATGTTCTCTTATATAGATGAGTAAATCATTTTCTTCTCCACCATTAGATTTTTCCGCTTAACCACATTCATAGATTTTTCTGCTTCAAACTTTCTCAGTACTTGTGTCAATAACACATTTGATTCTTATCCGTTAGATCTTCCTTGAATTTTGTCAGTTGTCGATCTGTGTAACAAACATTTATCTGTTACCTCGATGTTATACTCTTGCCAGCTCATCAATCTTATCAGCTAAACTAATCATTTAATTCATTCTATTTTTCTTGGTTAACAAAGAAATGCATCGGTGAACACTGCTCAATTAATATTGTGATTGGTATACTAGAAATGCTTCATTTACCGACAACACTGCTTTGTGTCTTCCAGCTCTATACTTCATCATAGATGAATGCAACATAATAAAGTCAATATCATCAAGTCATAGACTCATCAAAAAGTTACTCAATGTGTTCCTTATCCTCATCTATCATGTACATCTTTCTCCATGTTGATTTCTTTATTCTTCATCTCTTTTTCACCTTTCCTCAGATGTGTTGGTATAGTAACTTACAAGATAAGTGTTCTCAAACTAGTTGACATCAATGACAACATAATACTGATTTAATCATATTACATATCTAATCAACAACTCCTTAATGATCTTTAATCATAGATTCTTCAATTAGATTCCAAATCAGTTGTAGTTCAACAATTAAACCTCATGCATTACAATTTGGGAGAAAAATATGTGTCAAATAACTCAAAATCAATTCTAGAACTCATACAGGTTCTTCTTCGAAACTTGTAATTCTGCTCATTAAACATTGTTGAAGCTCTTCTCCATGGATCCAACTAAAAGGTGTCCTCAAATCATGCAGAAATGACCCCATAGGAGTGAAAAATCTGACTAAAAAACTAACTTAAGAAGACTAAAGTCAATGGTGGTGATGGCCCAAGAATTTCAGACCCCGACCCTTGCTTTGAAAAAATGAAGTTCAAAAAATGGTTAAGTGTTGAGACAAACTGTGTACTAGAATTTGTACCTTCATAGAGTTAGTATTGTCAAATAAATCAAATATAAACTAAGGTACCACAAATAGAAAATCTATTTAGCAAATAAATGAGCTATTAAGCACCCTATGGCTCTCTAACTAAGAGTGTTAATGGTGAAGCTCTCAGCAAGCCTCCATTAATGACAGTCCTAGAATGAGAAATGGATGATAAGCTAAGATAATTAATTCAATTCCAAATTGAAATGCTCAATTAACTTCTAAATTTCCTTTCTAGCTATAATTCTCAAGAGGTTAGATGCAATTCTCAGATTTGTGGATTGAATTATGAGTGAATTCAACCTTGCTTTTATAGGATTTGGCAAGGGTAGGGGGTTTAGTTGGATTTGATCAAGGTTAAGGTGGGGTTAAGTCTTTGGTTCCACCCTCTGAAGATAATTTAAATATTGTGTCCTGAAAGCCTGGGACAAGAAGACAAGATGAGTGGACAAGATGCTCTTTCTATTTGAGTGATTGAGATTGAATTTGGCTTGATCCATGTGAGCTCTTTTCTTAAATCCTATTGGTTAAGGATTTTTCCTCCCATGTGGTGTTGAGAGAAATTAGGATTTAATCAATTGATTTTAATTCATTTATTTAACCAAGTGCACCCCTTGAATGGTTTGATTTTATTTAATTCCAAACTATACAATGAATTGAATTAATTGCACATTGATTTGATTTAACTTGATAAAAATGCTCTTGATTTTGATTTAAATTGAATTGAAGCTTGATTTTAATTTCGATAGGCTAAATACTTGTTTTGATTCAATTTCTTTGATTTTTCCTTGATTTTCCTTGATTAATCACTTAAATGATCCTGTCCACTTTTCAATGATTACAAATGCCCCTCTTTGAGTTGACATGTGAAGCGTGTTGATTCAAAGAATGTTTTGATTCAACTGATAAAAGGTCATGGTTCTGTCGATGGTCGATCTTGATATTTGATATGAAATTACAATATTGATGATGTTTTATGCAGTTTTGATTTTAGTGTTCTGATGGTCGATCTGATGTTAGATTGCTGATGTGATACCTGACTTGATGTGGTTCGATGTTTGATGCCCCTTTTGATTGATTAGCGAAAAATTTCTTGATAAAAGATTGCGCTCTGATTTGATGATCATTCCCCTAATTTGATGATGTTGTTGCTGATGCTAATTATCCGAGTGTATGCCCCCTTGTAAATGAAATGAAATTTGATAGATGTTTGAAAAAAAAATTCGGTTTAGGTCATTTTGCATTAATTGGGTCAATTTATAATGAATTTTGATTTCATTTCCAATATTATTTTCATGTCTATTTGATGATAAATGCCCCTGATTTGGCATAATTGGTGAAAATTTTGGGTCCCCGGGCTCCCTCTAATCAAAGATTCCCTTTTTAGGTCACAAGGTTTATATAAAGGGGTAAAAAGTCTTTTTTACTATTCATTTTCACTTTTACTTTTGATTTTTGAGCTCTGACCTTCTTTGACTCCTTGACAATGTTGATCCTGATAAATGAGCATAGGTTCAAGCATGGGTGCCGGTATCAGCGGCCACTCACCTACGGTCCTTCGGTAAGTGCCTGATCCTCTTTGTTTTTTTCCAGTTATGCATTTAAATTCAAAAAATTGAATTTTTCTTAGTAAAACCCTCTTTTTTTTCTTTTTAAATTTGAAATAGCACTTTTACCATTTTAAATAGCATGTTTACCCTTCAAATAGCACTTCCATGGTTTTATTTAGTGCTTTTGTGAATCGAATTAACACGTTTACATGCCTGTTCTAGGGCATAAACTGCTTTTCCTTTGTCAAATAGCACTTTTAAATTTGATTTTTCTTTTGCAATTTAGATTAGCACGTATGATTTTAGAAATGGTGCTTTCAAATAGTTTTAGTGTGTTTTCCTTGATGTTGTGCTTTTGAATTTTTAAGTAGCGCATTTAAACTTTTAAACAACGCTTTTGAGTTTTAGCACTTTTAAAGCCTGAAATAGCACTTTTACCTTGCTAGGAAAGATTTTAAATCATTGTAGTCCACTTTGCAAATTATTCAACGTCGTCGGTTAGATGATTCGTTAAGGTAACAAATTTGATGTTATAGCGAGTTGTAGGATGTCAGTATGAGTCAGTCATAGTTTGAATGTTTGATTGTCAATCTAGATTTAGATGATGGGTGATGATGAATTTTCTATCCTCTCTGAATAGACTCAGGAAAATTAATTGTGGTTTGATATTTGTAAATGTTTGATTAACTTAGGATAATCCAAATGATAACTAATTTCAAAGCTAATGTGAATGAACTTTCTTTTTGCAGGCGGTGCTTAAGTCATTGGGTGTTCATGGTTTGGATCCCTTGCCTATGAGCATGATCGATGACCTTAGTGCATTTGATCAGCGACATTTCGGCCTTTGTGGTCTATCTTTCCTTCTCATTCTACCATGATTCTAGGTGAATCAGGGTTTGATTACTGGTATGGCTGAGAGGTGGCACTCAGACCATAATACCTTCCATTTTCCTATTGATGAGATGACAATCACCCTAGAGGATGTGTATCGTATCCTTCGCTTTCCTACCAGAGGAGAGCTGGTATATTATGATTATGTTTATGATGGATCAGCATGTTGGTGGGTTTTCCAAGATCTGACCATTGGAGATGATCATATCCAGTGGGCACAGTTTCATTCTTTTCTAGTATTACCAGTAGTATTAGGTGCTTTGATCGGTGGGTTCCTTCTTCTGGACAGACGTGGTCATGGATTTGCAGTCAGATGGGGTCCTATTCTTGAGAACTTGATGGCTCATCCTCGACATTTTGATTGGGGATCCTGTGTATTAGCTTAGTTGTACCATGAGCTTCATATAGTTGTTTATAGATGATCTTCCATGCTCATTGCAGGAGAGATTTTATTATAGCTTTGGACTTGGGAGCATATCCTAATGACACATCCCATCATAGCATGACAGTGAGATCCAGGTTGGCCATTCACCTAGATGTATGAGGGTATGGTGATTCAGACCCATATGGGTAAGTTGGATTATTGGCATCATGTCATCGATGATATGGATGTTGTGGTCTAGAGTCCATATGTGGGATGTGAGGCTTGGCCTGAGGATGGTACTGAGTTTCCTTTCATGTTCTATTTGTGATGAATGATTGGGCGTTTGACCTATATCATTGAGAGATTTTGTGTCAGGAGAGTTTTGCATCATTATGGGTGCACACAGGGTATGCACTAGGGAGTGGCTATGTATGCTCGAGTCCAGGTGGAGAGATCTTTTTGGGGTCCCTGTGTGGATTACGAGACAACTATCTAAGAGATTTGAGACCTTGGGTATCTACCTTGGTCAATGAGAGAGCATATTATGGATGTTGGTATTACAGATGAATATAGATATTAGTTGGCTTGGAACCCATTTCTGAGGTTTACAAATCCTATTGAGAGAGTCCCAGGTATTGATGAGGTGTCATATGGTGACAGAGGTGACACAGGAGATGATGGAGATGATGCAAATGATGGAGATGGTGGGTGGGGTGGGGGTAGGATTAGAGCACAATGCGGATGATGGGGTCATCAGGAAGTTAGAGTAGAAAAAGTTTAGATTTCATTGATTGTTTCTTCTCCTATCCCTCCTAGGGTTGGTGGTGGTCAGGTTAGAGGTGGTGCAGATAGAGCACTCCATTAGGTTGTTGTGGATCCAGCTATTAGACATGGTTGACATAGAGCTAGATGCTAGAGAGAGATGGATGCACAAATTGCATAGGTTTTACTTGATTAGGCATAGGGTCCTCCTGCTCAGCAGGTTATACCACCAATTGTTCCATAGGCTACATCTTCTTAGGCACCTACTTCTACTTTGATGTCATCATCTTCTTCATGTCCATCTTCTTTGAATTTTGTTCCATCCTTATTAGATCCATCTTCTTCCATTCCTTCTTCTTCCATACCTCCACCACAAACTTCTATAGCATAGGCTCATGCGCCAACTTTAGCATCAGATGTTATATCTCTTCAGTCTCAGATGTCAGTGATGCAGCAGCAGGTTACTCGACTAAGTTTGATGATGCAGACCTTTATGCCCATGATGAGTTAGTAGGAATTACAGGTGAGCTTGAGTCATCCTCTAGATAGTGCTCCTAGTCCTGATGGTGGAGATGCTGTTGGTGGTTCATCTAGTTGAGATATGATAAGAGATATTTCAAATTTTTTGTTTTGATGATATACATGATCTCATTCCTTTGTTGATATCGAGACATTGGACTCTATTGTATCATTTTTTATTCGATCTATGTTGTTCATGCTGATACTTTGATACTTTGATTTACTTTGATAGACTTTGATTATCTGGATATTTGCATTTATGATCTTTTGATGGACTCTGATATCCTATTGATTTTATGATGATGTTACCATAGACCCTGATACTAATTTTTGATAGCTTTCACTATATATGATGTCATGATGTGTTGGATCTCCTTTTTAGGTGTTTTAGCATGATATGCAGATCTAGATTATTATATCTCCTATATGCTTTGTTTTATGCTTTTTAGATGTGATTTTTTATATGTATGCACATAGTCTAATGATGCTTAAATGATTGTCTTATGTATGACATAGAATAGATGGATGAATGTAATGAACTTCAAAGATTAATGCTTTATTATGGATGTAATGATATATAGATGTGGTAAATGAATAATGTGATGGATGTATAGATTTCATATGATATGGATATACATAATGTATATGAATGGATTTATGGTATTTAAATCAAATGCAATGGTTTTATGTCATGTGTATGATATTTAATGATTCTAGGTGCTATATGATATGAATGATGATGCAATGTCCTATGCTCTTATATGAATGGATTTATTTGCATGATATAATGTATTCTAAGATGACTTAAATGATATGCACCTAATGATGATTTTATGTTCTATTTGAAATGCAATGATTTAATTAATGTAATGATGTAATGTTTTTGGCCTAATGAATGCAATGGTAATGCACTTAATGGATGCAATATGAATGATTTCTTTTGCAAAGAATGATGTTGTTGTAAATGAAATGAATCTTGAATTATGCAATCTAATGCACTTAATGATTTTTAACATGGATGAATGAATGCCACATAATGAAATTTATGTAATGTAAATGGATTTACATTATTTATGCAACCTAATGCAATTGATTTTAATGAATTTGGATTTAAATGATATATGAAACCTAATGCAATTGATGTAAGATGCTACTTAACGTAATGAACTTAATGAACCATAATGCAATGAACTTCATGTTTCAAATGATGAACACACTTAAATGAATGCAAGGTCTAATGAAGATGATTTAATGCAACTCAAAGGTAATGATTTAAAATGCACTTAACAAATGCAAGTGAACTAATGGAATGCACTTTTTTTTTTTTTTTGGATTTCCAACACACTCGATCACATATAATTCTTGATGCTCATTTGATTTTTGATTTGACCACACCCCCTTTCATTTTTGTTATTTTTCCCTCTTCTAATTTAAACTAAGAAAGGAAAGAATACATTAAATGTATTTAATCTAAGATGTATGTAACTAACTGTCATTATTCAAAAATTTGGAGCTTATAATCATCATTGAGAAATTTTTGGAATCCCAATTTAGTACAACCATTACTAGTTCAACCATGATGATATGAATACTTTTTGCACCTCTTTTGTTGCTTTCCCATCCTTTCTGGTATGACTATCACTAATTGAAGCCAATCATGAGGGTGTGAATACTGATTTGTCGAATTCTATGTTGCAAGTGGATTTTGGTATTATGATATTGAAAATCAAAATTGTAATACCCCAAAAATGGGCTATAGGTTCATTAACCTCCTACATCGTCAAATCAAATGAAATCAACATCAAAGTCCTAACCCAAGGCACATATGCACATCAGTTTATCAAAAATTGATTTTATCTTAATTCTACATCAAGGAATATTCCTTGAATATTTCTAATTTATCTAATTATCCTAATTGAATATTATTTGGCGATAAATCATATTTATCCTAAAATTTGATTAATTGAATATTCTAAATTTTTAATTAATTAAGTTTAATTTTTCCACTTAATTATTTAATTAGATTTATTCCTAATTTATATTTTTTAATTTTGACAATAAATCAAAAATCCTACAAATAATCAGTTGAATTCTTATTTAATTGATTAAATTCAAGTTGTCAATATTTAATGATATAGTTTTGGAATAAAAGTTTGATTTAATAATTGATTAACCAATAAATCAATTATTTTAAATTCAAAATCAGTTAAGTTGAGAATAAATCACTTTATTTTTAAATTAATTCATATTAAATCATGCAAATCAAAAAAGTAGTCAACTTTAAATCAATTATCAATTTCAATTTGTTAACTTTCTAAACTCAACATGTGATTGTGAGTTGAAAAAGTGAACTAAAACTCTATTTTGAGTCAAAAAGTGCTTTTGCATGATTTTATGAGTTGATCTTTTCCTGATTTCTTGTTAACTCAAAAAACAAACTGAGTTTATCAAGAGTGATTTATGGCTTTTCTCAATGCATTCTCAAGCCCTGAATTTCTATATAATCAAGGCTTAGCTCCTCACAAAAGGATCCCTCAAATTTGCATACTTACTCTGGCAAATTTGCATCTGAAGAATCAAGTTTTTGTGAAACAAGCGATTTGTGAGATCTTTGTTTTCAATTCATTCATTTTCATATCATAGCATTGTTAGAATAGATCAATTTTCACATAATTTCAATTCATTCTAGATTAGTTTCATATCAAGTTTTTCATCTTATTGCATACCAAATCCAAAAAAATAGATTAATCTACATTTCATCTTCATTTCTTTCAATCATTTAAATCCTTTGTTTAGGTGTTGCATTATCACTGATCTCGGTTTGAATCTGAGAATACCGTACTCGCACCTACTAGAAGGCAGTAAATCACCTGGTTAGCTTATTTCACTTATATTGCAGATTTCTTGATTTGCTAACCTCTAATGTTTTACTGAAGTGTTGTGTCTCCAGCTAGGTACAAAATTCACACACACATTTTTGGCACCCACCGTGGGGCCCTCAAAAGGGGTTTCCATTCTTTTCTATCATTTTTCTATAAAAACTATGATTTTTATTTTCTGTATGTATAGTTTTTGTATGACATTTGATAGATTATCGTACTAGGACCTACTGATTGTTGTACGCTAGTTGGAATTTTTGAGAATCATCCTGGTTGTTTGAGATTTTTTTTTGGGACTTACTCTGTCGTGTGTGCATAGACCCACTGTCATTTCATGCTTGGATTATTGTACGAGAGGTAATGCATTGTTGTACGAGTTTTGGTACTAGAAATTCAATTGTTGTATCAGATTTATAGGCAGTCTTTCAGATTTTGATTTCAGATTTGGACTGACAACTAACACTAAAAATTGATATTTGTTGATTCTGATTGATACTTTTTGTTTTGGTTCATGGAAAAGCACAACAGAATAAAAAATCAGGTAAAATCTACTAAGCATGTTGCATGGGAACTCAGGTATTCTGTTGCAATCTGATAACAATTCAATTTGGGACATAAATTGAACCTCTCACGTGTCTAGCTTGAGTGCCTTCCCTGCTTTCATAAATCACACTTCAGTTTTGGGCTCTAAAAAGAACATAGATTTTATTTTTGAATATCTATTATACATAGTAATTAGGCCCTATGAACACTATTTGTGGAGTTCTTGAGAGAGTGGGCTTCAGTCTCTTGTTTTTCATGTGAAGCTCTTCTTGAAGATAGATCCCCTTGTAGGTAGGGAGGATATTGTTATCATCTCACGTTCTACTTGGTTTAGTCCTCAACTTTGATCGGTACATTCTCTCTTGGTCCCACTTAGAGAACACGGTAGATGTTGTTGTTGAAATCACAAACCTTGGTGAGGTGGTTTCAGTCTTAGCATGTCAAAGAATTTGTTTGTTATGTTTTGGTGAAGTGAAGAGGCTAGAAGATTATGCTCTACTCCCTTTTTGGGTAGTATCAAAAACTTAGATCCTTGAATCTGAACTAAGTCCCCCTGTGGTCCTTTTTGTGAGTCACCTTTAGAGAGGGTTAACCATAGTGGACATTCCCTTTATTAGGTCAACCACGTGGACAGAACCTCAAGTGGTAATCACCATTTTTGTCGTGGTAGCAACAATCACTATATAAATGTCTTTGTGGAAGAAATCTCCATAGGTGTAGTCTCTTGTTGGGTTGTTAGATCTCCTCAACAACTCCTAATTGATTAAATTCTTAGACTGTGTCAAAATTGCAATGCGCCTGGATTGGATTTCTCCCTCTTGAGATTACAAAAGTTGCAGAGTCAAACCACTACTAAAAATCCTAGTGAGGCCAAATTTTTATTTTCTAGAACTATGTGCATACTTGCAAAACTTTTGGGAACATACACAAGTAGCATTCATAGGGATTAGAACAATAAGTCACTATTCTTGTTCATGTACAAGGTTGCTTTGTCCCTTGCTCATTATTTGAAGATGATTGTGTGTTCCCTTGCTTGAAGTGTTGTGTGCTTGATATTTACTTGGTTACTTACAACAAACGAACCCGAGATGAACTACTACATAGATCTTCAAACATGGACAAAAAAAATTTCAAACAACCTGATACTGAAAACTAAAAAATTGCAAAATCTAAAGAAAAAATCCTTTCTGGTGTCAAAAGTCATCCTTAAACTGCAAAAGTCATATGAGTTTTTCCAACTGTCTTGCCAGAATCCCCAAATTATCGTACAGGAGACTGTATACTATCGTACGAGTGTTGTCACAAAAACCAAGAAAATTTTTATCTTGGTGTCAATTGTCATATGAGCTTTCTCAACTGTTATGCCAGAGCTAACCTAGACTCGTATGAGCCTAGAGAAACTTGTATCAAAATTTTACAAAGTTTCCAGAAACCTCCAAAATTTGTCATAAATCCAATTTTTACATCCAACTTCCAGATTCTTTCAAAAACTTCACTGTGTCAGGAACAAAGCAAAAACCAAAAGAATCCAATCATTTTTTCCAAAAGTGGTCTCTTGAGTTTGATCCAAGCTTTCTGATCTATCGATTTGAATCTTGTGTCAAAACCTTGTCAAAATTATCCTCAAAATCAACCTTCAAAATGGCTAAGTGTTGCAAGCTCGTGTCCACTATATTTTGGGTGTCTACCCATACAACTAGGGCATAGTATCTTGCATTTATGTCCAATCAATCCTTTTTTCAATCAAGAAAGTCAATCTTGACAAGGTTGCATCATTCGATCTTCTGGAAAAAAGTCATTCTTCAATTGTCTAAATCTTGCTCTTTTGCTTCACTCAAAGTTAATGGTGGAAACTAGAGCTTCCTAACAAAGAAAACAAGGAGAACAACCTAGATTCTCTTCATCAGCATCTTCTATGATTTCTCAAACATTTCATCAACCTTACAACACCAATCTATTTGGAGAGGATGCTCTTGGCAATATCTACTTGAAAGGTGGTTATAAGACCCCTCCTGCATTAGTTCATAGAGGTTATCAACAAACTCCACATCAATCAATCCATGGTAATACTCACAACAACACAATGTCTCAAGGAGGAGGAAACCAAGGTTCTCAAGGTTATTAGTCTAATCATGGCGGTGATCCAGAACCAACCCCATCTGAAATCGAGCGGTATAGAAATGATGATGAATTTCAAAAAATGATGAAACATTTCTTGCAAGAAGAGAAAGAAGCCTATTTCTTAGACCTAGCTCGACAAGGAGCCAAACTTCCTCCAAACTATAATTTTGAAGATATTGTCACTCAAGAGGAAGAAACTCCTATCACATCCATGATGAAACAAATGCATGCTATGCGAGTCAAGTTAAACAAGATGGAAAAAGAGAAAGAACCTAAATAATTTTCTATGGAGGCTCTATGCCCCTTTCCATTTGACAAAAACTTGTACATGCCACCATTCCCAAAAAGAGTGGAAATACCAAAGTATGATAAGTATGATGGAAACTCTGACCCTCAAGAACATGTTAGAGAATTTTGTACTCAATCTATGGAGTTTATGCATGAAGCAACCTATTTAATGTGTCTTTTCCCTTGATCTCTGAGAGGAGCAGTCATTCATTGGTTCTCTAAAATGCCTCCAACAATCAAAACTTTTGAGGAGTTTATCAAACTATTTTATCAACAATACTCCTACAATATCTAGCATCTAATCACCATGATCGATATCTACAATCTGAAGCAAAACACAAGAGAACCCTTCTTGACTTTCCTCAAATGATTGAGGAAGAAGTTTTCACTCTATGCTAGATCCATTCTGGAAACTGAAAAACTCAAAATCTTCATCAACAATCTGATTTTGGAACTCAACTATCATCTGCAAATGCAAAATTATACTTCTTTTGAGAAAATGGTAGAAAATGCCATAAAAATTGCAAATGTTCTTTCTTGTAAGGGAGACATGTTGATTAACAAAGATAGCAAGTATGAATCTGGTTCTAGTTCTAGCAACAAAGACAAAATCAAATTCTAGAATAAGAACAAGAATTTTGTAACAAATGGTGTTGTTGATCACATCAGTGCTCCATCAAAGGCACCCGCATTCAATCTCACCATGCACACTCAAGCCATAAAAGCTTCTGAACAAAAGGCATCTAAATCATCCAAAAAGTCTAATGACTATAAACCATGGGTTTCAAAACCAAAGCACAAGTTCACTCCTTTGGGTGAGTCCTTAGAATCTTCCATGAAAATGCTATTGGCAAAAAAAATCATTACATTGCCTAAGATTAAATAATTTGATCCTGAACCTAAACCAAAATGGTGGAAAGAGATCGATTTATGTGATTTCCATCGCAACAAGGGTCATAAAACAAATAACTACATATGCTTAAAGCATCTCATTCAAGACAAAATTGATGAAGGAGAAATTGTAATTGACAATCACAAAACCAATAATGATCATACGGCATTCACTAAACCATTTCCAAAGCATAACCAAGGAGATTCATCTTCTAAGCCTAACATGGATGCTAAAGTCAATTATGCCTACTCTGGAAACAATGATGTCATAAATATGGTTGAACCAATCCTATTTGAACATTGTAATTTCATCACTATTGTGAGAAAGGATAGAGATAATCAATCAGCAAATGCAGTTACTCGATCACAAGCTTGAGTACACCTACAAGGACAATGCTCAGGTTCATCAAATGCCCCTAAGGTGCCTTTCAATCTTTCATCTATTTCTAAACAGAGGAATGCTTCAAAATGAACTCCTAAAGAGACTAGAGTGACATCATACAGTATTGTCCAACAACTCTAGCATACCAATGCTAAAATATCCATGTTTGAGTTGCTTCAGATATCCTCAGCTCATAGAGCTATTCTGGACAAAGCCTTGCTTGGTTCCAATGTTCCTAACAATCTTGATCTAGAAAGATTCCAAAATATGGTTGGTCATTTAACATCACCCCAGTATATCTCCTTTTCAAAGGAAGATGACAATTTGTTGAGTCGTCTGCATAACTAGCCTTTGCACATTGAAGTCTTGATCCAAAACCATAGTGTCAAAAGTGTGTTGATAGATGGAGGAACTGGTCTAAATATCTATTCCTACAAATTAATCACACAACTAGGATTATCAAAAGATTCTATTGATCCTAAAAATAAGATTACCATAAAAGCATATGATGAGCAAGAAAGATCTTCCAAAGGAACAATTGTCCTACCTATCAGAATAGGCCCAGTTATCAAATACATCACCTATCAAGTTCTAGATCTTCCATTGGCTTACAACATTCTTCTATGGAGGCCTTGGATACATGAAATGTAGGCTATTCCATCCACATACCATCAATGTGTGAAGTTTTCTTACGATGGAGTAGATGTAACAATTCCAACTGACATATCCACATCTTGCAATACCTTGAAAGAAAGTGCCGAAAAACTTGTCCCACATAATAGAGAATCTTTCCCCAAGCACACAGATATTGCATCTACATCTAAGATGGAATTCATTGCCAAAGAAGTCAAAATTAAGGACATGGGTATGGGAGAATACACAATGGAACCATTCCTATCTCTCACATCTCTCCCGATGTCCCCAAAATCTTATGGACAACCCTCAGACAAGGTGAAACCTATAGCTAAAGAATCCCAAGTCATATTTAATGGGAGTTTTATCATAGAAAATGTGTCCAAGAAAGAATCTGATGAAGAAGAGGCTATACTAGCATGGTTATACAAAGATGAGTCTCAATCCCAGATAGTTCAGAAATGTGACTATAAAATGCCTAAAATCCTTGTCAAATCTTATGGACCAAGTCATAAACTTGTGTCTAAAATGGGATACACTGGAAAAGGACCTCTAGGAACAAGAGGAAAAGGCCTTGTAACACCAGTAAAACACTGTGAAAGAATGACCAAACATACTAAAGGCCTGGGGTATCAAAAGAAGCCTTTTCATCTCAGTGAATATTCTCCACATATCTTAGAGCAAATTGAACAATCAATAGAAACTCGGCTAGAGGAAGAAACAAAACAATTAGAGAGTGATGATTCAAACACCTTTGAGCTTATTCCTTATGAACATTTAGCTCAAGAAATATTAGATCTTCTTAAAGATGAAGAAAAACCTAAGGAGAATATCAATGTAGTAGATACACAAGAACCTACTACTAAACAAGAAGAAGGTAAACTTGCCACAATAGCTGAACATGTGGGATACAATAGTGATTCTAAAATAGACTCCCATGAGTATGAATTCAAATTAGACTCAGAAGGAAACCCTACTTGGGGGATTTGTCATGACTTTACACATGTTCTCAGATTTCCCAAAGGTCTAGATGAAGAATTAGAAGATGAATCCAATGACTATGAATGGGGATTCATTCCAGAAGAAGATGAGCCTATCACTGAAAAACACATTAATGTCATTCACCAATGTTCACCTAAATTTGATGTAATTCTAGAGTGAAATGATGACTTTAGCGAGTCTAATCCACCTATGGCTGAAGCAGAATCCAATAATGACATTGAGACTATTCGTGAATTGAACATTCTAAGTAGTAATATCACCTTTGAATTTGAAATTTGGGTTAGGACCAATGATGACAACACCATTTACGTGAACACCATTTCCTAATCCTCCCCTACATTGACTATCCAACATCTAGAGCTTATTGACCAAATAGCTACCGATCCAAACCGAGATATCCACACCTTTCCAACTGACTATGCCCTTGCTTGCTACCTCAATACAGTGGAACCTATGACAACTTCCATCAGTGAACCTAGTGTTAGCATGATGGAGTTGGATATCAAATATCTTAGTCAGAAAAATAAAAGAAAAAAGAAAAAGAGTTTTGAGGGTGAAAACCACTTTGTGGCAGTCTCAGAACCTAAAATAGTAAAAATAAAAGATGTACCGAAGGTGAAAACCTCTCTGAGGTGCCTAAGGATGAGATACTTGATGTCCTTCTGAGTCACTTATAGGATAGATCTCTAGTATTGATAGAACCAACTCAATCTATCAACTTGGGTACAATAGAGGAACCGCAACTGATTCATGTAGCACAATCTCTATTAGAGGAAGAGAAACAAACATTCACTACTTTCTTAACAGAAAAGAAGATCAACTTCACATGGAAGTATTCAAATATGCCAGGGTTAGATCCAAATCTAATAATGCATCATCTCTCTATAGCTCTAGGAGTCAAACATGTTAAGAAGAAGTTGTGAAAGATGCATCCACATATTGCACTCCTTGTTAAAGCTCAGCTAGAAAAGTTACTAAAAGTTGGATTTATCCAAGTTATAGATTATGCAGAGTGGATCTCCAACATTTTCCTAGTATGAAAACTAGACAAATCTATAAGAGTATGCACAGATTTCAGAGATGTAAACAAAGCTTTCCCTAAGGATGACTTTCCACTACAAAACATCCATATGATAGTGGATATGACTACGGGATTCAAAATGTATTCTTTAATGGATGGTTTCTCTAGATACAACCAAATCAAAATTGCTCCAGAAGATCAAGAGAAAATAGCTTTTACATGCACATGGGGTACCTTTTGTTGAAATGTCATTCCATTTGGTCTTAATAATTTCGGTGCTACATATCAACGAGCTATGACATCTATCTTTCATGATATGATGCATCAAACTATGGAAGACTATGTTGATAAAACCCTAGCTAAGTCTATGATAAGATCAAAACATTTGAATGACTTGAGAAAAATACTAGATAGAATGGAGAAGTTTAGTCTCAGATTGAACCCTAAAAAGTGTGCTTTTGGTGTCACTTTCGAAAAGCTCCTAGGTTATATTGTTTCAAAGAAAGGTATTGAAGTAGATTTGGCTAAATTCAAAGCTATCATGGAGATGCAACCTCCTAAAAATATTAGTCAAATAAGAACCTTACAAGGAAGGGTGCAATCAATTAGACATTTCATATCTCAGCTAGTAGACATATCACAGCCTTTTATAAAAACATTACATAAAGGTGTGACTTTTGCATGGAACGAGGAATGTGAAAAGAATTTCAATCATATCAAGAAATATCTATCAAATCCTCCTATTTTGATGCCTCCTATTCAAGGGAAGTCATTGATCATATATGTCTCTACCACATATACATCACTGGGGGCATTACTAGCACAACATGATGAGAATAATAAGGAAAGAGGTATTTATTATATGAACAAAACATTAGTAGCATATGAGAAGAACTATTCCATGATTGAGAAAGCTTGTCTAGCTATGATTTTTGCATCGCAAAAACTGAGACACTACATGTTAGCTCATATAACACAACTAATAGCTAAGATTGATCCACTAAAGTGCCTACTAAGCAAAGCTTCCCTCATATGTAGACTAGCTAAATGGGTGATGCTATTGAGCAAATTTGACATAGAATATGTTGAAAGGAAAGCTATCAAAGGACAAGTCATTGTAGATCAACTAGTGGAAGCACCATTGTTTGAAGATACACCATTACAGATGGAATTTCATGATTCATCCATCATGCAAATATCTTCTAGGACTTGGCATCTTTTCTTTGATGGATCTTACACAGAGAATGGATCTGGAGTAGGCATATTATTCATCACACCACAAGGTTACCAATACCCAAAGCTATTAGACTAAAATTTCCTTGCACAAACAATATTGTTGAATATGAAGCTCTACTTAATGGCATGAAGATATAAATTGAGTGGCGAGTGATAGAGTTGCACATTCATGGAGACTCACAGCTATTCATACACCAAGTCAATGATGTGTACCAACCAAAAGATGAGAAACTTGTTCCCTACAAACACATGGTAGATGACTTAAAGAAATATTTCATATCTATCATATTTGAGCAGATTCCTAGAATAGAGAACAAGGTTGTTGATGTTATGGCAACACTATCATCTCTACTACAATAGCCCAAATATGAGCTACATTATGAGTTCCTGGTGGAAGCACCATCATTTCCTACATGTGATTCCCCCAAAACCTACATGATCTACACTATTTTTGGTCATGATTCTTCCAGATATAAAAACCTATACTCCTACCTTAAAGACCAAATCATCCCTTATTCCTTCAACCACCATGAGAAACAATACCTTATTCAAAATGCATCCTGGTATGTCATCATTGGTAATGATCTATACAAACGGAGTCTAGATGGTATGTTACTTAGGTGTTTAGAGCGTGAAGAGTCTCAATGTGCATTAGAGGAAGTCCACGATGGTATATTTGGATCACATTCCAACAGTTTAACACTAGCTTGAAAACTTATTAGGGTTGGGTACTATTGGTCTAAAATGGAAAAAGAGGCTATCAAATATGTTAAGAACTATCAAAAGTGTCAAGTACATGGAAACTTGATTCATGCACCAGGGAGAGATCTTATCCCCTTCACTACACAATGGCCTTTTAAAAAATGGGCATTTGATCTCATAGGAGCTATCTATCCTCACTCATCAAATGGTCATACCCATATCATTACAGCTACAGATTACTTTACAAAATGGGTAGAAGCAGTGCCTTTGACACAAGAAATCGGCAAGAAAATCTCTATGTTCATTCTAAACTACATCATATGTTGGTATGGTATCCCACATTCTATAGTCACAGATAATGGTGGCCAATTCAAGAACAAAGACTTAGATTCCTTATGCTCAAAATTCAAGATAACACAATATTGGTCATCCATATACTATCCTTGGGGGAATGAACAAGCAGAGGCATCAAACAAGAATCTATTGAAAATCTTGCATCGAACAGTCAATAAAATAGGAAGAGATTGGCATCTCATGATCAATCTAGCTCTCTGGGCCTACAAAAAAAGTATCAGAATACCCACTAGGGATACACCATTCACTTTATTTTATGGGGCTAAAGGGGTACTACCAATTGAGGTTTAAATCCCATCACTAAGAATTAGAATGCAAGGTCTAGTAACTAATGATGACTACAGAGTGTCTAGGTTACAAGAACTTGAACTACTAGATGAGCGCAGATAAGAAGCATATGATCATCTCAAAGTATATCATAAAAGAATGTCTAGAGGCTACAATAAGAAAGTCAAACATAGAGAATTTCAGGTTGGCGATCTAGTCTTGAGAGAGAATCTTAAAAATCAATCACATCGAGAATGCAAGGGGAAGTTTGAACCCAAATGGCTGGGTCCCTTTGTTATCACTACTACTTTTGGCTCTGGAGCCTATCAACTCTCAATAACTGATGGAGAATAGATCCAAGAACCAATCAATGTTCTCCATCTGAAGAAATTCTATGCCTAAGGCATTCAACCTTTGCAAAATGTCCTGAAAAAATAATAAAAATCAGAAAAAGTCCTGAAAAAATGAACATCCTAGTGAAAACCTAGCAATAGGTGCCTTGATGATTCACAAAAAAATGAAAAATACAATAAAAAAAATTGAAAAGATAAAAATACAAAAAAATGAGAAAAAGAAAAAGTGCCTTGGTGAAAACCTAGAAATAGGCGCCTTGGTAGCAAAAATAGAATCTCTGCCAAGATGGTGAAAACTCGGCAAACGGGTGCTACTTGTTCAAAATGCTCCATCTATCAATGCAATCTTGGTCCTTCCTAGCTTTCAGTTTGTTTTAGTCTATATATATCCTTGTTTTCAATAAAGTCAATCTATACACCAATTAGCAAAAGCATCTGTATCCTATCAATGTTCAAACTTGGGGGTAATCAATGGCATATCCTATGGTCTCCAGTATACCCTAGATGATTCATATCCAGTTAGAGTCCTTTGAAGCTTCATCTAAGTCAGTGTGTCTGTCTCCTTACCAGAAAAGATTTTGCAATCAAACACAAACAAACATCAACACACTAAAAAAAATATTTGCTTCATTTCTTTTATCTCCTTGTATGCTTACTAGTTTGCATTGAGATTTTTGCATATTGTGTCCTTTTGAGCTCTTCGATGATGTCCTTCATAGGATTTAGAGAGTGATGACTAGGGGCATAATCTTTTCTTTGTTTTCTATTTTGAGTGAAAATCTAACAAATTTGGAAATTCTGGATTGAAATGGTGTCCATCTATAAGAGCCTCCATCACATATTGGATGGCCATGTGTACCTCGACCATTGATACCCAAATGCTTCAAGGAATTTTGGTCTAACTATTGTCTTTTTGAGTGAATTCTTACTCCTACTGTGAAATGTGATCTTACCCAAGGATGTGAATGATAAAGGGTCATTGCGGGTAATTCATAGTGGATTCAGAATGATCTCTTGATTGCTTGGCATGTTTATTATGCAAGGCATATTCAGGTCATCACAACATTTACATTCTAATGCATATACAAATTACAATATCAAAATGGACATGATATTCAAGTCATCCTAGCATTTATGCCTTGGTGCTTATATCTAATCTGACATTCCAAAATAAAAATCAATATTCATATGTCCATGGTTGCCTAACTAGTGGACATTGTATTGATTTATCTGGTTGCCTAATAAATATTCAGTGATGAAAATGACTGACACATGATTAGTGACTTAATCCTAGGTCCTAGGTCTGCATTTCACTTTGCACTTTGCATGATTGCATATATCTCATGATTTCCAAACCAGCTTGATACTTAATGATTCTCCAAAACTATGCTAAACATGACACAAGGAATGAGCATTGTATGAAGGTCCCTCCAATGAAACAACAAGTAGAACTCATTTTCAGGATCAAAATGAAAATATGAGATCATTTATATTTTCAAAATCATGATTTAAAATTTTCAGACCCAGGACGGTCGACTGTTTGCACACTTGACCTTCTAATCATCATAGAAATCCAAGATTCAACTTAACTGATTATCATACATCAAACTATCAAAATTTCAACTTGGTCAACCATGGTCAACTCACTGTCAAACCTGGTCAACTTAGTCTTCTGGACCTCCAAATGATGTAGAACATGTCTCCGCATGTGCACAACCAATTCTCAAATCAATTAGCATGCTTCTAAACCATTCAATGTTGACTTTTCTTGTCAGATTTCAATTTTCATCCCAAAGGGGGCATGGTATTGCACATCAATCAAATCTGTAAATCAAATCTTTCTTTCAGTAATCAAGACAACAACCACATCTAGTTACTGATTCATCAAAAGACCTCATCACATGGGGCACATCGCTTGGGGCATATCAGATTCATCAAGATCCATATCAATCTATTCTCCTAATCAATCTTGTGAATTGTATCACCTCTTTATAACCATCAGTTCAGTTGTGTTATTTCCTTGGTTCTTCATAACTGAAGGGTTCAGATTTGGCATCCTTTTGATTCCTTTGCACAATCAGGTCTGGAGTCAGGACTATCATTTCTTTGTAATCATAGGTTCACAATCAAGAATTTTGACACTTCTTTTTAATCATCAATTCATTATTGATATAGTTAGCATCATCTCGATTCTCTAGTTAATCAGGACCTGAATCACCAACATCTTCAAATCTATCAATCGATTTCTATCTTAGAATCAGTTAATCTCTTAGGATCAGTTTCTCCACCACATAACTAAGTCCATATCATTATAAAAAATAGATTAATCTTTGAACCACTATGCTTCACATAGTAATTCAAAGAGGGGCAAAATGTAATACCCCAAAAATGGGCTATAGGTTCATTGACCTCCTAGATCGTCAAATCGAATCAAATCAACATCAAAGTCCTAACCCAAGGCACATCTGCACATCAGTTTATCAAAAATTGATTTTATCTTAATTCTGCATCTTAATAGTCCTAATTTATCTAATTATCCTAATTGAATATTATTTGGCGATAAATCATATTTATCCTAAAATTTGATTAATTGAATATTCTGAATTTTTAATTAATTAAGTTTAATTTTTCCACTTAATTATTTAATTATATTTATTCCTAATTTATATTATTTAATTTTGAGGATAAATCAAAAAATCCTACGAATAATCAGTTGAATTCTTATTTAATTGATTAAATTCAAGTTGTCAATATTTAATGATATATTTTTGGAATAAAATTTTGATTTAATAATTGACTTACCCATAAATCAGTTATTTTAAATTCAAAATCAGTTAAGTTGAGAATAAATCACTTTATTTTTAAATTAATTCATATTAAATCATGCACAATCAGAAAAACAGTCAACTTTAAATCAATTATCAATTTCAATTTGTTAACTTTCTAAACTCAACATGTGATTGTGAGTTGAAAAAGTGAACTAAAACTCTATTTTGAGTCAAAAAGTGCTTTTGCATGATTTTATGAGTTGATCTTTTCCTGATTTCTTGTTAACTAAAAAATTAACTCGAGTTTATCAAGAGTGATTTATGGCTTTTCTCAATGCATTATCAAGCCCTAGATTTCTATATAATCAAGGCTCAGCTCCTCACAAAAGGATCCCTCAAATTTGCATACTTACTCTAGTAAATTTGCATTTGAAGAATCAAGCTTTTGTGAAACAGGCAATTTGTGAGATCTTTTTGTTCAATTCAATCATTTTCATATCATAGCATTGTTAGAATAGATCAATTTGCACATAATTTCAATTCATTCTAGATTAGTTTCATATCAATTTTTTCATCTTATTGCATACAAAATCCAAAAAAATAGATTAATCTTCATTTCATCTTCATTGCTTTCAATCATTTAAATCCTTCGTTTAGGTGTTGCATTGTCACTGATCTTGGTCTGAATCTGAGAATATCATACTCGCACCTACTAGAAGGTAGTAAATCACCTGGTTAGCTTATTTCACTTATATTGCAGATTTCTTGATGTGCTAACCTCTAATGTTTTACTAAAGTGTTGTGTCTCCCTCTAGGTACAAAATTCACACACACAAAAATATCCAAGCTATCCTTTTGCATAAACAAATAGAGATCTAAGTTTTATCATATGTACAAGTCCTCGATGATTCTTTGATGATCACGTCTTTAGAAAAATAATACATGATTTAGAACTTTGATCTTAAGACCGTCATTTAGAAATCAACTAAAATATCATGTTTTCATCATAGCTTGTCTAGTTAAAAACTTTCATCGATTCGCTAGAAAGACATGATTTCATCAATCAAGTCAACACTTAGAAAAAAAAATTGCAATATTTTTCAAATCCATATTTCAAGTGTAGTTCTATCCATTTCATACTTTTAATCTTTATAAAGATAGAGTCATTGAAAATCTTGGATCAAATTTTACATTTGGTTTGAACTGGATTAGGATTTAGGATTTGGTTAAGTGCTTCACTTGTGTTTTTGATGAATTGATTCGATGATTGATTGAAATTTTCTTTTGATGAATCCTTCCTCCTTTTGAGTAGATTTCCCCCAGTTTGATATGATTTCAAAGTTGAACTTAGGACAATTTGTAGATTAGGTGACCAAAATCTTGAGGTACTTGCGAATGCAACTGTAGGGTTTTATTATGCAATGTATACAAATGCTGGCGAATGCAATATTTACAAGGTGACTTTCTAGGTATGCGACTAACTTGGACTTTCAATGGAATTTTCTTACCATTTTTTCACCGATTGAATGGATCTTGCTTCTTTTTCTATTTTTAAAGCTTTTTCCTTTTTTTCCTACCAAGGCACCTATTTGCTAGGTTTTCACCAAGGAACTTTTTCTCTTTTCTTAATTTTTTTGTATTTTCTCTTTTTTCAATTTTTTTCTTTTTTTCATGTCATTAAGGCACCTATTTGCTAGGTTTTCACCAAGACAAAATATTTTTGAGGATCATATATGAATGTTTTTTCCTTTCTTCATGCTCAATTTTCCACTATTTTTTATCTTTTCTACTTTTCCAATTTGTTTTCTCTTTTCTATTTTTCAATGTTTTTGGTATTTTCAAGGTCTCTTTTGATTATATACAATAAATAGGATGCTTTCCATCTTATTTTCTAATACTCTTTATACTCTTTCATCTACTTCATGTATAGAACCTCATTAGATGAATGCTATTGATAGGTTCTTGTAGCTCTTATCCATCACAATCTGCTAACTTATAAGTGCTAGTCCCAAAAGACAAAGTGATCACAAAAGGTCCTAACCAGTTTGCTTCCCATTTTCCTTTCTTTTCTCTTTCCGCTTGATTCTTGGGATTCTCTCGCAAAACTAGGTCACCTATTTGAAATGTTCTTGACTTGATGTTCTTGTTATAAGTCCTTGACATTCTATTTTGATATAATTTTCAGTGATCAAATGCTTGTTGTTGTTTCTCATCTAGCAGTTCTAGTTCATGTGCAATCTAGCAACTCTATAATCCTCTTCACTTATTAAACCATGTAAACATACCCTTAAGGATGGAAGTTCTACCTCCAAAGGTAAAACTACTTTTGTTTGAAAGACTAAGGAAAATGGTGTAGCTCCTATTGGCATTCTAATTCTGGTCCTATAAGCCCATAAGGTTAGGTTTATTTTGATATGCCAATCTCTACCTGAATTGTCCACCGTTCTCTTCAATATCTTTAGGATATTTTTATTTTTTTCTTCAGCTTGTCCATTACCTTGGGGGTAATATATTGATGAAGAGTGATGGATCATATGGAAATTTTTACATAACTCTTTTAGGTCTTTGTTTTTGAAGTGTTTTTCATTACCATTATGATGGCATGAGGTATGCCATATCTAAAAATTATGTGGTTTAGGATAAACAAAGATATCTAGTTTCTCATTGCATTTAATAAGGGTACAACTTCCACCCATTCGGTAAAGTACTTCGTCACCGTGATAATGAATTTATGACAATTTGAGGATGGTGGATAAATCATTCCTATTAAATCTAGACCCCATTGATAAAACATCCAAGGTTTTGTTATTGGATGAAGCTCTTGTGCGGACACATGTATCAAATTTCCATGAAATTGACACTTTTTACAAGTCTTAGCAAAGTGACAAGCATCTTTCTCCATTGTAGGCCAAAAATATCCTATCCTAAGAAGTTTCTTAGCTAGGGTTAATCCATTTGAATGTGACCCAAAAATTCCCTCATGGATTTCTCGCAAGGCTACATCTCATTCCTCTTTCTCTAAACATCTAAGGATCATTCCATCTAAACTCTTATGATACAATGTTTTAGATATTAAGGTATATTGAGAGGCTTGGTAGATAAAGCTTTTCTTTTGGTTCCTGGTTTGGTCCTATACACACTAGAATGTGCACTTCTCTAAGTCTTTGCTTCCAAGGGAATCCATGAATGGGAGACCTTGAAAAATGACCTAGAGCTCCCTAGCATGGAGTGCAAGGAAATTAAGTGTGCTCTCAGCTAGAGCTATTTAAGCCTATGACCTTGCTAGTAAACCATGCAATGGGAGATTCAAAGGAGACAAGGGCAAGAATGCCAATATCCTCAAGAATAAAAAATGTGAATGAAATGCAATGCTAGAAATGAAGATGCAAGCTATATTAAGATGAATATGCAAGTTAAGCTATGGAAAGGAAAGATAGAAGTGTTACAAATCCTTGCTAATTAAGCTATGTGAGCTAATATAGAGCATAAAGGAAACTAAGTTATGCATGCCATGATAATGAAACTAAAATGAAAGAATGGAACTAAGATAGCATGTGAATGAAAAAGCTAAGAATGCTTCAAATCTCCAAAGCTCCAAAGTCACCTAGAAAACCTGCAGCATAACATTAGTATTCAAAAGAAGGATGCTAAAATGAGAAGAGAGCTCTTCTTTTATAGAAAGTGAGAAGGAATGGACCATGGAGATTAAGAGGCAAAAGATTTAATCAATAGTGGAGCTTGAAAGAGGAGAAATCCATGTGTACAAATATCCTCCAATGAGAAAATAAGAGTTGACTTTTGTGTCCATATGAGACAAAGAGTGTTTTTCTTCTTTTTATAAAATAAGAATAATGCTTTATTTGTGCAACTTAGGATAAGATGAAAAGGTGGGGGCTTTTTATTTAATAAAAGGGGAGTAAATTCCTTTTAAATAAATAAAGACTTAGGACAAGATGGTTAGCCCATAGAAAAAAATTGAATAAATGATAGAACTAGGATTTGATCAAGAATACGCAGTTGATAATTTTAGCAAAAGGGGTTAATAGTCTAAGTGACCATTTTTAGGTGATTACATTTGCCCCTCTTTGACTAATGTGTGATCGATCTGGGAACACATTACATCAAAGAATAGATCAGCCAAGAAGGCAAGTAGATAAAGATTTGACTCCAAAGAATGAAGTGTAGAGAGATAGAAAATCCTGCATGGTCAGCCTGGTAGTGACAGTATTGAACACTTAGGAAAGAGATGGATAGTATCAAAACTCGAGACAAGAACTAACATGTCAAGCACAAAGATAGATCAATCAGAGAAAATGGAATGGTCAAGCATATTATCTAGAGAATAGCCAATAGGATGTGATGTGTCTGCCCCCTTGGGATCGAAATTGAAATTAGGGAGAGGGAATGTATAAGCAAGATCAACATGATCAAATCACTAGAAATCATAATCAAAGAAATGAACCATGATAGGATAACCGTCAAGAAGATATGGCCCAATGAAGACCTCAGAGAGATGAAATGAAATGTGAATGAAAGACTAGAAGGGTGAGAGAGATGGGAGTGAAGAAAGAAAGGATGCCCCAGCAAAGATCGAAGGATCGGGCCTCAAAAGGTCAGCCAACTGCATGGAAGAAGGAGAAATGTTATTTTGACAATCAAGGTGAACTTGAATTTTGGTTTCGATCCTGAAATGAATAGAAAATGATGTGATATGAAAGACAAGAAGTGAAAGACATGATCAGGAAGAAGTGAAAGGTGAGCACAGTTGACTGACAAGTCCACGAAAGATGAAAGGAGAGCTCTCTCCATATGCAAGATGCAAAACTAAACTAACATGAACCTAAAAATGCAAGCTACTATGAAAAGTGGTTTACTTGCAAGGTCACAAATCTTTTAGACTCTAATTTTCATCATCAAGCATTATTGGTAGCATCGCAAGATCATACAATGCACACTAGTATGACTATGTGAATCTGAATATGATCTATATCAGATAGACATGTGGGAATCCCACCTAGGCATCAAAGACATATAAGTCAAGATGACTAGTGCGGTGAGATTTCCTAAGTTTAGTATGGCAAGATTATACTCGCATCGAGACACAAGGAAAGTCAAGATGGCTATAAGTATGCACTTGCAAAAATAATCAAGGATAATACCTTGTAGATCCCAATTTCAAGTGGAACAAGCATAAATGCTAATGACAGTTAGGACCAAAAAAATATACCCACAAGCAGAAAAAGAAATAAAACATGTCCCCATGCCCTTAGTCTTCTAGCTATGCATCATCGAAAACTTCTTAGGGAAAGAACACTAATCAAAGAAATCATCATAGATAGCACACAAAGAAATAAAGTCAAACAAGTCTTAGTGATTCAAGTGTTTAAGTGCATGTGTGTAGGTCATAGAGTCAAACTTTGAGTATCACATCTGCGAGTGAGAAATAGCATATCATGCTAGATTGCAGGTAGGATATCTGATAAGTGTTGAGAAACACTTGATGCTAGAGTAGTTTTGAAAAACATAGTTTGGGTTGGTATTGAAAAACACCATTTGTATGATGTCCTAAAGACCAATGCATCCTAGAGACCAAAGCTAACACAGGTATGCCCCCTAGACAAAGACAAAGACCAATTCCAAACCAAGGCAACAAGGTCAAGGCATGATGGAGAAAGGCTAAGTGTCGAGGATGCATGCCAAAAGAAAAGGGTGCAAAGGCCTCAAGTAGCACCTATTTTTAGGTTTTCACCACTTGGAGATTTTTTTATTTTTTCAAATTTTTTTGTATTTTTACAATTTTTTTATTTTTTTGTATTTTTTTAGGACTTTATATGCTTTTAAAGATTTTTTCAACATCATATATGAATTTTTTTTTTGGAATTTTTTTAGGATCAATAAGTATGTACAAAAGATGCCCCCAAATAGAATGGGCATCAAACTCCCAAGCAAGATCACATTGTGAAGTCCCAATGTCTAGCAAGGTGGAGGACAATAAGGATTAGCAAGCTAGTGGAAGAGATGAAAGACAAGAGAATACAGGAGAAGAAATCCTCAAAGGTAAACTCCTCAAGAGTACCCAAGCTAGGGAAAACATTATCATGTAAAGCACATTTGGACAAGTAATGAAAGGCCAGCATAGGATAAGTCACAAAAGCGTAATGCAAAAGAAGGATGTAGTCCAAAGGAGTAGACATGTCAAGAGACTTCATAGCATCATGTTTTACTCTTTTTTATTAGATCAAGACTAAAGGGGAAAAGGATAGAGAAAGGATAGAATGAATGGAGGAAAATAAATATGAAGGCTAAACATCAATGGAATGAAAGAAAGATCATCGTAAGATAGCTCACAAGATAGCCAAATGTTCGTGTATAGGTCAACATTGTCAAGATCAACGAGAGAAGATAGAATGGATGAAATATGTAGAAGAACTATGCATGATGCCTAATTGCTAGTTTTTCATCACAGTACTTATCCAAGGCACCACAAGGGAGTTGTTTTCACCATAGGACAAATTTATTTATCTTTACCTTTGCTACCAAGGCGCCTGTTTCCAGGTTTCCACCAAGGCATTTTTTTTTTTGGAAGAAGGCAAGCTTTTCAGATAATGCTCCTTGAAAGGATAAACCATGATATGCCAAGGCTTAAAAATGATATGCTCAAAGATGTTGATAGGGAAAGGAAGATAGAAGATAAAAATGGAGGATAATGTTTTATGTAAAGCGAGTGAGGTTGGAAGATAGGAAGAATAGGCAAATGAGGAAAAAGAATAGAAGATAGAAGGATAATGAATGAAACGATTGTGAAAGGGTAGATGGAAAGGAAGGCAAGATCAACATCAACACACACCTTGAAGGGTGGTGAGAGGATGGAGGAAATGTGAATGAAGGAATACAAGAAGGAATATGGTGAATATTTAGCAGAGGTTGCAGTTTAGGCACATGGAATGAAAGAATTTTTTTGGAAGAAGATGAAGTGGAAGCCTTTGGAAGCTTGAATGTCAACTTCACTTTTTTCTCAACATTAGACTCTTTCAAGAGAGATTTTGGAATCCATATAGTTGTAGGCTTTTCATTTCTTTTTGATGATTTAGAGAGAATATCTTCAATGATGGATTTTGGAACCCATACTTGTCTTGTAGTTTTTCTCTTAGATATCTCTTTTGACTTTATGTCTCCATGTCAATTAGAGGAGACATGGTGATCTTCTTTTTTTGATGGATTCTGGTATTGTTTCTTTTTCTTTTATTGAACATTCAAGTTACTTCCAAAAGACTTGGGACTTGTGGAAGAAGAAGGAGGATATGACTGGTTTAGATGGGTGGGTGGATGAAAAAGATTCAAGGGTATGCATCTATGTTGATCTTGAGGAAAGATAGGAAATGGAGGGATGTAAGGACCCAAGATGGATGATGAATTAGGAGAGTTAGGAGGGGAAAGTGAAGGGACATAAGGGCCCAAGATGGAAGGAAGATGTGACGCCCTTGGTGGTGGTGGAAGAGGTCCAAGGATGGAAGTGGAAGATGCAAAAGGATAATCAATAAGTTCATCAACATCTATATGACAACCAAGGACATCAACATCTTTAGAGTGAGCATTAGGATTTTCAATAGATCATGAACATCTTGAATAGGAGCAACTTCTTCGATAGAATTGTTCAAAGCTTCCAAAGACTTAGGAAGAGTAGAAAGTGGAAGTGAACATGAAGTGGTAGAACAAGAAGATGGAAGATTTTGATCTTAACAAGGATCTTTGGATAGCAGAAGCGTATAATTTTTCTCTTGATTTTCAATAGACTTAACATTGGAAGTAACAACACTATTTTTAATAACCTTAATGGAAGTATCATCTTTGGAAAGTGCAAGTGTAGTAAGGTTATTTTGATTGTTAGGAAGCTCAATGGTGTAAGTAGTAGCTTGCTCTTGCTTAGGAGAAGACTTAAGACATGGTGGAATGGATGAGAAAGGGCGCAGAGGATCACAAGAACCTTGAAGTAGATAAGAGACATCATGAAAAGGATTGGATGACATCGAGGGCTCTTGATCTTGATCTTTCTTTATGTTCCTTTTTTTATCATTTTTAGAGTCCTCTTGACATGGGGCCACTTCTAAGGACAAGGAAGCATGTTGGAATTGTATGGAAGATTTTGGAAGAGATGGTGAAGGACTAGCTAAAGTAGGAATTATAGCACATAAAGTCTCAGGATCTTTAGGTTTAGCATTATTGAAAGTATTTGCAGCTAGGTGAAGGTTAGCTTGGGCTTCTTTACAAGGTATCGCTTGAGGGTAACTATAGGGAACTACATGAAAAGCATTAGGATCTTTTTTGGATGAAGGATTTGTGAAAGGTTTGAAAGACTCGGAAGCTTTAGGAAGTGTATGGTTATTGGAGGAAGTAAGGGATGAAAGGGAACCATCACAAGACAAATGTCCATTAGTAACATAATCTTGCTTGAGAATGTCATCTTTATTTTCAGCATGAGAGTTTGTAGAGGAATGATTCTTATAATATTGATGTTTCAAGTTAGCACGATGCATTTTATAGTCCTTAGTAGTGGTAGATGCGTCATAATCAAGGTATTGTTCACAGAGCTAATCAAAGTTCCTTTCAAAATTAGAATCATATGGATCACCATCATGATCTACCCAATAAGATGATCCTTTAGCAAAGATGAGCACACAACAAGGAGGACTCTTAGGAATAGAGGTTTCATAGGCATCACTACATTTTCCATCATTATGGTCATCAAAAATGGGCATGTCACTCTTCATAGAAGAGGTATCACAAGGACTACCATATTGCTCATAGTGAAGAGTAAGACTCTTGGGAGAAGTAGAGGAGGAATGAGATTGTGAAGAAGAGGAAAGTGAAGATCTAGTGGAGGAAGAAGACTTGGATAATGAGGAATGCGAATAATGTCTAGAAGATTCATGGTAAGACTTGGAAGATGAGGAAGAATGAGAAGACTTAGAAGATGAGAAATTTTTGGAAGAAGGAGGTCATGATAGGATCATGTCTATGATCCTAGGAAAGGTGTCTAATTCAAGCATCTTTTCTTTTATTCTTGTCTTAAGTTTATCATCCATGCAATATCTAGAAGGACTATTGGAAGAATAATACTCTTTGAATTGAGCAATGAGTTCGAGATCATCCATTCTCAAGAGAGGTTCCATAACAAGGTAGTTGAAATTCATGGTTTTAGAAGAGAAGGAATCAAGCATGGAAGAAATGAATAGAAGAGATGAAATAGAAGAAGGTAGACTAGATAATAAGAGGAAAAGAATCAAGAAGACATGAAGAATTTAGGAAGAATCATGAAGAAAGAAGAGAAAGGATGAAAATGGAAGACTAGGAAGACATGGAAGAAGTGGAAGAAAGAAGACTAAGAGTCATTTTTTTGCAATTTGATACCATTGAAATTCATTTGGATATTGAGCAACATGTCACAGCACCTAAGATCTAAGATCTGGACTGACCAAGGAAGACTGGAAGTGACACAAATCAACTTCAAATTGCAAGAAACAATGAGATAGAAAAAGGACTCAGTGCGATAGTTTCCAGGCTAACAGAGTGATATAATTTCTCCAGGTGATATTTCGCATAAGGTAGTGTGACAGTTTCCAGGCAGCTAGTGTGATAGAATGTATAATAGGCAAGCAATACAACAACAGCAATGAAGTATCGCATGATAATTGACCAAAAAATGTGTAAATCTCAGTTTTAAGGGCAATTTGGTCAAATTTGTAGTTTAGTAGTTCAATATTTCAACTCCAAACACAGTACTAGCAGTAATCAGACAAGTTTGCAAATAATAGGTGATCAAACATGTCATAAAACACTTGCACAAGGGCAAAAACAACCTTGCCAAGACAAGCAATTATGATATCAAAATGAAAAATCCTATGAATGCTATCGTGATGTTTGATGTTTGAGAACATTTACATAGGTAAATCATAATGAGAACACTTCAAGCACTTACTAGCCTAGAAGGAAAAAGGATCAATACTTAACAACTTGGCCCACACTTGATGTCCCATTGCCTCACACAAAGTGGTTGCCCACAATAGATATTGGCTTTGTTGTGGAGGTGTCAATGACACAACCAAAGAAACATAGATGGTGATTAATCTTGGGGTGATCCAAGTTATTCCACTTGGATCAATCCTTGCACCAAGAAGGTAAGCGGAAAAATAGGGTGGCCTCTACCTATGGTTCTTAGTAAGGGCTTCCATTTGTAGTACTCCCCTTGCTCCCCGAAGGGACTCCTTACCTTGTGGCAAGTAATGGACCTCGCGGCCACAAGAGTACCTTAAGCATTCTTGCTCAACATTTTCCTCATGGTCACAATCCCACAAGTACTCATATCAAGCAAAGACAAGCACTACGTCTACCAAGGTTTTGTGTCCTTGATAGCCTTGAGTTTATAGTGGGTTGGAATAGCTGACAATAAGATTGTCCCCACTTGGGTCGTTCCTCTTGATTGCTCAAGAGCAGGCCCGCTAAAGGATCCTAATGCTAAACAAAGAGTGGATTGACTTTTGAGCGTCAGGATTTCTGGTTCACCTCAAGGGTGAAGAGCATAATCTCCTAGCTCAAGAATCTCCCCCAAACACACCAAACAAAGAGTTCAATTACCCTCTTGTTTTCAAATTCTAAAAGTGGGTCAGGATTTATGGTTCACCACAAGGGTGAAGAGCATAATTTCCTACCACCAAAAGATTCCTACAACAAGATCTTAAGTGCCTAATAAATGAGACAACTAGTATATGCCTTACTTAAAAGAAAAGTAATAAACAAGAAATTGGTTGTTTTTAGCCATTGGGCAGCCCTGCAAAACACCATTAGTAGATATTTTTCCTTTGAAGCTTTGACATGCAATCTTTTTAGAAAATTTTTCAAGCAATGAAGGTACCTAGAAGCACAACTTGTTAGCCCCACAAAGAATTAGCACAATAAAAGAAAGTAAAATCTACAAATAAATCACTGTCTAACTACAACAAATCAAAAAATGAAAACAATCAAGCCCAACTTTGCAAAGAAATGACCAAAACCAATCACTACCAGAATTGGGTGACAATACAGTAACCAAAAAAATCATACGATATTTTCCAGGCTACTGGTGCGATATTTCTTCTCTGGGCAACACTTCTCACTGTGCTCAGGCAACAAAACAATGTATGCCAGGGCGACAGAACCTGTAAAGTCGCGCGATATTTTTACTGGAAAAATACCACACCACTATAGAGTAAAGTATCACATGATACTTGTAGACTTTCGTATGATAATCTGTGAAAAAAAATAGAGCCAAAAATAGAAAGCTAAAAATGACAAAAATAAAGTGCGGAAATGCATAAAAAGAAGGACAAAATGAAGTTGTTCTGCCCCACGGTGGGTGCCAAAAATGTACACACTAGAATGTGCACTTCTCTAAGTCTTTGCTTCCAAGGGAATCCATGAATGGGAGACCTTGAAAAATGACCTAGAGCTCCCTAGGCATGGAGTGCAAGGAAATTAAGTGTGCTCTTAGCTAGAGCTATTTAAGCCTATGACCTTGCTAGTAAACCATGCAATGGGAGATTCAAAGGAGACAAGGGCAAGAATGCCAATGTCCTCAAGAATAAAAAATGTGAATGAAATTCAATGCTAGAAATGAAGATGAAAGCTATATTAAGATGAATATGCAAGTTAAGCTATGGAAAGGAAAGATAGAAGTGTTACAAATCCTTGCTAATTAAGCTATGTGAGCTAATCTAGAGCATAAAGGAAACTAAGCTATGCATGCCATGACAATGAAACTAAAATGCGAGAATGGAACTAAGATAGCATGTGAATGAAAAAGCTAAGAATGCTTCAAATCTCCAAAGCTCCAAAGTCACCTAGAAAACCTGCAGCATAACATTAGTATTCAAAAGATGGATGCTAAAATGAGAATAGAGCTCTTCTTTTATAGAAAGTGAGAAGGAATGGACCATGGAGATTAAGAGGCAAAAGATTTAATCAATGGTGGAGCTTGAAAGAGGAGAAATCCATGTGCACAAATATCCTCCAATGAGAAAATAAGAGTTGACTTTTGTGTCCATAGGAGACAAAAAGTGTTTTTCTTCTTTTTATAAAATAAGAATAATGCTTTATTTGTGCAACTTAGGATAAGATGAAAAGGTGGGGGGTTTTTATTTAATAAGAGGGGAGGAAATTTCTTTTAAATAAATAAAGACTTAGGATCAAATGGTCAGCCCATAGAAAAAAATTGAATAAATGATAGAACTAGGATTTGATCAATAATACGCAATTGATGATTTTAGCAAAAGGGGCTAATAGTCTAAGTGACCATTTTTAGGTGATTATAGGTCCATGGGTAGGATTGGATCTTTTAAGTATTTTTAAATAGGTTTATACCAAGGTGATTCATGTGTATTATGAGGATGGGTCAGGTCAAATGCAAGTTGTTCCACTTCTTCTACTAGGAATTCATATATGGCACTTTGATCTGGTACTTGTAGAAGTGATGCCAAAGTTGCCATTGCATTTTTTGCTTTGTTCTTTTCTCTTGGCACTTGCTCAAATGTAATAAGAGTGAAGTACTTCTTAAGAGTTTCCACCATGTTTTTATAAGGAACCATCTTGTCATCTTTCATCTGATATTCATCATTAATTTGATTAATGACTAATTAAGAGTCTCCATAAACCTTCAATTCTGTCACCTTCCACTCCAATGCCAACTTGATTCCAATGACCAAGGCTTCATATTCTGCTATGTTATTGGTGCATAGAAACAACAATTTATATGACTTTGAAATTGTAGATCCTTGAGGATTAATCAAGAGTATGCCTACTCCTAATCCATGTTGGGCATATGAACCATCAAAACATAGTTGCCATGTCTTTGCCTCAACATTCACAATCTCAGAATATGGGAATTCTACTTGAATTGGATGATCATCTTGTAGTGGTGATTCTGCTAATTGGTCAGTAATGACTTGCCCTTTGATATATTTGTGTTCTACATATTCAATGTCAAATTCACTCAACACCATGACCCATTTGGCTAGCCTTCCATTTAATGTTGTTTTGCTAAGTAGATACTTCAAAGGATCAATCTTTGTAATGAGTCTTATCTTATCAGCTAACAATAGTGTTGTAGTTTTTGGGAAGCAAAAACCATGACCAAACATGCCCTTTCGATGAAGGTATAGTTCAACTCATATTTGACCAAAGTTCTACTTATGTAATCTATTGCCTTTTCTTTGCTTGATTCATCTTCTTGTGCCAAAAGTGCCCCTAATGAATGCTTAGTCACTGAAATATATAGGATCAAGGGTTTGCCTCTAATTGGTGGCATCAAAGTTGGAGGATTCATGAGGTATTTCTTCAACATGTTGAAAGATTCTTCACACTTCTCATCCCATTTGAAAATTGTATCTTTATGGAAAAGTTGGGTGAAGTTATGACATTTTTCCTCTAGTTGGGATATAAATCTCCTGATGGATTGGATTCTTCTTTGTAGTGACCTCATTTGGCTTATGTTTCTAGGTGCTTCCATCTCCATGATGGCTTTGACTTTAGTGAGATCTACCTCTATTCCTTTCGTTGATACAATGTAGCCTAGAAACTTTCTCGATTGGACCCCAAATGAACACTTTTTTGGATTGAGCCTTACTTTGAATTGCTCTAATCTAACAAAAAAATTCTCTAAAATTGGTAGATGCTCCTCTCTTGAATGAGATTTTTCTAATATGTCATCTACATAATCTTCCCTAAACTTATGCATCATATCATGGAATATTGTTGTCATGGCCCTTTGATATGTTTCCCCGACATTCTTTAGACCAAAGGGCATAACATTCCAACAGAATGTTCCCCATGTGCATGTAAATGTTTTTTTATCTTGATCCTTGGGTGCTATCTTGACCTGGTTATAGCCACTAAATCCATCCATAAGTGAAAACATGGAATGTCCCATTGTTAAATCTATAATGGTGTCTATGCTTGGAAGAGGAAAATCATCTTTAGGACATGCCAAATTTAGATCCCTAAAATCCATGCAAATCCTGATGAACTTATCTACTTTTGAAACTAGCACTATGTTTGAAATCCATTGGGCATAATCAATGGCCCTGATAAATCCCACTTTTAGCAATTTCTCCAACTCCACTTTTACTAGCAAGCCTATATGTGGATGCATCTTTCTTAACTTCTATTTGACTAGTTTGGCTCCTTCCTTTATGTTCAAATGATGCATAATCAAGTTTGGATCAATCTTGGCATATCATCATATGACCATGAGAAGTTGACTTGTTTTTCCTTGAAAAATTTGATGATTTCTTTTCTCTCTTCACTAGATAAGGATGTCGCTAGGTGTATGATCTTTGGCTCGGATTCTGACCTAATGTTTATCTTTTTTGTAGGTTCGGTCAAGATAGGAAATCTCTCTTCATAGTGTTCAGGTAAATTATCCAAACTCCCTTCCTTAGGCACCTCAATTGGGTTTTCACCTTCGGTAACATTCTTTATTTCTTTCTCTTTTCAATCTAATGTTGCCACAACGTGGTTTTCAACACTAGATTCTTTTTCTTTTTTTACTTTTTTTCCTTTTTTCATTTTTTATTGAATTAGGAGTTTGGATACCTTCCTTTACTTATTTTCCCTAATATTTCATGGTAGAAGATGGTTCAACCACATTGAGGTATTGGGACACCACATTTTCATTCAAAAAGGTTGGGAGTATGGTTGGTTCAATGGAATCCCATTCGATTAATTTTAGGTATATAAGAGTTAAGGGATCAGTGCTTTGGCTTGGTTCAATGGGATTTAGAGATAAGACCTTTCTTGATGGTTCTCACATTGTATCATTCAAGTCTATGACATGTGCCTCTTCTAGATGTTCTAAATAACTAGGGTCAAAGTCTTCCTCACTAGACTCCTCTAAGGTTTATGTTGGATAAAAGGCTCATGGATTAAAACTAACATTAGATTCCTCCATAGTAGGTCTCCATGAAGGTACTTAGGGTTCTCCTACCCATTGATTTATTTCAATTTCTTTAATTTTAATATTTTCTAAGACCACTTGATTAGAACTAGAGGCTCGATTCTGATTTGGTTCTGCTATTTGGTCCTTTTCTTTACTAGAAGTGTAGGTATGAATGACATCTACCTCCTTATCTTGGCATGACTCACTTGACAAAGTGTCCCACTCCCAATTGTTATAATCTTCATCACTATGTGATTCTAATTGCAATATTTGATCATAGACTTTAAGATAATTCTTTTGTGTGTACCCTTGTTTGAACTACCCTAATCTTATCTTTTCCTTTCTATCTCTCCATGTCATTTTAATTGGTTCTATAAGTCCTTCATTCCTTGTACCCAAATTTCCTTAGCCTTTGTATCCCATCTTTTGCATTATTTGAAATCCTTTCCCATATTAATGTGTGGGAATGCTGATATTTTAGATACGTATTTCTTGGGCACTTGACTCCTCATCATTATAAAGCCAATTAAGAATTTCATTATCATCTTCATCCATGGATGAAGAAGTATTTTCTCTCACAAAATGATCATTATATCTATGGGGTAGATTGGATGGCTTTCCATATGACTTGGGGGATAATGGAAAATCCATCATGGATAAAGAATATTCCCCTACTCCTTTTTCCTTGATTTTACATTTTTTATCAAAATTTCTCATCATTTGGTCCATCTTTTGGTAATTATCATCTTTGGTGTAGATTTGGATGGCTTTATCTTTTTCTTCTTCCTACTTCTCATGTGTATTCTCCTCAATAACCTTTTCCTTTCCCTTTGTCGATGTAGCTAGGTTAGTGGGTCTTTGGATGTCTTCAACAACAATTTCTCTTTCTATCTTTTCCTTTCCTTTTAATAATGGAAGTTCCTTGGAAATTTTCCCTTTCTCTATTTGTTTAGGTATAGACCCTTTTGCATTATGTAGGACTAAAGAGTCATTGATAGGTTTCATGTTGTTACAATATTGGAATGGGTTTGAGTCCCCACTTACCATAATCTCTTGACCTAGATAAGGAAATTTTAAACATTGTTGGTAAGTAGAAGGCATGGCCTAAATTTCATGAATCCATGCCCTCCCTAATAAGATATTGTAGGTCAAATTTAGGTCTAAAACTTGGCATATGGTCTCTTTTTCCATGGGACCAACTTTGATGGGAAGTACTATGACTCCTTTAGATGCTCTTTCTTTGTCATCATAGGCTTTGATGGTTATTTTCTTCTTTGGTTCAATAGCCTCCTCAGAAAATCCTAGGGCTTTTACCAAGTTTAGGGTACAAATATTTAGGCTGGCTCCTCCATCGATAAGAACTCTCTTCACTCTATGCTTGTGAATAAGGACCTCTATATGCAAAGGTGAATTTTGCGGGTGGTTTAGTGACATGTCATCTTGTTCAAAAATAGATAAGAAATGAGGAGCAATGAGATGTCCCACCATATTTTGAAACTTTTCTGCATCTAGGTTTAGAGGAACATTGGTTTTTACTAAAGCTTTCTCTAGAATTTCCTTGTGAGTAGGTGATAATTTGAGCAATTCTATGATTGAAATTTGAGCGGGAGTTCTTTGTAATTGATCATCCAAGTTATATTTCTTTGAAGATGATGAGTTGCTTTGGTTGGGTAAAAAAATTCTTGGAGCATTTCCAGTACAGTGATTTTAGAAGCTTGCCCCCTAGTGACAACATTAGATGATGCTTCTCTTGGTTTCTCCTTTACCATGATAACATTTATGGTATTTTCCTCTTCACTTAGAGTATTGATTATGTTATCATAGGTATGAGAAAAGTTTACTTTCTCATTACCTCTTTTTTGATTTTGGTTGGCATTAGATGACTCACCCTTTTCATGGTTTAGAAAGGGGTTTTTGAAGGCCGTATGATCCTCATTATTTTGAGGCCCTACAATTTTGATAGTTCCATCATCTGTTAGGTCTTGCACTAAGTGTTTTAACTTCATGTATTTGTTGGTTTTGTGATGACCCTTATTTCAATGATACTCACGATGGTGAGAATCATTCCACCAATTAGGTTTAATTTGAGGTTCATAAGGTCTCAAATCAGGTAATGTGATCATCTTATTAGCAACCAAGGTTCTTAATACATTCTCCAAGGGTTCACCTAAAAAGGTGAATTTTCTCTTTCGATATGAGGAGAAAAAGGGTTTGGGCTTATTCCCATTAGCATTATTAAAAGGAGTATTATTAGAATTGTTGTTGTGATTATTGGAATTATTGTTGGAATTATTGGAATTAAAGGGAGATTTTTTTGTTTGATTTACATTGTATGAAGAATGAGCTCCACTTGATAAGTTAAAAGGGGTTGCCTTCAAGTTTTGGACATCCACAACTCCATCATTCACAAGATTTTTGTTATTATTCTTTAACCATAACTTAGGTTTATCATTGTGATTGTTGGCCCCTCTATTATTAACATAATTAGATACATAATGGTTATTGTTGTTGTTGGTATTGTATTTATTGTCTTTGAACAATTTTATCTCTCCTCTCTTTACCAATACGTCTTCAATCTTGATCCTGTGTGTGTGAAAATTGTACCTGATCTGTAGACACAACACTCAATAAAACATTAGAGGTTAGTGATAATCAAAATCATGCAAAATTGAAATCTAATCTAACCAAGCGATTTACTGCCTTCTAGTAGGTGCGAGATTAATGTTCTTAGATTGTAATCAAGATCAGTGACCTAGATGACACCTAAATGAAGGATTTGAATGCAATTGATCTAGATATGAGATTGAATGCAATTAATCTATATTTTTTATATTTTCTATGCAATAAGAATGATAAAGTGATATGCTATGGATGCTAAATGATCTTGATATGCTATGAATTGATCTATCTAACAATGATATGCAAAGCTATGAAATTCTATGCTATGATATGAAAAATATGCAATTGAAATTGATCTCACAAAGCTTTGAATTCGCAAGTTGATTCTTTCAAGCTCCAATTGTGCAAATTCTCCAAATCTGATATGCTATGATTCCTGTAGAGTAAGTTTGCAATTTGCGAGATGATTGAGAGATTTTAGAGATGAATTATGAAGAGATGAGCCTTGTTTTTATAGAAATCCAAGGCTTTGGAGGTGCATGAAAAAAAGCCATAAATCACTCAAATAACTCAGGTTGATTTTTGAGTTATTTTTAAATAAAGGATAATTAACTCACAAAAACATGCAAAAGCTAAGCTTTAACTCAAAATAGAGTTTAGCTTTAATTGATAATTGATAGTTGTTTGCTTTTATGATTGTGCATGTTTTATTTATGAATTAATTTAATAATAAAGTGATTTATGCTCAACTTAACTGATTTTAAAAATAAAATAATTGATTTATGGGTTAATCAATTATTTAATCAAATTTTTATTAAAAACTATATTATTAAATAATGACAACTTGCTTTAAATAATTAAATAAAAATTTAATCAATTATTCATAGGATATTTGGATTTATTGTCAAAATTAAATAATACAATTAATAATAGATATAATTAAATTTAATTACACAATTAAGTGGCAAATATTAAATCTAATTAATTAAATATGAAAATATTCAATTAATCAAACTTTAGGATAAATGTGATTTATTGCCAAATAATTATAAAATTAAAGATAATTATGATGATTAGGAATATTACTAGCAATATTCCCTGATGCAGAATTTAAGATAATCAATTATGATTCGATGATGTTTAGATGTGCCTTAGGTTAGGACTTTGATGTCGATTTTGTTTGATTTGTCGATCTAGGAGGTTAATGAACTTATAGCCCATTTTTGGGGTATTACATTTTGCCCCTCTTTGAATTACTGTGCGAAGCGCAGTGGTTCAAAGATAGTCTGTGTTTGATAAAGATATTAAACTGATGTTTGAAATTGATAATTGATACAAGACAGAAGCTGATTGATATTGATTTGATATGGAGATAATAGGTCCTAAATGACCAAAGATAATGTTCATTGTAGCAGCAAATGAACCTATGATTGCAAAAAAGTGTCAAAATGCCTGATTCTGAACCTTAGGATTGATAAGAAGTGAGTGACCCATTCTAGACTCGATTGTCTTAGCAGAACTAGCAAGTATCACATCCGAATCCTTCAGTTGCTGAAGAACCAAGGAAAGAACACTATGATCCGATGGTTGCAAAAACTGATACAGTTTACAAGATTAAGAGAATACCAGATTGATATGGATCGATGAATCTGATATGCCCCAAGTGATGATAGATTTTCCCCGAGTGATGAGGACTTTTGATGAATCAGTGACTAGACGTGATATTTGTCTTGATCACTGATGAAAGATATTGATAGACTTGATCGATAGAATTTTGATTTACAGACTTTGAATTGATGTGCAATACCATGCCCCCTTCGGGATTAAAATTGAAATCTGACAAGAAAAGTCAGCGTTGATAGTTTAGAAGCATGTTAATTGATTTGAAAAGTGGTTATACACGTTCAAGAGTGCATTCTACATCATTTAGAGGTCCTAGAGACCAAGGTTGACTAGGTTTGACCATGAGTTGACCATGGTTGACCAAGTTGAATTTTTGATAGTTTGATGTAAGATAATCAGTTAAGTTGAATTTTAGATTTCTGTGATGATGGAAGGTTGATTATGCAAGCAGTGAATAAGATAAATGATCTCAGATTTTGATTTTGATCCCGAAAAAGGATTCTACTTGTTGTTTCATTGGAGGAACCTTCGTGTGAGATTCAACTCTTGTTAGATTTGAAGATGCGAGTGGAGAATTGTTTAAGCATTGAAGTTCGTTTAGCCATTGTGAGATCATTCAACATTCAAAATGCAATGAGACATGCAAAATGAAATAGACATGCAAAATGAAATGCAACCTAAGACCTAGGACCTAGTCACTGATCATATGTCGATTTGTTATCATCATTGAACTTTTAGGTAATCGGATAAATCAATACAATGCCCACTAGCCATGAAACCATAGACATATGAATATCGATTTGTATGCGCAAGAATCAATACAACACCCACTGGTCAAACAACCATGGACATATGAATATTGATTTATTTTCAAAATGTTGGATCAGATATAAGCACCAAGGCACAAACGCCAGGATGACATGAATATCATGTCCATTTTGATATAGCAATTTGTACAAGCATCAAAACATAAACGTCGTGATGACCTGAGTACACCTTGCGTTGCAAACACATCAAACAGTCAAGAATCCTTAGGTAAGATCACGTTTCACAGTAGGAGAAAGAACTCACTCAAAAAGACAATAGTGAGATCAAATTTCTTTGAATTTTCTGGGTATCAATGGTCGAGGTACGCATGGCCATCCAATTCGAGATAGAGGCTCTTATAATCGGACACCATTTCAATCTGGAATTTCCAAAGTTGTTAGATTTTCACATACGAGCAAAAAATAAAGAAAAGATTATGCCCCCAGTCATCACTCTCAAAATCCTATAAAGGACATCATCGAAGGGATCGAAGGGACATAATATGCAAAAATCTCAATGTGAATCAGTAAGCATACAAGGAGATAAAAGCATGAAGCACAGATTATTTTCAGTTGAGTTTTGATGTTTGATTGCGTTGTTGTAGATGTAAAATCCTTTCTGGAGACAAGACTGACTAACTGACTCACATGAAGCTTCAAAGGACTTTGACTAGATATGATCTGTCTAAGATACATGGGAGACCATAGGACATGACATTGATTTCCCCCAAGTGTTAAACATTGATAGGATACAGACGCTTGAGCCGATTGGTGTACAGACCGACTTATTGAAAATGGGAAATGTAGAAACAAACCGGGAGATATGTACAAACTAAAGCAAGACTAAAATTTGGGAAAGACCAAGATTGCGCTAATAGGAGCATTTTGAAACAAGTGGTGCCTGTTTGCCAAGTTTTCACCATCTTGGTAGAGATTTTATTTTTGCTACCAAGGCGCCTGTTTCCAGGTTTTCACCAAGGCACTTTTTCTTTCTCTCATTTTTTTTGTATTTTTTTATTTTTTCAATTTTTTTGAATTTTTGGATATTTTTTGATTTTTTTGTGAATCATCAAGGTTCCTATTGCTAGGTTTTCACCAAGATGTTTATTTTTTCAGGACTTTTTCCGATTTTAAAGATTTTTTTAAGACATTTACCAAGCACTAAATGCCTTAGGCGTAAAATTTCTTCAGATGGAGAACATTGATTGGTTCTCAGAGTTGTTCTCCTTCAGTCATTGAGATTTGATAGGCACCAGAGCCAAAAGTAGTAGTGATTACAAAGGGACCCACCCAATTGGGTTCAAACTTCCCCTTGCGTTCTCGATGTGATTGATTTTTAGGATTTTCTCTCAACACTAGATCACCAACCTGAAATTCTATGTCTGACTTTCTTGTTGTAGCCTCTAGACATTCTTTTCTGATACACTCTGAGATGATCATACGCTGCTTGCCTGTGCTCATCTAGTAATTCAAGTTCTTGTAACCTAGACACTCTGTAGTCTTCATCAGTGACAAGTCCATGCATTCTGATTCTGAGTGATGGAATTTCAACCTCAATAGGCAGTACCACTTCAGACCCATAAACTAAAGTAAAAGGTATAGCCCCAGTAGGCATTTTGATACTTGTTCTGACACTGGTTCTAAAACTAGTTCTGATACTTGGTTCTAATATTAGTTCTGATACTTGTTCTGATACGTGTTCTGATACGTGTTCTAATACGTGTTCTGATACTGGTTCTGATACTAGTTCTGATACTGGTTCTGATACTGGTTCTGATACTTGCTCTGATACTGATTCTGATAATTGTTCTGATACTTGGTATACTTGATAGCATCTTTTTCCATTTGCAAACTCCCAAGCAAGATCATATCGTGCAGTCCCAATGTCTAGCAAGGTGGAGAACAAGAGGGATTAGCAAGTTGGTGGTTGAGATGGAAGACAAGAGAATGAAGGAGAATAAAAGGAAGAAATCCTCAAGGAAAAACTTCTCAAGAATACCCAAGCTAGGGAAAAATTATCATGTAAAGTGCATTTTGGGATAAGCAATGAAAGGCTAGCATAGGATAAGTCACAAAAGCATAGTGCCAGAGCAGGATAGGATGTAGTCCAAAGGAGTAGACATGTCAAGAGGCTTCAATGAATGGAGGAAAATAAATATGAAGGCTAAACAGGAAGAGAATGAAAACAAGATCATCATAAGACAGCTCACAAAATAGCCAAATGTTCGTGTATAGATCAACATTGTCAAGATCAAAGAGAGAAGATGGAATGGATGAAATATGCAGAAGAACTACGCATGATGCTTGATTGCTAGGTTTTCATCATGGTACTTATCCAAGGCACCACAAGGGAGTGGTTTTCACCATAGGATGAATTTATTTCTCTTTACTTTTGCTACCAAGGTGCCTGTTTCCAGGTTTTCACCAAGGCACATTTTTTTTTTTTTCATTTTTTTCATTTCTCTTTTTTTGGAAGGCAAGCTTTTTAGATAATGCTCCTTGAAAGGATAAACCATGATATTCCAAGGATTCAAAATGACACGCTCAAAGATGCTGATAGGGAAAAGGAAGATGGAAGAGGAAAATGGAGGATAAGGTTTTATGTAAAGCGAGTGAGGTTGGGAGATAGGAGGAATAGGCAAATGAAGAAAAAGGATATAAGGTAGAAGGATAATGCATGGAAGTATTGTGAAAGGGTAGATGGAAAGGAAGGCAAGATCAACATAAACACACACCTTGAAGGGTAGCGAGAGGGTGGAGGAAATGTGAATGAAGGAATACGTGAAGGAACATGGTGAATGGATAGCAGAGGTTGAGGTTTAGGCGCATGGAATGAAAGAATATTTTTGGAGGGAAATGAAGTGGAAGCCTTTGGAAGCTTGAATGTCAATTTCACTTTTTGCTCAACACCAGACTCTTTCAAGAGAGACTTTGGAATCCATATAGTCGTAGACTTTTTATTTCCTTTTGATGACTTAGAGAGAATATCTTGAATGATGGATTTTGGAACCCATACTTGTCTTGTACTTTTCTTCTTCGATATCTCTTTTGACTTTATGCTTCCATGTCTATTAGAGGAGACATGGTGATCTTTTTTTGATGGATTCTTGTATTGCTTCTTTTTCTTGTATGGAACATTCAAGTTACTTCCAAAGGACTTGGGACTTGTGGAAGAAGGAGGATATGACTGGTTTAGATGGGTGGATGGATGAAAAGGATTCAAGGGTATGCATCTATGTTGATCTTGAGGAAAGATGGGAGATGGGGGGACGTAAGGACCCAAGATGGATGGTGAATTAGGAGAGTTAGGAGGGGAAAGTGAAGGGACATAAGGACCCAAGATGGAAGGCAGACGTGAAGCTCTTAGTAGTGGTGGAAGAGGTCCAAGGATGGAAGTGGAAAACGCAAAAGGATAATCAATAAGTTTATCAACATCTATATGACAACCAAGGATATCAGCATCTTTAGAGTGAGCATTAGAATTTTCAATAGAATCATGGGCATCTTGAATATGAGCACCTTCTTTAATAGGATTGTTCAAAGCTTGCAAAGACTTAGGAAGAGTAGAAAGTGGAAACGAACATGGAGTGGTAGAATAAGAAGATGGAAGACTTTGATCTTGGCAAGGATCTTTGAAAAGCATAAGCGTATAATTTTTCTCTTGATTTTCAATAGGCTCAACATTGAAAGTAACAACACCATTTTTAACAACCTTAATGGAAGTATCATCTTTGGAAAGTGACAGTGTAGTAAGGTTATTTTGATTGTCAATAAGCTCAACAATGTAAGTAGTAGCTTGATCTTGCTTAGGAGAAGACTTAAGACATGGTGGAATGCATGAAAAAAGGTGTACAGGATCAAAAGAACCATGAAGCAGATAAGACACATCGGGAAAAGGAGTGGATGACATGGAGGGTTCTTGATCTTGATCTTTCTTTATGTTCTTTTCTTCATCATTTTTAGAGTCCTCTTGACATGGAGCCACTTCTAAGGACAAGGAAGCATGTTGGGATTGTATGGGAGACTTTGGAAGAGATGGTGAAGGACTAGCTGAACTAGGCATTATAGCATACGAAGGCTTAGGCTCTTTAGGTTTATCATTATTGAAAGTATTGGTAGCCAAGTGAAGGTTAGCTTGAGTTTCTTTAAGAGGTAGTCCTAGAGGATAACAATAGGGAACTATATGAAAAGTATCAGGGCTTGTGTCGGATGAAGGTTTTGTGAAAGATTTGGAAGACTCAGAAGCTTCAGAAAATGTACGAGTATTGGAGGAAGTAGGGGATGGATGGGAACCATCACCAGACAAAGGTTCAGCATTAACATGATCTTGCTTGAGAGTGTAATCTTTATTTTCAGCCTGAGAGTTCTTAGAGGAGAGATCCTTATATTATTGACGTTTCAAGCTAGCACGATGTATTTTATAGTCCTCCACAGTAGTAGATGGATCATCATCAAGGTATTGTCCACAAAAGTCATCAAAATCTCTTTCAAAATCAGAATCATATGGATCACCATCACAATCTATCCAATGTGATGGCCCATTTGTAGTAAGTAGGAATGAACAACGAGGAGGACTCTTAGGAACAGAGGTGTCATAGGTATCATTACATTGTCTATCATCATAGTCATCATAGTCTCCAAAGATGGATGTGTCACTCTCTATGGAAGAGGTATCATAAGGATTGTCACGTTGCTCATATTTTGTCTGGGGGTATGGTGATGTGTATAAGTCTTTATCAAATGGAAAAGAGTATAGAGATTCCATGGAGAACTCTTTAGATTCCTTCTCTTTCTTAAGATTGTTAAGTTCAACTTGCATAGCTTGCAGCTGCTTCATCATAGCGGCGATCAGAATTTCTTCCTCATGTGTACTGATTTTTTGAGACATGTGTACTGATTTTCAATAGCTACTGATTTGTTCTTGACATAATGATATCTTTGACAGATTTTGGAACTAGGCTGGAAACATTGGATATCTTGCAATTTGACAATTTCTGACAACTCTCAAATTTTTCCAAATGACACTCTGCAGACTCGTATGACACTGGGTAGTCTATGAAATGACAGTTGCTAAACTCGTACGACAGTTGGGTAGCAATGAAATGACAATTGACAAAACTCATACGATAATTGCAAGATTTTGACTCTGAGAATTTGCTGGCAGGAAACTCGTACGACACTGGGTTCTCAATTGTACGACAGATGGGCAATACTGAAATGACACTTGACAAAACTCGTACAACTTTTGACTTCTTGAAATGAGTTTTGACTCCAGAAAGATTTTATGTCAATTTTTGCAAAATTTAAGGTCTTCAATTTTGGATTGTTTGCAAATTGTACTATCCAAATTTTGAAGGTTATACCAAATTTGATCATTTTTAATAGCCAAGTAGATAAACAAGCACGTAGAACAGCAAGCAAGTGATTCCAAGCACGTCTGAAAATAATGAACAAGGGCAAAGCAACCTTGCACATGAACAATCAAGTGACCAAATTGTGCTAATCCCTAAGAGTACTAATTGTGTATGTTCTGAAAAGTTTTGCAATAACACACATATACCTGAAAGTGAAAAATTGGCCTCTCTAGGGTTTTTAGTAATGGTTTGACTCTGCAACTTTTATGATTCAAAGGGGTGAACTCCAATCTCGGTGCACCAGGGTTTTGACACAGTCCAAGAACTTAATCTTCAAGAGCTGCTAGGGAGATCTGACAACCCAACAATGAACCATACCCGTGGAGATTTCTTCCACAAGGACATTTATATAGCGGCTGTCACTACCATGGCGAAAATGGCTATTACCACTTGAGGTTTCGTCAACGCAGTTTTCCCTATGAAGGGATTGTCCACTACGGTTAACCCTCTCTAAAGGTGACTCACAAATTTATACCACAAGGGGACTTGGCTCCAGATCTAAGGTTTTTGACACCTTTTCACTTTTAACCCTAATAAAGTAAGCAAATTAATCTAACACGCTAAGACAAAGTTTTGTTCCACCAAGGTCTGTGATATCAACTCCACGTGATCTATCAACCTCTCCAGGGAGAGAATGTATCAATCAATAAGAGAAGATGCACTAACCAATTTTGATTCACCAAAGCTCATGATATCAACCCCACGTGATCTATCAACCTCTCCAAAGAGAGAATGTGTCGATCAATAAGAGAAGACGCACTAACCAAGTTGAATGTGAAATGCACTAAGTATCCTCCCTACCTACAAGGATTCTATCGTCAAGAAAGATTTCACTAGGAATCAAATCTCTCAAGAATCATGAATAGTGTTCATAGGGCCTAATTACTATGTGAGCACATATATATTCTCGAAAACAAATCTACCAAAAGCACCCAAAAAGTAGAAAGAGGAACACTTAACGCTTAAAGAAAATATGAGATGAGTCCACAAGGTGGAACACTTAACACCTCACACAAGCTGAAAATGAGTCCCCAACTTAGAAAACAAGTGAGTTCCTAAAAGCACAAAAGGGTTGCCAAGTGGAACACTTAACGCTTCTGTCCTGTTGACCCCTCCCCTTTATGGCACTGAGATTGCAACCACGGGGCGAAAATGAGGGGCTGGTGGATTAGTGAGTCCAATAACCCAAGATAGCAATCAAGATCAATCACAAGTATTCTAAGACTACTTAATGAATCCTTAAGGGATCACAACCTAGTATCAAATTATGCAAGTGTGTAGAAATAGATCAAAAGCATGAAAAGATGCACACAAGCTTGACACGTGAGAGATTTATTTTAAATCCAAATTGAAATATTTTCAGAACAAGGAGAATACCTCATGATCCTTGCAACGCACTTAGTAGATTTTACCTGATTTTTAGCAATTTTTGTTGAGCTTTTCCATGCAAGCAAGTGACAAACTCCCCAACAAGCAAACAAGCAAATAAGATATGCAAAATATATTAAACTTATGAAAACCATAGGGTTAGCTCTAAAAATCAATTTTTAGGAGAAATAATAACCAAAAATTAATCCAAATGACAACTCATATCATGCATTGAATCATATGAAAAATAAGTGCATACCCATCATAAAATTTTAATTTTTTTACACTACATTTGACCTAGTCAACAAGATCTGATTTTTTTGATATGATTTTGGCCACAAAAATAGAAATTTAGAATAGAGACCCCTACTAAAAAATAGAGAGCTTTCCAAAAATGCAAAAATTGTAGAAAAATCTCTTCATTTGTGCCTTAGAGACCCATTTTATCAAAACAGACTAGTTTTTGTAAATTGACTATTTGAGCTATTAAATTGCATCCAAATTTAAAACACAAATAATAGACCCCCTCTAAAATTTGAAGAGATTTACGAAAATGTAAAAATTTCTAAAAAATATGCTGATTTGCATCTGATATTAATTTTTTATGAAAAATTTTAAAAAAATTATTAAAAATTCAAAATAATTCTTAAAATTTTGAATTTTTTTTTGAAGCTTCCCTGATATGTCTCTAACCTACAAAAAAAAATGTAAACAAAAACTCCAATCCTTTTGGCAGATAAAATTAAATATTTGAAACTTTAAGGTTTTAGCTCCCAAAAAAAAATTAAAACTAGCATGCAAAGGTGGGTTGCCCCACAGTGGGTGCTAGAAATGTGTGTGTGAAAATTGTACCTGATTTGTAGACACAACATTTAGTAAAACATTAGAGGTTAGTGATAATCAAAATCATGCAAAATTGAAATATAATCTAACCAAGCGATTTACTGCCTTCTAGTAGGTGCGAGATTAATGTTCTCAGATTGTAATCGAGATCAGTGACCTAGACGACACCTAAATGAAGGATTTGAATGCAATTAATCTATATTTTTTATATTTTCTATGCAATAAGAATGATAAACTGATATGCTATGGATGCTAAATGATCTTGATATGCTATGAATTGATCTATCTAACAATGATATGCAAAGCTATGAAATTCTATGCTATGATATGAAAAATATGCAATTGAAATTGATCTCACAAAGCTTTGAATTCGCAAGTTGATTCTTTCAAGCTCCAATTGTGCAAATTCTCCAAATCTGATATGCTATGATTCATGTAGAGTAAGTTTCCAATTTGCGAGATGATTGAGAGATTTTAGAGATGAATTATGAAGAGATGAGCCTTGTTTTTATAGAAATCCAAGGCTTTGGAGGTGCATGAAAAAAAGCCATAAATCACTCAAATAACTCAGGTTGATTTTTGAGTTATTTTTAAATAAAGGATAATTAACTCACAAAAACATGCAAAAGCTAAGCTTTAACTCAAAATAGAGTTTAGCTTTAATTGATAATTGATAGTTGTTTGCTTTTATGATTGTGCATGTTTTATTTATGAATTAATTTAATAATAAAGTGATTTATGCTCAACTTAACTGATTTTAAAAATAAAACAATTGATTTATGGGTTAATCAATTATTTAATCAAATTTTTATTAAAAACTATATTATTAAATAATGACAACTTGCTTTAATTAATTAAATAAAAATTTAATCAATTATTCATTGGATATTTGGATTAATTGTCAAAATTAAATAATACAATTAATAATAGATATAATTAAATTTAATTACACAATTAAGTGGAAAATATTAAATCTAATTAATTAAATATGAAAATATTCAATTAATCAAACTTTAGGATAAATGTGATTTATTACCAAATAATTATAAAATTAAAGATAATTATGATGATTAGGAATATTACTAGGAATATTCCCTGATGCAGAATTTAAGATAATCAATTATGATTCGATGATGTTTAGATGTGCCTTAGGTTAGGACTTTGATGTCGATTTTGTTTGATTTGTCGATGTAGGAGGTTAATGAACTTATAGCCCATTTTTGGGGTATTACAGATTCCATTTTCGATGAGTTTTTCAAATGTTGGGGGACATTGAAGTTAAATTTGATAATTCATCTCCATGGTCAAATTATTTGTAAATATTTCCATTTTCTCTTTCTCAGGGATACTTCGTCAATACCTTGCAAAAATGGTCCTCACCTTTGTAGGAATCCTAAGAAGGATTCACCATCTTTCTATTTGGTATCACACAATTTGAGCATTGTGATTTCATGCTCGATGTTATAGGAGTAGTGGGTTACAAACTTAGAGGATAATTCCTCAAAATTCTTTATTCCTTATGAGAATTTAGAGAACCATTCCATGGCGGGACCTCCCAAACTCCTAGGAAAAAGTCTCATTATGTACGTAGTGTTGTGCATGAACTCAATGCTTAAGGCACAAAACTCTCTTAGATGATCTTGTGAGTCTATTTTACCCATATACTTATCATATTTAGGAAAAATGGTATTGAAAGGAAAAGGTGCCATGACCAAGCTTTTGTCTAAGGGGAATGGGCACAAGGCCTCAATAGAAAATGGCTTAGGTTCGGTGGCCTTTTTCATAGAATCAATTTTTTCTTGGAATGTTTTCAATTTTTGGTCATAACATTAATGGGGTTATCTTCCTCTTGTTTCTTCTTAAGTTGATCTATATCATAGTCATGTGGGAGCTTTACCCCCGCTTGGGCTAGGTTTAGGAAAAATTTCTCCCTATCCCTATCTATCAATTTATCCATGACCTCAAGAAAATTGTTATCTTGAGCCACTCTATTAAACCTTTCTTCAAGGGTCTCTTTAGGTTATTGGCTTGCATTTTTGGTATTATCATTGTTTCCTCCTTGGTTTTAATCATGAAATGTGGAATTTTGGTCCATTGATTCAAATCTTTCTTCAAATAAATTTGGGAGAATATCCCCTTGATCTTGATTATTGAAAAGACTTTGATAATCAAATTTAGATACCTCTTTGGCTATACAAGTGCCATATTCTATAAGGATAACTTGAGTTTGTGAGAATATGTGGAAAATAGCATCCAACAAGGTTTGATTCAAATTGATCCTTTGATTTGGTAATTGTTGATTTTAATTGAAGAGATTAAAAATGTAAGATGATCTTTCAATGGATATCTCTTTCACTTATTTTATGTATTTCCAAACACAACAATCACACATACACTTGTTTCTTTTTACCCACTACACAATAAGTGTTTGATTTTGAAAGTACATTATCACAGGTTTTGCACAAAAAGGCACTTCAACCAATCTACCTAACTCAAGATTGGTTCATAAACATGGCTATATAAGGTAGTCTTTGCTAAGTTAACAAGGTTTTAGTCAATATTCCATTCAAAATGGATATTAAACTTTCATCCTCCAAGTATATTAAGAGGCTTCCCACCACCGCTACATCAGAGTTTTGCACAATCCCGAAGGACTACTCGAGGAAGTTCAAAAATTTAACACCCTTTTGTCACACACCCCATTAAGGATGCATGTATTTCATTTTATAGTGGATTGTATGATCATGGAAAAGGTGATTTGTATCCCACTTTAGGTTGTCCCTCTCACCGGCCCTTTTAAGGAAAATCTCAGGAGGCGAGCCCAACTAATGATCTAGCATGTTCATGTAAAAGCAAGAAAATGGAATGAAGAAATAGGTTGTGGGAGTTTTACTCACCAAAAAGGTGAAGATCATATCCCTATCCACTTCTCAATCCCCAAACACAATTAACAAGGTTCAATTTCCAACCCACTAACTAAAGGGATTCGAGTATTGCTACTCTCTTCCACAAACAAGGGGGTTTATTTGATTATGTGATTGATTTCCTTAACTTTTCTTCTTAATCAAAGAGTTTAACACTTTTGGCATTTTGATTCACTAATAAAAGTGAAGAGCATAGGCCTAATGTTAAACTTCCTCAAACAAAGATAGGTTGTTTTTAATTACTAGATTTTGAAAACACCAAAGCCACAATTTAAGTACAAAAATAACAAAGTTTTAAGGCTTACCTTTTCCTTGTAGCTAGCAAAGGCTAGGGGCATTTTTTAGTTATTTTCATGTTATAATGCTTACCTTGGTGATCGTTCCTTTCCAATGTTCTTTTCCTCCCACAAGTTAGTCAACAAAACCAACAAAAGTGAAGAAAGAAAGACAAAATTGAATTTAAAAACCTTATTTGTCAAATTTAAGGAAAACTTGATTAAGGTGAAAATATACAATTTAATGAAACAAATTTTGCCTTATATGGTTCTATAACTTTGATGTAATGATCATATACCTGACTTTCCTATTGTGAATCCTCAAGAACCAACTTAATGTGAGCAATGTTCTCCTTTTTTATCTTCCTTGTCAAAGCTTTGCCTTCTTGATTGAATCTGCTCTCTGGTTTTTTTACTCTTTTATGTCCAGACATCCTACAGAGACAGAGAAAACATTTTCTGACAGTCAGATTCTATTTATTTTCAAATTAAGCAAAACTTCTATTGAATCTATTGAAAGTTCTCTTTAAATGCTCAAAAGCGATAGAGATCAAATTAAAAGTGCTAACTAAAATAGTAAAAGCACTGAAACAAAGAGTAAAAGTGTTAAAATCCTATGTAAAGGTGTCATAAAATGATCAAACACACTGGAGATCAAATCAAAAGTGCTGGCTAGTCAGGGAATAAGCGTTGATAGAAATTAGACAGAACCCAGAAAGAATCAAAAGCTATGTTTCTCTATGCAAAGGCACACAACTTTGCCATGGAAGCGTTGTTACAATACTCAGAAGCATTGTATAACCACTCAAATGCATTTTTTAAAGTCTCGGAAGCATTGTTTCACCTACAAAATAGAGAGCTTAACATGCAAAAATTTGAACAAACATGAAATTTACAAATTTTTAGAAAGTGAAGCCTAAGGCCCCATGGTGGGTGCCATTTTGTGTACTAGAATTTGTACCTTCATAGAGTTAATATTGTCAAATAAATCAAATAGAAACTAAGTTACCACAAATAGAAAATCTATTTAGCAAATAAATGAAGAATTAAACACCCTATGGCTCTCTAACTAAGAGTATTAATGGTGAAGTTCTTAGCAACCCTCCATTAATGACAGTCCTAGGATGAGAAATTGATGATAAGCTAATCTAATTAATTAAATTCCAAATTGAAATGCTCAATTAACTTCTAAATTTCCTTTCTATCTATAATTCTCAAGAGTTTAGATGCAATTCTCAGATTTGTGGATTGAATTATGAGTGAATTCAGCCTTGCTTTTATAGGATTTGGCAAGGGTAGGGGGTGTAGTTGGATTTGATCAAGGTTAAGTTGGGGTTAAGTCTTTGGTTCCACCCTTTGAAGAAAATTTAAATATTGTGTCCTCAAAGCTTGGGACAAGAAGACAAGATGAGTGGACAAGATGCTCTTTCAATTTGAGTGATTGAGATTGAATTTGGCTTGATCCATTTGAGCTCTTTTCTTAAATCCTATTGGTTGAGGATTTTTCCTCCCATGTGGTGTTGAGAGAAATTAGGATTTAATCAGTTGATTTTAATTCATTTATTTAGCCAAGTGCACCCCTTGAATGGGTTGAGTTTATTTAATTCCAAGCTATACAATTAATTGAATTAATTGCACATTGATTTGATTTAACTTGATAAAAATGCTCTTGATTTTTATTTAAATTGAATTGAAGCTTGATTTTAATTTTGATTGGCTAAATACTTGTTTCAATTCAATTGATTTGATTTTGCCTTGATTTTCCTTGATTAATCACTTAAATGATCATGTCCACTTTTTGATGATTACACAAACTTTTACAAGTTTCAAACTTTCGGAGGCTGAAAATCTAGAAAGGTCGTAAGGCTGAAAATCTTGGAACTCAAAATTGGCTAAGTCCACAGAAAATTTTTCTCTTCATACAAAATTGGCCAAGTCCAAAACTAGACACTTAGCAACTTGGGAGGATTTTCGGTTGCACCTTATGGAGCCTATCCACGATCTCTTGTATCTCTTCGAAGTCTGCCATCTTGATACCTTATAGGCATGTCTGTTGCTTCTCTCAGAAGGTGACTAATTCATTAGAAAAGCCTCTTATTTCCTCTTCTTGAGACAATATTCTTTGCATCTCCTCCTTTTGATAAAATATCTATTTCAGATCCTCCTTTGTTCTAACTCCATTAAATATATCCAAGTATTGACTTACATTATCTTTAATGGGATGCATAGTCTACTCATCATCCTCATCATAGAGGTCTAGGTCAAAGCCTTCAAAAAACTTGTGCATCTCTTCGACCCAAAGAAATGCTTCATCCCTCTTCTTATTGTTTGAAAAATAGTCAGTGCTCCCCTCAGGATTCCTGACATGGCTTAACCACCTCTTGTGTCTTCTATAAGTCTAGTGGTTGTATCGGGCATTAATAGGTCAATCTTTTGTTGCATAGACAACCATTACTTGTAACAAGTGGTATCAGAGCCTGGTCATAGGTTCAAATCCCCTCAGGTAACATTGAGGGTAATATTATTGGAAAAATGGTCAACGCTCCCCTCGGGATTCATGACATGGCTTAACCACCTCTTGTGTCTTCTATAAGTCTAGTGGTTGTATTAGGCATTAACAGGTCAATATTTTTGTGCAACGGCAACCACTACTTGTAAAAAATCTTATGATCTATTCCTTGTTCAAGAATTAGGTAAATCCTTCTATAACTAATCCATTCCTTCATGTGCACTTATAAAATAACCATGTCTCCTTACATCTTAATGTTACTTACTATTGGGGTCAAAATAATTTGAATTCTTTTTTTCAACATCTTTTATAAATATTTCTTTTTAATACATCTACCTTTCATAATCCTTTTATCAATGTTTAGGATTTAAGAATACTTGCTTAAGTAAGATTCAGTAACACGATGGTTTCATTTCAAGATTTCCCTCAAATTATTGTTGGCAAGTGGTCAGCACATGCACACATATGCACATGTAGGCACACACACATATGGAATGTTATCATTAATGGAAACACTTATCAGACTTATGATCGCACATATTGGACATCACTAATATGTTTGTATGAAGTTAATGAAGGAAAAATGCCTAAGTCACAGACTGTTCCTACAACCTAAACTGACATGAGAAAAGGTTAGTGATCCTCACATAAGCCTCCTAGAGGCATGCAACCTTGGCTACATGTTGGAAAGACATGAATGAATACATGTTTAAGGTCACACATATTAATATGACAATATCAAAAGAGATATGTTCAGTTGTTTGGATGTGAAGACAGTAAATAGGGTATAACTTGTTGGCGATCACTAAGGCCGAATTTGTGAGTGATTGAAAAGCTATTTTTGGATGTAGTCTTGGATCTAAGGCCAACTAAGGATGTTAATGAGGTGTGAAAATGAGCATTAAATAATATTATGTTTTTCTAGAGTAAAGTTGACTAGCTTTTGTAATATACCTCTAAAAAGGTATAAGTATACAGACACTTTTGTAAAAGTGTGTGATGAGGATAATGATGATATATATTTATGTGAACTATGAAGAAATCTAAGGAGAACATCATAGATCAAGGAAAAGGAGAACAAGAGTATTTCTTCAAGGAATACTTTGTTAACTCTTTATATTCAGAACAACAAATTGATTGTAAGTGTTGTTGCACCTATTTTACACCCCTAACAAGGTTTGATTTCTTTTAACAGGGTTGGACTCCTAACAAGATCGATTCCTTAATTGGGATCACATTTTAAAGACTTATAAAAATTTCTATCCTTAATCATGACCTACCTATTGTAATACTCGGCTCCTAACATGGTCAGAACTCTTAACAGGGTTATTATACTTAAAGTGCAGATATTTATGGGTACCATCCCCACTGGGGTTTTTCCCTTAATAGGGTTTTCCTTGAAAACAAATATGGTGTTATGAGTTCTTCAATGTTTGTTTATGTTTCATGGTTATTTATCTTATGTTATATATTTATATTTTGTTTGAGGAAATTAAATAAGTTTAAGAATCAAGTAAATTACTCTAACACTGACTCACCCCCCCCCCCCTCTCAGTGTTACCAAATCCTAATAATTGGTATCAAAGCATCAGGCCCCTGAAGGAAAAGATTAACATCTTTGGGGAGATCAAGATGGATTTGGAGAACTTGAAGAAAAATTATGAAATGGCATTAGAATATGTGGACATTGCTAATGTAGATAGAGTGGAACTAAAATACAAACTACAGAAGGCAGATGACTTCATCAAGAAGTTGAAGCAGCATCTTGAGCATAAAATAAAATTAAGAGATGATCTCATGGAAGCACAAATAAAGGAGCTATTAGATCAAGATCTAATTGAATAGCTAAGACATGAAAATGATTCCTTGAAGGATGAAATGGAAGTCACAAAATTGAATCTGATGAAAGAACTTGATACTGAAAGAGAGGAAAAAGAAAAATTGCAAAATGAACTATCAAACACAAGGGATATATTGAAAACTTTGGAGAATGAACTGAGCACACTAAAAACAAATTATGACAAGATAGAAAGATAGTGCATCACCATCATTGGTGAACTTGATTAGACCAAAGTTCGCATAGAAAAAATTCATAAGATAAGAATAAAATTAGATGAGAAAATTGACATGCAAAAATCTGTTGGAGACATGACAGGAGTAGGATTGAATAAAAATCCCGATCAGAAAGATAGATTTGTGTTAAATCTTGATTCACCTAAGAAGTCAAATTTTGAGGCTATGATCGCAGAACCTAAGATACCTCCTTGCAAGGACAATTACTAGGATTGTAGTCATGAAGATCAATCAAAGAAATCAACTGAAAAAGGTGTTCTTAAGCCCAAGTTTACTGGTTTTTTTTTTAATTGCTATTTTTATGGACATAAGATAAGAGAATGTAGAAAATTAGATATGAGGTCTAGAAAACCTACATATGATCACATGGATGATTTTATCAAGAAGCAAAAATAGAAAAGCTTGAATGAGGCAAATATGGAAAAAGGTGAATGTAGTAAAAATGCAAAACATAGACAACTTGAGAATAATGAAACAAGTAAAGAAAATGATGCTATGAAAAATAATAGCTCTAAGGTTAGTAAGGAAGAATTCAAAAAGATAGTGGAAGATGTTAAGAAACCCATTACCATACCTAGAAATATTGTATGCTATAAATGTAGTAATTTTGGTCATATTGCCAAGTACTGTAAGTTGCAGATTGACTATAGCCAATTGAAACCTAAGAAGAAAGTGACATGCTTCAAATGAAACAATTATGGACATGTTATGAAGTATTGAATATTTAAAGGACCATTAAAGATTTCCTTCGGACCATTTGTAAAAGAAAAGGAACTGAATGAAGAAGAAAAAGAACTAGCAGAACTAAAAGAAGAATTCAAGGAGAAATGGACCAAACAAAATGAACTTGTTGAATCTAAAGTCAAAAACTATGAAGATCAGAGTGTGAGAACTCACAAGATTCCTAAGATGATTGTGGAATCAATAATAGGGTTCATTGCCTCACCATATTTTTGATGGGAAATGTATGCCTTAGGAGGAGCATGAAAGATTAACACCAGTCAGATACAGAGCCCCTATATGGATGAGTTAAGTTGTGCGAACTTGAAAATAGCCTAGTTACTATGTTATAAGATCTTGGACAAGATCGCATATGGTTTAGAGATATCTATGAGAAGATGTACCAGTTTGAGCCAACACTGGTTTGTTGCAGCTTTGTGGGAAGTTTTTAGGACTTGTACCAAAATGTCTATAAGGATAGTAACGTGATTGAACTACTTACCATTTACACTCAGATCAGATAGCATTGAAGAGCTTGGAGCAATTGTTAGAGCTTAAAGAGTTTACAATTGTGTTCACAAAACCCTCACACGACCATGCAAGATAGGTATTTTTCATAAACTTAAGTAATCTTTGTTATTTGCAGTAGAAAAGTAGTTAGAATGGATACTCCCAAGGTGTTTAATGTGATTGAGAGGAATAGATACAATTTTAAGATTCATCCCTTCAAATCCACTAAAGATGACCTAGAGGGTGCGTTCTTGCATACTCTAGTTGGTGTTCTTCATGTTGAAGACATGGGGACTTATGTCCACAATAAGATTGAGTTTATAGGAATAATAGAGATATTTGATCAAATGTTAGGGTTATATAATGAAGATCAAACCCTAAGAGAAGAATGTAGAAAGTTTCACGGGTTGTCTATAGTCAAATACATGGAAAGATTTGAGTTTGATGAACTAGACTAGATCAAAATTATATTGAGTAGAATTCATGATGAATTCATATGGATTGGTGGGAATCAAAAATATATCACCAAAGAATTATTGCATAAGATCAGTGATCTACCAATGACAGGAAAAATTCCCTTAGTAGAAAATAATATAATATTTGAAGTAGAAAAATTAACCAAAAGTAAATGGAACAAAAGAGCAATGATAGTAAATGACATCGCACAAGAAGATGTCAAGCTTGTTGCAAAGATACTGGGACACAAGTTTCAGTATAGTAGAAGAATAAACAATGTATCGGCTAATTTTGTGCATATGGCATATAAAATGGTAGTAGAAGATGAATAATATAACCTATGTGAGGTCCTAAGGTAGTAGCTAATGGAGAATTTGGCAAGATAAAGAAGAACATGACAACACACTTTAGATTTGGATCACTCATAATGTACATATTCTTCCATGTTATGAGAATATTTCCTAACATGTATATATGGAGATATGGTAGATGTACCATGCAGATGATCAATGACTATTGTAGAAGAAGTGATGAGAAAAACATGTATGTTAATGTTGCAGGGATGATGAAACTATTTCAGAAACAAATGCATGAAAGGGAAAGGATCCCTTGGAGACTAATGGACAAATAAAAAAATGACATATGTTTCGTGGTAGAAACTAATAGCACATGTTTTGAGTTAATAGAACCTAGAACTTCTTGGGCTACTCGTATGGGTATGAGGTTGACTATACTATCCTAGAACTTCATATTCAACATGTCTTACAATCACCCAAAGACCCCAATGTTCCAAAATGGGGTACATATGACTAAAAATAGTCAATAGTCAAGGAAGAATTGGTGAAAGGGAGAAGGGAGAAGAAAGTTGAATCCAAAGTTGAATCCCTTATTGACAAACTAGTAGGGCAGCATGGTATAACAATAGAAGAGATGAAAACTATCAGGGAAAAGGTGGTAGAACTTAGGGAGAAGTACAAAATTCCTCCTCCTCAATCTAACATAAAGGAACCTCAAGTGGTGGAGGTTAAAGAAGAAGATGAGAAAGAGAAATATGACACTCCAACACCTTCTAGGAGAACATCATAGAGACATGAAGAAAGAGCTGCTACACAAGGTCAAACTCCTCCCAAAGCCATACCTAAGGCTATGGCTAGTGGACTAGGAAAGAAAAGGAAAACATTGGACTCTCCTCCATCTTCACATGAGAAAAAAAAGGAGAGACTTGATCTTGGTAAGTCCACAAGGACTCCAACCTTAGTAGTAATTTCTACATAGCCCACAAATGTAGAGAAGGCTGAAGATCCAAATGAAATAGAGGTGGGTGACACAGTCCTACCTAATTTCTTCATTGATAATGTTGGGATTTCACTTAATACATAGTTGGATATATCTAGTCCATTTTAAATGAGTCAAACCTTGACCAACATAGATAAAATAGTGAAGAATCTTGAGTCTCCTAAGATTGCTAAAGAAAAATCAGCTAAAAAAGTATAGCAAGTAGAGAAAATAGTTGAAAAAGCATCAGGAAAAGAAGAAGAAAAAGTAATTGAAAAGGTAAAAGAAAAAGAAAAAGAAGTAGAAATAGAAAAGGAAGAAGAACAAGGAAAAGAAGAGGAGCAACCAAAAGGATTACCAATCACTCCTTTTTCTACACCTAGTTTGTTGGCAAGTGGCTCTCAATCACTTCCAACCAACTTAGAAGACATGGATGTTACAGATTTGATGTAGTGGTCAATACTTACTTTTCCTAAAGAAAATGATAAACCAAAGAAGAAGATTGACAAAAATTCCAAGATAATCTAGAGAGCTACACAATTTTTGAGTAATTTTTTTACTACACCTCCTATACATAGTGAAGATCCTATAAGTAGTCTAGATAATATTCTAAGTGTAATAGAACAAAATTTTGATAGCTTAGAGGAAGCAGCAAGAATAAAAGTAGTAGATGATTTCAAAAGGATAAGAATGAAAGATACGCTTGATGGGATCAAGAGTGATCTTAATACATTGATTTCTACTGAAAGGGAGATCAAATCTTGTCTTAAGGATGGACAAGATATATATAAGCTTTGTATGAATTTGCACAATCATTTGAAGAGTATATCAAATACTATAGCTCAGGATGAAGAGGTTTTGACAAGACTCTCTAAGAATTTTGCAAATAAAAAAATACTGGACATAAGAAAAGAAACAAACAGGCTCATGGATAAAATCCATACCTTACAACTTGAAAGAGATAGAATTCAGAAAATATTCTCTGAATTGAATACTTTTTTACTCCAAAGGTCAATGTTCTAGAAAGCACCCATGAGGATATTCAGCTTGGCCTCAAAACATTTCAAGTGTCAATACCTACAAATGTAGAAGAAGCAGACAAGGTCGCATATGGTCTCCATGCACTAATTCGGGTTGCAGAAGTAATTAAGGCATCTTGGAATGTAGACATGCATATTTTGAAAACAAACTACAGGGATGTGTTACAGAAAATTTAGTTGTGATCATGGACACCCTAGATTTTGTTATTTTGGTATCCTTTGCCATTGATGTCAAAGGGGGAGAGATTGAAGAAAACTTTAAGAAACATGTAAGGAGAAAAGAATGTAAAAGAAAAAAACATTCATGTGTTAAATTTATGTGTTGCATTTCTATCAATATTTCCTTTTACATTTTTGTCTTGATCTCACACTTAGTCATTTTTCTCACTAAGTGTTTCCTTCAATGCCAAAGGGGAGATTGTTGGCAAGTGGTCAGCACATGCACACATATGCACATGTAGGCACATGCACATATGGAATGTTGTCATTAATGGAAACACTTATCAGACTTATGATCACACATATTAGACATCACTAATATGTTTGTATGCAGTTGATGAAGGAAAAAAACCTAAGTCCACATACTGTTCCTTCGACCCAGTCTGACAAGATAGGTTAGCGATCCTCACATAATCTTCTTGAAGGCATGCGATCTTGGATACATGTTAGAAAGACATGAATGAATATGTGTAAGGTCACATGTGTTAATATGATAGTATCGAAGAGATATGTTCAGTTGATTGGATGTGAAGATAGTAAATAGGGTATAACTTGTTGGCAATCACTAAGGCTGACTTTGTGAATGATTGAAAAGATATTTTTAGATGTGGTCTTGGATCCAAGGCCGACTAAGGATTTTAAAGAAGCGTGAAAATGTGCATTAAATAATATTATGTTTTCATAGAGTAAAGTCGACTAGCTTTTTTAATATACCTCTAAAAAGGTATAAGTATATAGACACTTCTATAAAAGTGTGTGATGAGGATAATTATGATATAGATGTATGTGAACTGTGAAGACATCTAAGGAGAACAATAGAGATCAAGGAAAAGGAGAACAAGAGGAGTTCTTCAAGGGATACTTTTTTAACTCTTTGTATTTAGGACAATAGATTGATTGTAAGTGTTGTTGCACCTATTGTACACTCCTAACAGGGTTTGATTGCCTTTAACGGGGCTGGACTCCTAACAGGGTTGATTCCTTAATTGGGATCACATCGTAAAGACTCCTAACAGGGTGTGTCCTTAATTAGGATCTGCCTATTGTAATAATTAGCTCCTAACATGGTCAGAACTCTTAATAGGGTCATTATACTTATAGTGCAGATATTTATGGGTACCATCCCCACCAGCTTTTTTCCCTTAACAGGGTTTTCCTCAAAAACAAATATGGTGTTGTAGACATGGAAAATTGGCAAAGGCTTAATTCAATCAAAAAGGTGCATCAAATCATCAAAATAACACGAAAAATTGATAAATGGAACAAAAGGCAATTCAAATCAAAGGAAAATTCAATTAAATGATTAAATGATTAAATAAAGCTTGAAAAGGGGAAAAACACTAAGAAATTGATTAAATTCAATTAATGACATAGTTGTTGAAATGAAAAATCAAAATGAACCTCTTACCCTTCATGGCTAAATTTAATTACTTTAATTAATTAATAAATCATAAATTCTCTCAACAAAGGAAAAAGGAGACAAAATGGACACAAATCACTCACTTTTATTGAAATGGTCCAACCTTTTGAAACCATTTAAATGTTTGTCCCCCAATTTAGGGACAAAGCAAAGCCAATTGACCTTACCCAAGCATAACCATGGTTATCTCACTCTACCCCCTACCCTTGGGAAAATCTTATAAATAGAAGGCATTTTGAGGCATTATTGATCGACTCCATATCTTTGAATTGCAGCAAAGCTCTTGCAATTTGCATCCACACCACTCACTTAGCATTTTCATTGATAATTAGCTTCAATTGTTGATCATTTTAGAGATTTTCTTATCGAATAGAGCTAGAATTTGATAATTAGAACTAGTTTGCATATCATTCTTAGTTCAATTCTCATAATTAGAGTGTCACTAGTGAGGATTTGCAGCTGAGAGCCTCACTTACTACTTCAATTTAGAGAACCATGAGATATTTAGATTAATTGTGCATTATTTAGATTAGTTTGCTTTGAATAGTGTAAATTCTCTTTAAATCTTGTTATTTCATGAAGGTGTAAATCACTCACACACAAATGGCACCCACCGTGGGGCTCTAGGCCTCAAATTTATCATAATTTCCACCTTATTTGCAAAATTTAGGCTAGAATTGCATGATTTTGCTCACTGTTTGCAGGTTACAGGAAAGAAATCATGCCTGTCGGTAAAGAAATCATGCCTAAAGCAAAGAGATGTCGCTTCCAGAAATTAAAATGTCGCTTGGAGTCTAAATGATCACGCTTATCAGCCTGCAGAATCACGCTTCTGGAGAAAGAAATCACACCTGCAGAAATTAAATTCTCGCGTCACGGACAAGCAGCTGATGCCTTTGGTCATTAAGATGTCACCTGGAAAGAATTAAAAGTCGCGGCAGAGGAATAAGTTTACGCCTGGTGTAAAGGGAGTTTCCTGCCTTCCGCATTTAATTTCTCGCTTTGAGCATTTTAAATGTCACTTTCAATTAATTAAATGTTGCTTCTTTGAGTTAGTTTGTCACTTGAAATAAAGAGTTCACGCGTTCATTTAATTTGATATCGCACTTAATTACTTTAATCTCGCTTGAGCCCCTTTTGGTGATGCTCGCGGTTAAAGTAATTACATCTTTATTAAGTTAGATCTCGCCTTTAGCATGGACAATGTTGCCTAGTGTAGCATTGATATTGTATTAGAGTAATTACTGTTGTCGCATGTATTAAAGATTTCACGCGTGTGCAAAATTTAATATCGCACTTGTCTATTTTAATCTCGCTTGAGCCCCTTTTGGTGACGCTCGCGGTTAAAGTAGTCACGTCTTTGTTAAATTTAATCTCGCTTGTAGTCTGGATGATGTCTCCTAACTGTATTTTCTCTATTTTGTCAAAATAAGGACTGTATGCTAACTTCACTATCATTTTTTTTTGTCTCAGGTACAGGCTCTGTCACAGAAAAGTGCTCAAAAAAAAAAATTCCTTTTTTGCATGCAAAAAAGAAACAAAAAAGGACGTCCTATTAGAGTATACCTTGCACCTTTTGGATTTAATTTGCAAATATTTGAGTTCAAAAAAAAAATCAAGAGCATAATCAATTTGATCATTTTAAGCTTTTTGATTTTGGTTTCCCCTCACTTTGTATGAATTTGTGTTGACTAGCTTGTTGGTGGAGGGAACATTTTGCTAAGGTAAGGGAAGGATTTGGAGAGAAAATGAGAAAAACTACTACTTAAAAATGCGCCTAGCCTTTGCTAGCATCGATTAAGGTATTTTTCTCATCAAGCTTGCACATTCCCTTAGCTTGTGGCATTTTCAAAGTTCAAAACATAGTTTAATCATAAAAGGAAAAGAACAAACACTTCAATTCTAAGAACCCCTTTGTCACGGGGTTGAAAAAGAACCAAATTGATTGTGAGTATTTGGGATAAGGGAAAAGCAATAGGGATATGCTCTTCACTCTTTGAGTGAATCAAATTCCCAAACTTTCTCTACCAAATCCACTTTTCATGCTTTCAAATGAACATGTTTAAAACTTAGTGGGCTCACCTCCCGAGATTGCCTTAAAAGGGCCGGTGAGAGGGACAGCCCAAAGTAAGATACACTTGCTTTTGCCGTGAGAATCTGACCCACTATAAAATGAAACGCGTGTATCCTTAATGGGGTACACGACAAAAAGGATTTTAGCTCTTTCGAACTTCCTCTAGTAGTCCTAACGGATTGCGCAAAATCATGCTTTGGTGCGTGTGGGAAGCCCCTTAACATACTTGGGGGATGAAAAGCTAAGATCTATTTTGAACGGAAAACTTACTACATAACGGTAAAATAGCAAAACTACCTATTAGAGCCATTTAAAAGCCAAATTTGTGCTAGGTAGCTTGCTTGGAAGTCTTTCTTGTGATCAAACCCATGGAAACATTCGAGAATATACACATTAGAGTGATCTAGGGACATGGTGAATTATTGATGTGTGTGTTGAGATTGTCTTCAACTTTTCAAACAAGAAGTTCTAAAGTACTTGATCAAAATACAATTAAAATTTTTAAATCTTAAAAAATTGATCAATACCATTTACCCATTCCAAACCAACCCAATTAGATTGAAATTAAAGAAGGAAGAATTGATCCATAATGAGGAGCCTATTTGAGAAACAAATCAATCCTGTTATGGAGCATAATTATCGAAGTCAAGATCAAGATCTCTATAGGAATCAAAGTGATGAGGTGTCTGAAGATGATGTTGTTGAAGCATCCCAAAGTCTTGTGTTTCTGGAAATAATGGAATTACTTTTGAAGTGGGATAAAGACACATATTTTCTAGCTTTAGCTCAAGCAGGAGCTAAACTTCCTTATAATTATGACACATCAACCTTGAGAAAGAATGAGGAAAACCAAAGAGATACATCATATAAAATGCCATTATTAATATCAAGCTATTCTTTTCAAAGTGATGAGGTGTCTAAAGATGATGTTGTGAGAGCATCCCAAGATCCCGTGTTTATAGAAATAATGGAACAAATTTTGGACTGGGATAAAGAAGCATATTTCCTAACTTTAGCTCAATCAGGAGCTAAGCTTCCACATAATTATGACACATCAACTTTAAGAAAGGATGAACAAAAGCAAAAAGATACTTTATCTAAAGAGCCATCATTAAGATCAATTTTTCCTTTCCTCTATGATAATGGGTCATCCATATCTTCATCCTCCTCACAAAAGGAAGCATTTAAGAGTGATAAACTTATCTCAGATCAAAGGAAATTGCATAATCAACCTATTTGTGATCAAGATAATAAAGAATATGGAGTGAAAAATACCGCTCTCAAGCAAGATCTAATTCAAAAACCTCCATATAGCAAGAGTAATCCATTCATTCTTTGTCCATCTCCTAACAAGGTTTCTCCCTGGATGACTTGTACACCTTTCATCCTTCATCCATCTCCCAAATCTCTATCTAGCAAAGACCCTCCCATAGCTAGCATTCCTTTCATCTTTTCTTCATCTCCCAAAGCTCCACAATTATCCAAAATTCCTCCATCAAAGAATGAGCCTAAGGATGACACTTTTCCCATTGACTATGTCTACCCTCAAGGGCTACCTCTAAAAGAAACCCAAGCTAACTCACATCTTACTGCAGATTGTTTCCATGATTCAAAGATCTTAGAACCCAAAGCTTCATGTGCCTCAATGCCTATTATACCTATTCAAGAGGATCCTACACCATTCTTCCAAACATTCCCCACACATATCCAAACATCTACCTTATCCTTAGAAGTGGCTTCATGTCAAGAAGATAATCTAAAAAGAAAAGAAACAAATATTGATAAAGATCAAGATCAAGATTATATACAAACCCCTCCCATATTTGATGAAGGTCCCATATCCCTTGAACCTTGTGATGATCCCCTTGTATCCTTTCATGTCTTTCAAGATGATATCCTTCCGTTCCAAGAACAAAGTACCCTTCCAAGTTCCATATTTTCTCCACTTCCTGAGCAAGATCAAGATATCCCTTCCATAACTTCCAATGAGCATATTGAAAATCAAGAGCAAAATACCATCTCTACATCATTCAAAGATCCTTGTCAAGATCAAAGCATCCCATCATTTCCTTGTCATATTCCTCCATGTTCACCTCAAGAAACCATCATTCTTCCAAATCCCTTGCAAGATAATAAATCCCTTCAAGCTTCAGTTGAACCTATCAAATGTGTTCCTATCAAAGCTACTCATGAGCCTATTAGTATAAAGATAAATCCTAAAGATGAGAACGTTGACGATGCAGCTCCTTCCAAAGATATTGATATTCCTTTCACACCTTATATCCCTCCATTCAAATACAACCATATTCCTCCACTATCCTCCAAATCCATTTTGGGTGCCTATGTCCCAAAACAAAAGTCTTCATCCCTTCCATCCATACTAGGTCCATATATTCCCCCATCAACCATTCCTATCATCCCTAGCTATCTATTCACTTACCCTACCATGTATCAAGATCAACAAAGACACACATACTTGAAGAATGTCCAAACACCAATCCATATGAACCATCCATATTATTCCTATTCATCCACAATTCCTAAGTCTTTTGGAAGCAATTTTGATTTGCAACATAAAAATCATAAATCCAAGAATCCATATGTGCATAAAAATCACAATGTCCCATCTAATCGACATGTGAATGAAAAGAAAAATGAAATATCCAAAAGGCCGCAAAGGTCCACCAAGCAAAAAGAAAAAAATAAAATGTGGGTTCCTAAATCCCTCATTGAAGAAATGCATTCAAAAGCATTCCAAAAGAAAGAAAAATCAAAGAATATGTGGATTCCCAAGTCATTGTTAAAAGACTTGCACACAAAAGAAGAATCAAAATTGACATTCAAGCTTCCAAAGGCTTCCATTCCATCTCCTTCCAAACATCCTTCATCTTCTTACATCCCAAAATCCACTACCTCAAAAAGATCCTTACCTCCGTCATCTATTGTTCCTCCATCATTCCACCACTCTTCAAAGTGTGTGTCAAAGTTGATCTTGCCAACATTTCCATCTTCAACATACCTTCTTCTTATCCTCACATTCATTTTCCAATGCATACTTTCCGTACTTCCATCCCTCTTATCAATATCTTTGAGCATCCTAGTCATACCCATGGTTTATTATAGCATATCTTTCAAAGGAGCATTGTCCAAAGATTCTAATGTTGGGAAAATATTGAAAAATACAAAAAAAGAAAAAAACAAAGAAAAAAAGAAAAAAATGAAAAAAGAGAAAAAGTGCCTTGGTGAAAACCTAGCAATAGGCACCTTGGTAGCAAAAATAAAAAGAAATAAATCTAGGGTGAAAACCACTTCTTGTGGCACCTTAGACAAGTACCATGATGAAAACCTGGCAAACAGGCGTCATGTGTAATTCTTCCTTCTTGCACTCTACACTTGGGGGCAAGTTTCATCCATATTTCCATCTATCACTTTCATCTTGACAAGGTTGAACACATCCATGAGCATTGAGTATCTTAACATTCGTTATCCTTTCCATCAACTTATGTACTTGTTGCATCCATGTTACCCTATCATGATCTTGCTTATCCCAAATTCACCTTCATTATTCCTTGATAGCTTTTTCATAATCCCAAAACATTCCATCATAGCCTCCATCACTCCTTTATCTTGATTGTGTTATCTTATCCACATCTTACCCAAATTGACCCTTGGTCTTGATCAAGATGAAAAAAAAAAAATTGTTATCAAAAACTTCTTGACATGTCCACTCTTTTGGATCACTCTTTTTCATGGCAGCAAATCATTATCCTATACACTATCTAGCCCTACACAATTGACTTTCATGGCTTATCCAAAAACATGCTTCACATTGCTATATCATTTTTTTCCTTAGCTTGGGTACTCTTGAGGAGATAGTCCTATGGGTCACATTCACATACTTCTTCCATCATAGCCTTTCCATCTCTAATCCATCAGCTTGCAAATCCATCCTTCGTGTCCTATATCTTGCTAAGACATTGGGGGAAAACCAATGTGATCTTGTTTGAGAGTGGGTAAAAAGGACAGCATGAAGTTCTTTTGAGCTACATCTTGCATAAACCGAGCTTCGGTAAAATCTTGGAAGTTTTTCCAAGTCCAACATTTTTTCTATCCAACTAGGGCATTTGATCTTAATCAGCGGATTTCAACAAACATGCATGAATTCAAATGAAGCAAGGCATTAAATTCAAAAGGATTCAATAGTACAATATTTAGTCACACCAGAGAGACTTATCAGAGCTTCAGAAGAGAGTGATTTTCGTGAACCTTTGATGGATATCATTGTTCACTAACCAAGAATTCAATTACCACAACTTGATCCATGAGCCTTCATTGACTTTATTATTTGGGATTAAAAATTGACAAAACACTTTAAAAAGATCAGAATACTTGGAAATACTTTTTGAAAATCATGAAACAATGCAAAACATTTGAAGCTTTCTTTTGATGATCTTTACTTACATTGATTTTTATCACATCTTTTTAGCTAATCGATGATGTTTCGACTAGATTGGCAATGATGGAGACATGATATTTTTCTTGCCTTTGAGTGACTATCTTGAGGGATATCCAAAAACTTATGTGAATTCATCTCACGACATGGTCATCAAAGAACCATCGAGGAGTTTCATATAGGGTGGAAGGTTGACCTTTGCTTGTTTATGCAACATTGAATTCGTTGAAACTGGTATTCATACTCTCATAGTTGGTTTATTCAACTAGTGTGGGTTGTACTAGTTCAAAAAGGAGGTTACCAAATGCGATAAAAAGTGGTATTCATATCATCATTTCAGTGGGCAGTGGTGATTGTACTTGCTTTTCGGTCCCAAAATGCTCAATGATGAAAATTTATCCTCAAGGCATTTATTTGCTAAAAGCTAGTGACACTTAGCTGCATTGCATTGCATTATCATGGAAGGTTAATTGCATTATCATGTTAGATTAATTGCATGTGCCTTTTTGTTTGTAGTATTTTTTTTCCAAGGGAAAAGGGGGGTCATTCAATTGAAATCTTGATCAATCATAAAATGGGTCATTCAATCAAGAATCAAGGAAAGTCCATAAATCAATAAGTGTCCATAATATCAAAGATCCATGAAGTTTGTTTAATCAAAGATACAATATCATCAAAGTGATACATCCAAGTCCTGATCAATAACTGAAATATCATGATACAATATCAACAAACTAAAAGAGCTCCATAATCAATCATCTCAATAACCTGTACTCTAGCTGGGTCAAAATCATGACTTAAATCCAAATATCCAAGAAGCTAAGGTCCGTATATATATATCATTTACGAAAATGTGCCTGTTTCACAAATCAAGGGAATCATATCAGTATTTTATATCAGTGAATCATTTTACGTCAATCAATCCTATCAAAGTATCAAGCAATCACACCCAGTACCATTTGTTCGTGTCTCTGTGTCCTGAGAACAAAGCAGCAGTATCAAATCATATCGGTTTTCACACTGATTGATTTATCCTATCAGAACTATCCTATGAGATTGACAAATCACATTCATTGGTACCATTATCCTATTATAATCACTTGTTTTGCTTAACTACAAACAGACCTATATATCTTGGATATGCAAATTGTGAGTCATGGCATATCATCAATATTTTTCAGAAATGAAAACATATTGGACCAATCAATTAAAATCTTTCAAATCAAGGAATCAATATGTTTTATTTCTGAGGGGGCATCAGAGTATCAAATGGGCATCACATCAAAAACATTTATCAGTGGGGCATATCAGTATCATATCAGTAACAGTATCATATCATATCGTTATCATATCAGGAGGCAAATCAATTGCATATCAGTTTCATATCAAATCTGCTATCATATCAAATCTATCAATGTATCAGTAATCAATTAACCCAGGACCTTTATCAATCAATTAACCCAGGACCTTTATCAGTGAACCCAGGACCTATCATCAAACCAGGACCCATATCAGATCAGTATCATATCAGAGGCATCAGAATCATATCAGCACCATCATCAGAGGCACATCATCATCATCAGGAAGTACATCAATCAGAACGATCAGAGGTATATCAGAATCAGGATCTGAATCAGATCATCATACTAAGGGAATCTTTGAATTGGTGTTCTTCGCACATCGACTCAAAGAGGGGCATTTGTAGACATGGAAAATTGGCAAAGGCTTAATTCAATCAAAAAGGTGCATCAAATCATCAAAATAACACGAAAAATTGATAAATGGAACAAAAGGCAATTCAAATCAAAAGAAAATTCAATTAAATGATTAAATGATTAAATAAAGCTTGAAAAGGGGAAAAACACTAAGAAATTGATTACATTCAATTAATGACATAGTTGTTGAAATGAAAAATCAAAATGAACCTCTTACCCTTCATGGCTAAATTTAATTACTTTAATTAATTAATAAATCATAAATTCTCTCAACAAAGGAAAAAGGAGACAAAATGGACACAAATCACTCACTTTTATTGAAATGGTCCAGCCTTTTGAAACCATTTAAATGTTTGTCCCCCAATTTAGGGACAAAGCAAAGCCAATTGACCTTACCCAAGCATAACCATGGTTATCTCACTCTACCCCCTACCCTTGGGAAAATCTTATAAATAGAAGGCATTTTGAGGCATTATTGATCCACTCCATATCTTTGAATTGCAGCAAAGCTCTTGCAATTGCATCCACACCACTCACTTAGCATTTTCATTGATAATTAGCTTCAATTGTTGATCATTTTAGAGATTTTCTTATCGAATAGAGCTAGAATTTGATAATTAGAACTAGTTTGCATATCATTCTTAGTTCAATTCTCAAAATTAGAGTGTCACTAGTGAGGATTTGCAGCTGAGAGCCTCACTTACTACTTCAATTTAGAGAACCATGAGATATTTAGATTAATTGTGCATTATTTAGATTAGTTTTCTTTGAATAGTGTAAATTCTCTTTAAATCTTGTTATTTCATGAAGGTGTAAATCACTCACACACAGGTGTTATGAGTTCTTCAGTTTTTTTTATGTTGCATGGTTATTTATCTTATGTTATATCTTTATATGTTGTTTGAGGAAACTAAAGAATTTTAAGAATCAAGTAAAGTATTGTAACATTGATTCACCCCGCCCTCCCGCCCCCTCCTTTCAGTGTTAACAAATCCTAACAATTTTTAGCTTCAACCTTATAGGTAGGATTGAGTAGACAACTTTACTCTACTAATGGATTTGGTACCCTCTTTAATTAAGTCCACTTGTCTCATGCCTTTCTCTTAAAAAAATAAAAATAAGGATTGGATTCCATTAACACTAAACATCATCCGTTCATATCCCCCTTAAGTTATTTATCTAGGTACAATCATTATTCTAGTTCATATGAACATCTTAAGCAATAGCATGTTTCAATACACATTGAACCTTTATCTTGAGTTATTAAAATATTCTTACATACCTTGTTTAACTCCTTTAGAGAAAAAAAATTGTAAGCCTCCAAACGATTATTGGACCCAAAATTCCCTAGTGTTGCGAAACTTGTCTTTGATACCAAAATGTCATGCCCAAAATCTAAGGGGCAAAACAAACCAATTTTTGTTTTAAAAAAGAATAATTATTTAACTAATATTTCACATTAACATAATTTAAATGTCTAAAGTTCAATGTAGACAAAATGACATAGTTGGGTAAGTAATTCCCAAGGGTAGGTGATGGTTTAATGCAAGAGGGGAATCATGGAAAGCATGGATGAACTTTCCAATGACCCTAAAACAAATTGATTAATAGGGATTCAACCCCGGTTTGATGTTTGAATAGGTTGAAATATTAAATCCGAACACATTTAGCTTTAACAAAATTAATGAAATAAACCCATGGATTAATTTCCCCTATCGTTACCCTAGTTAATTAAGGTTTGGGATTAACAAAATGAATAAAAGACATCATTAAATTATTTACATCAAACTAGGTTAAATTTTTAAAATTTAATTAGAATAAAATCCATTAATTAATTTCACTTAAAAGTCATCTGGTTAAATGATTAAAATAAATATAACCCATAACATTAATTAAATTAAAAATTACATCTTGACAAATTATTACATTTATAAAGGCCTTCTTAATTGAATATTAAAAGGTACAATACATGATGGACAATTTCTCTAAATATGCCCTAAATAAAGTCAATTTAGTTCTAAGGTTCCCATTAAAAAATAATAATAAAATAAATCCAATAATTTTGACGGTGGAAATGAAATGATCAAATAAATTAAATTAACCTTTTCTAAGGTTAAAACTCAAAAGTCAAATTTAAGAGGCAATAATCTCACCCAATAAAAAAAATAAAAGGGAACTTGCTACTAAAATTCCCCCATAAATAAATTTCATAATAAACTAAAACAAAGGTTTAAAAAGAAAATAAAAAAATAAAAGATCTACTCAAGGCAAGGTCAAAAGAGAAAAAGAAGGAAAATGATAATCATTTTGAATCATTAATTTTCCCTCTCTTCTTCTCCTAACTCTCTCTCTCCCTCAAACCCTAGCTCAAAATTGGGGTTAGGGTAAAAATTTCAACTTCTCAACACTTCTCTCCCTTCTCTCATCTTCCTTCCCTCTTCTCTTTTCCCATTCTTTTCTTGCGAATTCAATGGTGGTAGAGGAAAAGGGTAGGATTCAACAAGCAAGAATGTATAATCCATTTTGATTTATTATGTTTTTGTTTTGCATATCATATAAACATTTATATATATTTTTTGTTTTATTTTGTTTTGATAAAATATTAAACAAATTTTATAGCTGCAAGAGGCTTGGCATGTTGTCGCGGCCACCCATGGCGGCCATCATGGTTGTGGTCGTGGCCACAACTGTGGTGGCTCACCACAATGGTGGCGGCCTCCCCACAGTCTATGAGTTACGCAGATGTGGGAGCCCCCTCCCCTCCCTCACAGCAGTTGCCACAACAATGGTGGTACCATAGGTTGCGACTACCAAAGAATGGCCCTCCCCATCATTGTGGGGTAGGGTTCGACTGTGGCAACCGCCCAGCACCCATTTTTTAAAATAATAATTATATTTTATTTTTTTGGTTTTTTTTTATAAATGCAACTTTTAAAATATATAATATATGTAATATATGTATATATATATATATGTGTGTGTGTGTGTGTACCAAAAAATACAAGAGGTTCAAAGTTTTTTTTTTTTGTTTTTTTTACTATATATATATATATATATATATATATATATATATATATATATATATATATATATATATATATATATATATATATATATATATATATATATATATATATATATATATATATATATATATATATATATATATATATGTATTAGACACACACACACACACACACATATATATATATTCCCTTAGAAAATACAACAAGATGTATATATAATTTCTTTTTTACAAAAAGAGTTGAATAGCATTGAGTTCCATTAAATATAAATAAATAAAATTCGCAGGAACAACTATTAATAAACTAATTTATTTTTTTTACACTTCATTACGAAAAAAAAACTTCGACTTAATGACTCTATGGAACATACATAATATTTTTATTTGCATACACAAACATAAAACCTCTATATAGCTTTACTTTTTGCCATAAAGAACTAGTAATTAATAACAAAAAAAATAGTTTAATACAAGCCTAGTTTTCCATGAAATATGCACACACATATTTTATTGAAATAAACAAAAATGCATACAAACATTTCAGCCTTCTCCTTTTTTTTTAAACCTTAGAAAATATAATGTCATGAATAGAAAATATAAACATTTTTTTTTATAATGTAACAAAATACTGCTAACACTAAATCACAACAATTATTAAAAGCAATCAAACTTTCATTTCATAAAACTCCTTTTTTTTAAAATAAATCTGCATAGAAGAACAATAGGTATACTTCTTGGAAGCTAATCATTTACATAATGATAGATATCTTTTATACATGACTTTTCTACAAGCTTTGCAAATGTATTCAAAAACAATCTACAAGTAAACTTCTCCCTTTCTTCTGTAAACTCTACTTTTCCCAAGAGGAATACAACCATACAAGATTTTATAATAACTTAATACAAAATTAAACAAATTTTTCTATCTTTCAATCCAAGCTTCCTTTTCTTTCTTTTTAATGCGTGAACATGTAAACAAAAATAAGACTTCTTGGCCATGGAGGCTCACCTCCCATCCTAGGCCTTTATAAGGCCACCCCCAAGCTAGGAGAACCATTTCTAACCTAGATATACACAAAATCAATGAGTAACATATTGCAAGCACATATAATACCCCCTCCCATGGCTTAAAACAAGGAGCTTGAAGTAAATATTCTTATGGATGAAGGTAGACTAAATACCCAGTCGGAGAAAAGGCTAGTAAACAAAAATGCACAAGCCTTCAACAAGGCAATCCTTCCACACTTATACAACACATCATCTCTCCATATCCCCCATAGCATGCTCAACAAAAATGGCCAATGACCCTTATGACCCCCAAGCATAACAAATGCTTCTATCCTACCATGGAACTCATAATCCATGGTGCATCTCTCTCTCTCTCCCAAGGAGATAGAGACTCTACACCAAGAGGATTATCCTAATTCCCTTCACTCACAAGGCTACTCTACCCTCCCAAGGGTGAGTTTGGCCTTGCACAATCCCGTTACACAACACTTACAATATCAACACAAAATGAACATTTTACAACACAACACAACACAATAACCTCAAGTAATGCAAATACAACATGTTTCAATCACACTCATAACTACATGAAATGCAATATATCAAAGTAATCTCCTTCTCTATTCATTGATGGAAGCCATATGCAAGACACCATTAATGAAAGAGGAGAGAGCTTAATATCCACCAACCTTGAAAATAGAAGTTATGGAAATGTTAGTTGTTGAAGAGCCCTTTTTCCTTTTGTATATCCTTGATCTTCCTCCAAATTTCACTAGTGGTCTCTAAAGTTAGAGATTGGGTGATTGAGCGGAACTCTCTCCAATCTCTCCTCTAAATTCAAACTCCTTACATTCTCCAAGTTCTTGTAAGAGATGTGAGTTCCTATTGGTTTATCTTCCCCGAACCTCTTACACACTAAAAATGGGTTCCTAAAAATATGATAGGAAAAGTGGACAAGCTTTTTCCATCCACATGGAAGGTAGTCTTCCCAAGACCATGCTCTGAAAAGTTGATTTTCGACCATCTTGGGAAATCAACTTTTGGGGGGCTTCCCCAAGTCAAAACAATATGTCCTATGGTTAAAAACTATGTCTACCCATAGGTATATAAAATGGACTTGTCAAAAATGGGTTAAACTCAACCCTGGGTGACCATATGACCCCTCAAAAACCCCAGTTAATTTCACCTACGGGTTCCAATGGATTTGACCTCACTTTGGGCTCACAAACCAAGTGGTCCTTATGGGAAACACAACTTGGTATCAAGTGGGAAAGGTGGATTAACTCAAGCTCTCCAAGTGTACATTTCATGCCACACCATTTTCACAACAAGTGTGTCAATTGACACCACATCATGATACGCTTGGCAATTCCACTTGTAATATACAAAAATTTTATGAATGTAAATGTCATTAATATTCACACTACATACATAATATGGAATAAATTACATTACAGTGAGGTTTTTTCTCTTCTATAGATGTAACCTTGGCTTTACAGAATTCACATAGGGTTAGTCATGATTCTCTGATAAAATTCCATGGTCATGATCTTGCACCCTCGATTCAAATGTTAGTAATCCCAAGAAGTATAATCATAAAAATTAAAAATGCAGAATAAGAATTATCATTAAAATTCCCTAATACATAAATTACATCCTTGTAGTCTCCTTAATCATTTATCATAATTTAATCATTAACTTTCAAATGAACATATGTGTTTTGGATCATAAAAATAAGATTTCATTAACTCACATGTCACACTAATCATTCTTAATCTATATCAATTATGATGGAGTTTTATATAAATTACATAATCATTAATTTTAACATTTCTATCATCATCTAGATAGCATATAAATCAATTAACCTAACCATCAAGTAATAACACATAATGATGTCCTAAAAATCAACAATATTTCATCACCTAACATTTAACTTTCAATAAAATTCACATCTCAACATAATTTAAATCCCAATTTTCATTTTCCTAAATAACTTATATCAGCATATATACCCAAATTGTAACATCTTGGTATTCATCTAAATCTATAATCATAATGTAAGTCATAATGTATCATCATCTACCAAAATCATATCCTTGTCAACAAAGTAAAATCTCATAATGCATCAAAACATAAAGCCAAATACTAGGTCTATCATAATGATAAATGGAAATTCTATGATAGACCTAGGGTGGGGCCTTAAACAATTTCTATCTTCCCCATTACTTCCCTTTTCAACATATACATTTTTGGGAACCTTCTTGCAACAACTCTTTCTTTTTTGTGTTGGATTATATGCATTGTCATCATTTTATGGATAGGATAAATATTGCATTTATATTGGAAAAAGAAAAAAAACTGCTTTCACTTTCTTTCATAATAGATTAGTTTTTTTTTATGTTCTTGTGTGTCATTTACATTAAGAAAATATTAAAAAAAAATCTTGCATTTTATTTTTTTAGTTTAGTTTACTTTCAAGATGTTTGATTTATTTTATGAGTATTTTGAATATAGCTTCATTAGGTATGAGGATAAAAACCCTAATAATGTGCATGGACATGAAGATGTTGTTAGGTTGGATAAGGTGTCACAAGATCCTATCCCTACTTTGTCTTCCTCTACATCTCTTCCTACAAAAATTTAAAATAGATTGTGTGTGTGGCTTCCTTCTTGTGAGGTGCATGGATATGAAGATGTTGTTATGTTGTATAAGGTCTCACAATTTCCTATCCCTACTTCATCTTCCTCTACATCTCTTCCTATAAACCTTTACAATAGGTTGTGTGCTTGGCTTCCTTCATTTGAATCTGTTTGCAACATTAAGACACCTAAGGTGGTAAAGGTAAACTTAAGGACTTTAATGATCAATATTTGGTAGCCCATACCTATCATACAAGGAATAAACCTCAACCTATTATTTTGGTTCATTTACCACCTTCTCAACCTGTGCTTCCTCAAGTACCTAGATTTCCTACTCCCTTGGAAAGGAGTATGATTTGGCTGAACAATTGTGTGCTACTCCTACTAAGATATCTTTATGGGAGCTTCTTAAAACCTCACCTACATATCATGAAGCTTTGAAAAAGGCTTTATCAACTCTTTTATCTTCTCTTCCTAATCAAGATAACATTAACTTATTTTTAGAGTTTATGTATTCTAGGCCTTTTGTCCCTCTGATTGTCTCTACTAAAGAAGAATTAACTTTTCAGGAGGTGCATAATTAATATGATGCTCTTATGGTTGTTTTCATTGATAGGACATTTTTATGTCATGTTTTTAAACCTTGGGATAGTTCCTATCATCCCTTTTTCCCCTATTTATCAAACTTTTCTCTACAAACTACTCTGTTATCTCATGGTATTAGGTGGCATGCAGCCATAAGGACATCTCTTATGTTTTAAAGACTCAAACATGCATACAAGTCTATTAATGCTATAATTAAGTATAAAAAACCTGTGATTATGTCCTTAATAGGTAGCTAGTTATTTTAATGGAAATGTATGTATGTGTGTTCTTGGATTTTATCTTGGATGTTTGTGTTCTAATTCTTTGATGCAAATTGTGGGTAGTAAAAATGAAGACCAGGTAAATGCGCTTATGTGTTAGATAGCCAAGACTTGGTCCTGCAATGAACCAATTGGTGGGAGAATTAATTCATCTGATATTTTGGTTCTAGAAGATGAAGATGGAAACATCTGAAGATTAGGTCAATAAAGTTATTTTATTCGCTAGGAAATCTAGGAAATGGTGAAAGGATAGATTTATTCTGTGTGCCTATTGTGGCGCTTCCTTTCTTATTTTTTTAGATAATCTTGTTCCTAATTTCTAGTTCTATAATAAATTCTCCACTTGTTTTATGGTGTGAGAAGTTAGTTGTTAAATATCTTTTCCTTTAAATAAATCTCCACTCCTGTGTGAGAAGGAGGGCATTATCATTAGTTTTCAGAAATTGTAATCTTTACTCTATTCCATTTTTCCAGTTTTCATGAATACAGTTATGTTTTGTTCTTGATAAATGATAATGAATTGTTGAGCATTACTATTGTGTAATTAAATTTTGGATACTCATCCAAGGGGGCCCACTTGGTGAGGAATCCATATTAGATAGTTTCATTTCCTATAATTTCATTTTTGCATCTTGTTTCCTTAATTTTGGTATTAAAATAATTCCTACAGCCAAAGCCAGAGGTTAGTTGTTGCTTCCTATAGCCAAGCAGTAGAATAGTTGAAGTATTGTAGGTTAGAGTTCCAGGCTTTGTATTCATGATTTAGTGTTTTTGTAATTTATTTTCCAGAGCATTTTTTTCCTGTAGTAATCATAGGATAGCATGGGTTTGAGTTAGTTCTCGATGCATATATTTTGCTAGCCCATTTCAAGTAACACATCCTTGGGTTAACAATTAAATAATTTTTTATAACAAGGAAGATAGATGCTCGGTTAGGATGTCCAATCCTTGAGTTTTGGTGTTAAGCCTAGTTTTCAACTCCTTTCTAAAAACTGATCAGTCGTTATTAAAAAAAACATTACTCAGAGAACCTTGATTGATAATGGATCTAGATTGAATGTATATAGTCTTGACATGTTAAATAAAATAAAATCTAATCTTACAACTATTAGACCTGATAACATACCTATTTGATGCTTTGATAACATCGCTAAGTAGTCATTGGGTATCATAACTTTACCTGTTAAACTTGGTCTAGTTATCTTAGGCACTCATATTCATGTGATGCTTGGACCTCTCGATTATACCCTTCTTTTAGGAATACCATGTTTACATAACATGCATGGTATTCCATCAACTCTTCACTACAAGGTTAAGTTTATTCATAACAATCTGATATATACTCTTAATGTGGATGATCAAATGAACCCTTGTTTAAATGTGCAGTCCACTAAAGATCTTAAACCTAGTGAAGAGACAAAGGAACCTGAGATTAAAGATGAACCTAAACCAACAAAAGAACCTTCTTCTCTTTTGGAATATTATTGGGGAACATTGGACTTTACTGCTACATTTATTGGGGAATATAGAGTATCTAATCTTTCTTTTATGAAGAAACAAAAAGAAATTAAATAACAAGATTTTACTCCTACTCCTCTTTCTAGTGAGTTGAGTAATAAATTTTTAGTTGCTTCAACTGAGGATACGATTGAAATTATTAAACCTTATTGTTATGACATAGAGATTTATGAAGCATCATTGAATCCTTTGGATATGGTTAATCAGTATAGTCATGGTTATAATTTTCTTACAAAATGTGGTTTTAATGGTAAAGGATGTGGAAAGTTTGAACAAGGGACTCAAATTCCTTTGGATAATGGAATTTATGAGAATACTTATGGATTGGGTTTTAACCCTTATAAGAAACCTTCCGCATTTAATCTAAATGTTAATCACATTTTTAGCATACCTCTTAAGCTTTTTAATCCTACCCTCATTGAATTCAATCAAAAATATATAATGGATATCTTTACTAATGAGGATGCCCTGGTGGATTTATTGGGGGCATATGATGATCTCCCTCCTTTTCATCATAAAAAGAGAAAGCCTTATTGTTTAAATGTTGAAGCTTATTTTGGAGAAAATGTTGATCTTGATAATCATTCTAATTCTCCTTTACCTATGGACCAATCTACGAAGAGTAACTTACTGATCAGAGATATAATTGATGTAAAAATGGACCCTAGTGATCCTAACAAATTTAATAAAATTAGGAAATTTTTGAATGAAGAAGAACGTAAACAACTCATCGCTCTTCTCCTTGAATTCAAAGACATATTTTCTTGGTTTTATTTTGATCTACCTGGCATTGATCCTAAGATTGTTACTCATAATATTGTGCTTACTCCTAATGCTAATCTAGTTAAACAAAAGATACACAAGATTTACCCAAGTGTTTCCCTTCTTGTTAAGGTTGAAATTGAAAATCTTTTGGATGTTAGTTTTATCCATTCTATTGATTATTCTACTTGGATTTCAAACATTTTTGTTGTTTCTAAAGGAGAGAATAAGATAAGCATGTGTACAGATTTTTGAGAATCAAACAAAGCATCCTTGAAAGATTATTTCCTCTTCCTAATATTGATATGATAGTGGATTCTACAAAAGGAAATGCTTATTATCCTTCATGGATGGTTTTTTTGGATACAATAAAATTTTCATCCCTCCGAAGGATCAATATAAGACCTTATTTATAATACCTTTGGGAACCTTTTGTTGGGTGATGATGCCTTTTGGATTAAATAATGAGGGTGCAACTTATCAGCATGCTATGACAATGATTTTTCATGATTACATTCATAAAATTCTTGAAGATTATGTTGATGATATGCTTGCTAAATCCATTCAACATGGTGATCATGTTCCTATCCTTAGAAATTTCTTTGAAAGGATATGGAGCTTTAATATGCAGTTGAATCCCTAAAAATGCTCTTTTAGGGTAGAGAGGGGAAAACTTCTTGGGTTTATAATCTCTAATAGAGGCATAGAGGTCAATACTGAAAAGATTGATGCTATTGTTAACATGCATCCTAGAAATATCTCACAACTTCAAAGCCTACAAGGGAAAATATAAGCTATACGAAGGTTTGTTTCAAACTTGGTTGATTGTACCATTCCGTTTACTTCCTTGCTTAAGAAAGATATAATATTCTCTTGGAATGAAGAATGTAACCAATCCTTTGAGCAATTTAAGGAGTATCTTGATAATCCTCCTATTTTGCAACCTTATCAACCGAATTAACCCTTCTATCTTTATACATCAACTTCTTCAAAGGAATTAAGTACTCTTTTGGCCCAACATGATGATAAAGGGAAAGAAATGCTTTTGCATTACAATATTCATACCTTGGTTGATTAAGAGACATGATACACAGATATAGAAAATAATGTCTTGCCTTAATTTTTGCTTGTCAAAAACTTAGACATTATTTTATTAATGAAAAAGTTAATGTTATTGTCAAATTTGATCCTTTAAAGCATTTCTTTTCCAAAACTGATCTATCAGGACGTCATGCGAAATGGCTTATGCTTTTAATTGAATTTGATTTGAAGTTTATTTCTCAAAATTAGACTAAAGGGAAAAATTTAACTGATTATTTAGACAAGGCTCATTCTTCTTTTTCATCTCCCGATAATATTGAATTTCATGATGTGAATATTTTACCTATACAAATGGATGATGTTTGGGAAAAAAAAATTATGGATCTAGGTATAAGATTGGTTTTGGTGCCCATGTTACCATGATTCCTCCTTCTAAGAAACCCATTCCTCTTTCTTATAATCTTAATTTCTCATGTACCAACAATATAGCGTAATATGAAACCCTTATTTTTGGCCTAAGAACAACTTTGTCCCTTCAAATCAAGAATCTTAAGATCTTTGGGGACTCACAGTTAATTGTGAAATAAATTAATGGTTCATATCAAACTAAAAATGACAAAATAATGCAATTTCATGAGTTGACTCTTGAGTTTCTTTCTAAATTTTCCACCTATAAAAACATTACCTAGGAAAGATAATTATCATGCTAACGCTATGGCAAGTGAAACATCTCTTATCTGTCTTTAGGATGATATTAAAGATTTTTAATTCATGATTCACACTCTTGTTGAACTTGCAATTTCTAAGGATAAAACTCTGAATTATTATCATTTCAATATGCATTTGGATGAAAACTATTCATGTATATTTCATTATTTGAGAGATGGTACTTTTCCTAAATTGGCAGCAAGGAATTTTTGGAATTGGATTAAAAAATTAGTAGCTCAGCATATCATTCTTGTTGGCATTCTTTATAAATGTTCCTATGATGGCCTTTTACTTACCTTGGTAAAAATGAGATTCTAGTGGCTTTTCAAGAAGCGCATGCGAGATGTTGTGGAGGGAATTGTGGTGGAAATTCATTAGTAAATAAACTTCTTCAAATGGGATATTATTGGAAACCAATGGAACAAGATTCCTTCACTTTTTTCAAATGGTGTTTGCAATGTCAACATCATAATAATATTATCCATGCTCATGCTCATGAACTACGCACTCAGGTAGCTTCATGGCCTTTTATCATATGGGGTTTGGATCTTATTGGTAAAATTTCACCTCCTTCTCAAGGACATAGTTATATTTTGACAACTACTGATTATTTCACTAAATAGGTTGAAGTTGTCCCTCTTCATTCTACTACTGTTGATTGTTGAATTCAAGTGTGGAAAGGTAAGTACTAAGAGGGGAGGGGTGAATCAGTACTTCAAATCACTTTTAAAATTTTTTAAACTTTCATCACATTCATTAACTAATTACTTAACCATTTCATTCATCACATGAAAATAAAATAAAGTATATAATAAACATCACATAACACATTAATTTTGGTATCGCATAAATCCTTTTTAGAGGATAAAAATTGTGGAGGAGATAACACCCACAACACTTCACTACTGCAGGAATAAAGTTATTCAGTTAGAGCTACAATGCTTAGCTATTTTTGATAGCTTACCTAGTTAAAGGTATTAACCTTCTTAAGAGCTCTAAGATTGCGAAGTCTACTTTGTTGAGATATTTCACAACTCTAATCTAAGAATTGTACCTGGTTAAAGGATATTATACATAAGATCTATTAAGATCTGCTTGGTTAAGAGACATACAATTTTGATTACTACTTAATCAAAAATACAAAATGTCTATCAAATGTGCATCAACAAATGCTTATCAGATTCTATGTGCTCAATATCTCATTACCTCATACTATGTAACCTTCACATAAACAATCCAGTACTCAATAGATTTTTTTTACAATACTCTGATACTCAGTTGCTTTCTCATCTTATTCACCTTCTGCTCTGTTCTACTTGAACATGCAATCCTCTCATGTATTCATATCACCATAGCCATATTCTCCATCATCCTGATTTATAATTCTTTGGTCCATTTATACAACTCTTGAAGTGGTGCTAGAACTTCTAGAATCTTCATCTTCAAGCGGTGCTAACATTGGATACACTCTGGAAGACTCTGGAAGAAAAAGTTGGGGCTATGTATGTTGTTAATTGAGCTAGTTCCCGTGCTAGTTTTTTGGCTATTGGGCTGGTTTTTTCCTATTTTCTTATCTTTTTCTTCTTGTGTATCCCTTCTATGGGTCATTTGTTGTTTTTGTTTCTTTTTGTTGGTGTAACTTCTTTTGATCTTTTGTTTTCAAAATTGTAAAGGGTTTCAGGTCCCCTTCAAAACCTATTTTTTATAGTAATCAAAATATTGGGTACACTTCCAATGCATATTATATCTATTTTTTGATTGGATGAACTCACCTTGTAATCATGTGTAATCATTATATTTCAATCTCCAATGCTCTGTTATATGGTCTCCTCTAGTGTCGACTTGTTCTACTTGGTAATAAATTTTCTTTATCTCGGTAACTAAGTTCTCTTCTCAATTATGTGCTCGGTAGAACATGGTTCTTGATGCTCAGTTTTGCCTCACTCAGTGCCTCTACTTGCTTTCACTTTACCAAAATTCCTTGTTAACTTATTCCTTTTACCGATTTCCTTCTCTTCCTTACCAACTCATCTTGTCTTTCTTACCGAATGACTTTGACAAACATAATGACTTCCAGATAAATAATGACAACAAAATTACTCTTAGGAGTATAAATCTCCCCCTTTGGCATTAGTTTGGTATGTTTTTTAAAAACCTTCAAAATCTTCAAAGTCTTCTCAAAATTTTGTCCTTGTCTATTTCCCATCCTCGATAAAACTTATTACTCCCCCTAAAGTAATAATTATGGCACATCTTCTTACTATATACATAATCTTCTATCTATTATCCCTTGTATATATAATTTCCCCTTTTCAACTTAGATGTATATTCCCTTTTTTACTTAGAAAAAAGTTCTTATACATTCCCCCTTATCTATATATTCCCCCTTTTTTAACAAAAATGCCAAAAATGCTTACTTATTGTGTATCCAATTTGGGGATCTTATCAAAATTACCTTTATATTTCTCTTGTACATCCTTCAATGATACCTTTCAGGTGTCCTATAGTGTCTAAAACACTGTTATCTATTCATTGATATCTACAATTAGACTCAACATGTTATCCATGGCATTGACATCTAGTGTTCTCACTAGATATTTTGCTTTTTGTATCTTCCTCTGTGGTGATTCAATATTTGGGAGAAAAATTGTTTGGAGTTCTAAAATTTTCATCCTTATTTAGTTCTCCTCCTTCCTTAGTTCAAATTGCACTCTCATTAAGTTCTTGAGCTTATCATAATATGTTATTATGGATTTGGGCTCGGTGGAAATCTTAGATAGTAGCTTGGTGAGCTCTTTTTCCACATTTTCATCTTTATCCTTTATCTCCTTTGTAAAGTTTGAAAATAAAAAAATATTTTGGAATATAAAAAGAATGGATTTCAACTCTTCTTCTAATGTATTGATTAACTCAGATAGAGTTACCTTGTCCAATGCTACTGATTGAATAACTTCTTTAATCACCTTAGTCTCCATGTCTTTCTTGTGTACCTTCATGAGATATTCAATCGTGTCGATTCCTAGCTAATTGATTTGACTAACCAGATATTTTAACTAACTATAAATGTTTTCCTTCTCATTTATTGTAGCCTCTAGAAAATTCTCTTTTAGAATGCTCTTTATTTGTTCCAATACATCAGTTTTCTACTTTTTAGCTATAAGCTTATCTTGTGCAACTTTTCTCTTCAACAAATTACCAAACTCTAAAAGTTCTTTAGGGCTCGTAGTAGTATAGTCAACCTTTGGTATGACTATAAATTCATTGATATCTACCTCTTTTTCTATTTTCCTCTTTTTAGACTTATTCTTGGAACTTGATGTCATCTTTTCATCTAATTGTGTCAAAGTTACTTCAGTCTTTTTGTCCTTCTTCTTCTTGTTTTGATTTTTTTTCTTCTCCTCTTTCTTCTATTTTATTTCTTCATGCTTTTCTTGTTTTTCCTCTTTCTTTTCTTCTACCTTTTCTATTTCTACTTATTTTTCTTTTTCCTATTGACCTTTAGTCTCAATGGGGTTCACATAATCTATATTTGGACCTTGATTAGTCTATGTGGTCTTCTCTTTGGTATCTTGAGGTTCATTCTCTTTTTCTAGCTCTGTAGGAGTCTTAGAAGCAGTAGTCTCTCTACTTGTAATCTTTGAGATAACTGCTTCTATCTCAGGAAAATCCATAACTTGTAAAATTACTAGCTCTTTTGTCAGCAATCTTGTTGTATCCAATTCATCAATGTCCATAGCTTCTGACTCTATGGTCTTGATAGCCATGATATCCTTATCTTATTTTACTGATTCATTGGGGTCTTTCTTGGTAATGTCTTCTAATATTACCTCTACCTGACTAGTTATCAATCCAGCTGGCTCAAATTTATCTTCTTCAACGGTTATACCTTGGATTGTTGGTTGTTCAATAGAAAAGATCTTCTTTCAAAGATCATCGGTGTCCTTTTGAAATTCTTGTAACTAATCATCCATTATTCTTAGTGCTCTTTCTTTCACCATAAATTTGTCTGATTATTCCTTAAATGTATCTTTTATTCCTCTCTTTGTGAGGTCTGGTACTATGATTGTCAATGATCTCTCTCTCATATCCTTTTCAGAAGAAATAACACATTTCCATCTAGCATCATTTTCTTATACAGTTCTCCTTCTAGATATTATACCACTTCAACTAGTATCATCCTGAATTTATACAGTGTGGAAATAACTATTTCTTTTATTTTATTATTTTCTTCTTCATTCCCAGTGTCATATTTTAGTTGTTGCATTACCTTAATTCCACCATACTTTTCAATTGTCTTGAGAAGATCATCGTGACTCTTCAATTTCTTACTTGGTGCAACTTTGAATTTATGACAAGTCATCCGACTTAATGTCACTCTCCTTAGCCAACGTCAATTTTCTTCTTGGCCTCTCTGTGGCCTTATTTTCCTTGATATATATCTTTGTCTTTATAGGCTCTGCTTCAAATTTCTTCTTTCATCTCGATGTGGAGGTAGACCGAGTAGATGGTATTACACTGGTAGGCCTAGGGGTTTCCTTCTTGATTTTTATTTTCTTTTCCTTTATTGCTAAAGGCTCAACAACATCTTCCTCAGCTTCATCAATATCAATAATACCTAGTTTTTCAGTCAAATCACTAATCAATTTTCCTATTTTCCTTATGGATTTTGGTATTAGTATATTGGTTCTTATTTTCTCCATCACCTCTTCATAGGTGCCATACAGAGTTACAGCTTTGTCCATAGGCTTCTCCAAAAGTTATTTAATATGTACAATGAATGCATCAATATTCATTTTGTAACCCATTGGGGGTAGCCACTATGTTCTTGGTTCAACTGCCCTTATGATGCATACATTGATGTCCACTTAAAAACATAATTCATCCTTAAACTCTTCTACTAATTGGGGTGGAATTATATATCCCTTATGCATCCTAGCTTGAAATTTACTGAAGTAATCATCCATAATGACATTAAAGTTATCACCCATGCTTTGAATATAATCACTGATTTGATAAACTATCAATTTTTCAACACTCCATTTGACCTCACCGATTGTTGGAAATTAATTCTAAAAGTAAAAGAATATACATACTAACAATTGACCAAACTTCAAAGTGTTTTTCTTTTCCTTCCGAATTGTGTTAATGTTGTCATCAAGTTGCTTTAATAGGATCTCATACAAGTTGATCTTCATATCCTTCTTCACCATCTTGTAAGGAATGTTCATAGCTCCATAGGGTACACTATCTACTCTAGATGATTTAAATATCATATATGATATTATGTTTGATGCATACTTTAGCTCGAGGTCTTTGATTGTAGATAGCTTCAAACCTCTTCCATCCCATTTGGCTTTTGTCATTTCACAAAGTTTGTACTTGTCTATCTGTTTGTAGGCTCTTAGTCTATTATCGACCAGAAATCCAGTTATGATGTGCAATACATCCTTTGTTATCTTGACCGATCCATCCAGCCACATAAACTTATCATGGACTCTGCTCAAAACTATTCTTATCCATTTGTTCTTGAAACCTGTCAGTACATGCATTGTATGAACCAAACCCTTGGTCTATAGGTGAATGTAGTCATTCTTCAATTTCTCGTTAACACACAACTTATTGTATGATGCATAAATCTCAGTTTGACAAATATCCTCTATTTTGCAATGAATGAAGGCATGAACATCTTCAATCAAAATAACTCTAGGAGGGATCGAGGAAAGGGCTCCAGTTTTGTCAATTTCCATAAAAACAATGGGTGGTAGTTTGTACTTTGAATTGACTAGGTCAATATTCTCAAATACTACTGGCTTATGTATCTTGGGTGCCATTTGATCGTGAAAATATCTCAACAAATACTAGGAGTCGAATGAAATAACAATAGAATTTTTTTATTAGCTTAGTGAACACTGTTAGTACCTCAAATAATCTTGAATGTGTTTAGAATGCTCAATTGAGTGCTCAGAATTATCTCTTTGATCTTGTATCTTTCTCTGCTCAAATGTACTCACAAGAATGTAAAGTATAAATGATGTATCTTGCCCTCTATTTATAGATTTTCTTGTAGGTTAGGGCTTCCAATGGCTATAAATGTATTAAATGCTTCCTTACCTAACTTTATGTGACCATTGAACTGATCTCTACTTTACTTTATTGAATACAACAAAATAATTCTAACTCTTCACTGATCAACATATGAAATCACAACTTTATAATATTTATCCAAATGCATCTAGATATGTTGATATGGATCTTTGTACTAAATATATGAATTGATTTAAGATAATCTTTAAGTTATCACCTCATATTCATACCTTGATTGATTAAGTGAAGATAGGTACACCCGATCTAGAAGATGTCATTCCATCATATGTTCCCATATCTATTTCATCATCTTGTGTCTTTCTTCTCCAAGTTTTATTCATTTGTTCTTGAATTTCATCAATATTCACTAGAGTCTTTTCACTCAATTTCTCCTTGGTTGAATCCTTATTTTAGTACCTATAGTACTTGGCATGGTGATTGACTCTATGGCAATGGAATCAAGCCATTCCAGTATTTCTCCATGACTTCCTATTATTTATTACATGCGTCCTAAAGCAATTTGCAATAATATGATCGAATCTTCCACATGCAGTTCAAGAAATCCTTGTATTATAATCCCATGGTATTGTAGGTCCTTGTCAGTTGTTGTCCACTTTTTGTCAGTTAGGGACCCATTTCTCATTTTTTCTTTGTGATCTACATTCTCCAGATTTTTTACCATATTTCTTGTAGTTGTTACAATAACCATCAAATCTTGGTTTCCTTTGATTTTTCACAACTCTTGATCTACATTAAAATGCCTCATGTCCATACTTGTTGCAATTATAACAATGACCTTTGAATTTAGGAGAATTTGGTGGATTATCTCTCTTATTTCTATAGATTTTAGATGTATGTCCTAGTTTCCCAGAATGATAACATGTAGGCTTCTTAGGCTTTGGTGGGGTAGCAACTTTCTCTCAGTTGGTTTCTTATTTGGACGATTCACCCTTCTTAGTAGTATTGTTTGCATTGAAATCGAGTCCAAAGGTGTCATTAGGTTGTCTTTGATTTTTCAGTTGTTCATCTAGAATCTTCCTACCTCTTCATTTATTTTCAAGATTTCATTAGCATCTCTCTCATCTTTCAAATCATTCTTCAAATTTTCATTCTCAGACCTCAATTCTACAATCTCACTGACTTCCCTAGCAACATACTGATTTTCCATAACAAGTTGATTTGTTAAGTTGTAGTGTGTTTGTGTCAATCTCATAATTTTGTCTTTCTCATGAAGTCTAGTATTCATTTTTATTCTCTCTTCTTTTGCAATTATTTTTTCATCCTTATCTTTTCCTTTTTGTTCCATGATCTCACACATCCTTACCAACTATTATTCTTGTTCTCTTTTCACTATTTTGACATGATCAGCTAGATTCTTATTCTTTTCAGATAGTTCTGATATGAGTGCATTAGATTTATTATACATGCTTCCCTTAGATTGTTCTTCAAGTTCCTCAACATGATCTTGAGTATCCTTTAATTTTAATGCAAGCTCTTTCCTTTTGATGATTGAATGTTTCAACTTTTTGCTTAATTCTTCAATTTTCTCATTAGCCATCTTCAGCTCTATTTTCATACTATAAATTATTCTTTTGTACTTTTAGCTTTCCATCCTTCTAGATGTTTCCTCTCAAGTGACTAAACTCATTAATAAGAGACTAAGCTCTGATACCAGTTGTTGAATTCAGGTGTGGAAAGGTAAGTACTAAGAGGGTAGGGGTGAATCAATACTTCAAATCACTTTTAAATTTTTTTGAATTTTCATCACATTCATTAACTGATTACTTAACAATTTCATTCATCATATAAAAATAAAATAAAACATATAATAAACATCACATAACACATTGATTTTGGTATCACAGAAATCCTTGTTAGAGGATAAAAACTACAGTGGGACGACACCCACAACACTTCACTACTATAGGAATAAAGTTGCTTGGTTAGAGCTACAATGCTTAGCTATTTCTAATAGCTTATCCTATTAAAGGTATTAACCCTGTTAAGATTTCTAAGACTGCTAAGTCTACACTGTTAAGATATTTCACAACTCTAATCTAAGAATTGTACCTCGTTAAAGGATCTATATATAAGATCTTCTTGGTTAAGAAACTTATACAATTTTGATTACTACTTAATCAACAATACAAAATGTCTGTTAAATATACATCAATAAATGCTTATCAGACTCTATGTGCTCAATATCTCATTACCTCATGTTGTGTAACCTTCACATAAACAATTCAGTACTCCGTAAATCTATTCTGCAATACTTTGATACTCGATGTCTTTATTTCCTTATTCACCTTATGTTTTGTTCTAATTTATACATGTAATACTCTCATGTATTCATATAACCATAGCCACATTCTCCATCATCCTGATCTATACTTCTCTGGTCCATTTATACAACTCTTGAAGTGGTGCTAGAACTTCTAGAATCTTCATCTTCAAGAGGTGCTAACATTGGGTACACTTCCAATGCATATTCCATCCATTTTTCCATTGGTTGAACTTGCCTTGTAATCATGTGTAATCATTATATTTCAATCTCCAATGTTCTATTATATGATCTCCTCAAGATTTGTAAACCATTTTCTAATCAGTGTCTAGGTTCAATGTACTTAGATCTCATCTAGTGTCGACATGTTCTACTCAGTAATACATTTTATCTATCTCGGTAACTAATTCCTCTTCTTGGTTATGTGCTTGATATAAAATGGTTCTCGATGCTCATTTATGCCTCGCTCGGTGTCTATAGTTTCTTTCACTTTACCAAAATTCCTTGTTAACTTATTCCTTTTACAGATTGTTGAATCTTCCTTACCGACTCATCTTGTCTTTCTTACTGAATGACTTTGACAAACATAATGAGTTCCATATAGCTAATGACAAAAAATTACTCTTAGGAGTATCACTGATGTCATTTGGGATAATGGTATTCCTTCAACAATAATCTTGGATAATGGTACTCATTTCAAAAATAACGAAGTCACAAAGTTCTTGGAAAATACAAAATTCATCAATACTTTTCTACTCAGTCTAATGTTCAAGTGGAAGCATGTAACAAGGTTATTGAAAAAATTCTTAAGAAGACTGTCAATAAGAATGCTAAGGATTGACATATGTGGTTAACTTACACTTTATGGGCTTATAGGAATAGTGTTCACATGGTGAGTAGTACATCTCCCTATAACCTAGTTTATAGTATTGATGATATTATGTCCTTAGAGATAGAGACTCCTTCCCTTAGAGTTTCCTTTAATGGAATCATTGATAGTGATACTTTTAGGGAACAATGTTTGCAAGAGCTTGAAATTTTAGATGAAACAAGAATAAATGTTGAATACATAAAAGTGTATCACAAGTCTCTTCAGAAGAAATACAACAATAAAGTGATTGAATGTTCATTTTCGATTGGTGATCTTGTTATTTATGAGAATCAAAGGAATGTTAATTCCCTACATGGTGAAAGAGGAAAGTTCAGTCATAATTGGCTTGGTCCTTATGTTATTATAGAATTCTATGGCTCAGGTGCATATATAATAGCAAACATGGATGGTGTACCATTCAAGGAACCTATTAATATTATTCATCTGTGATGTTACTATGCTTAGTTTTTTTTCTTCCTTTATGTACTAATGTTTTCCTTATAAAGCATTGTTTGTGATGTTTTAATTACATTGGTTAAAATGTTACATGGAAAATCTTAGTGCATTCTTTTCCTTCCATTATGTTTATCATTTTTATTTTGGTACAAATTTATTAATATAAATCAATCATAAAAATAAAAAATATACAATAATCATAAATTTTTACATATATATCTCATAATTTTTGGTACATAATAGGAATTATACATAATATTCTCTCTCTCTCTCTCTCTCTACATATGATGGTGGCTCCTAGATCTCTTTGATCTATGGTGAGAGGATGATTCTATATGATATGTATCAGTGTGTGAATAAATCCTTAATGAGATACATTCATATAGGTGGTCTCATAGTACTTGTAGCTTCATCTCCTTCTCTACTAGCCATATGTCTTTCTCTTCTAGGTGTCTCTCTATTCATTCCTTTTTTTATCTCCTCATTCTCAACTCCAAGGCTACAGATGTGAAGATATCCTTGTGCCTATCTAGATCTTGTTGTCCTTTGTACTGGTGTTTATGAGTGGATGGTATCCTACAAGCTATGGTTAGGTCCTTATGGATTTATCTCACAAAGATCCTCCACTCTTGGACACTCACTGCAGGATGGAGTTTCTTAATTAGTGCTTTATCATTCATATTTCTAAATCTTAATCCTAAAATCAAAAATATGTTAACATACCTAGATCTCCCTCCTATTATTCAAGACCTCTCCACTATGAATATGGTGGGGGCATGGAGTGGCTTCTCACTCCATGCTCTTGATATCTCTTTCTAGGGAGTGGTGTCTCAATATGTGGTCATGGTGGTCATGATTAGATGGGGTTATCTTGCATAATGAATATAGACTCCTCCTCTACAACATCACCCATCAAGGACATCTCCTCTAGTCTCTCCTCCTCCATAGGATCCTCCTATGGTGGATCCTCCTCCTTGTTTCTGATCTCCTCCTCCTCCTCCTCATCCTCCCCATCTACTCCTCATTGTACTCTATAAAAGGGACCAGGATTGCCTCTGGAGTAGTCCAGTGGGAAGATGGTTTTCACTCTCTCAATGCTCATGTATCTATGATAGTATCATGTCACACATGAATTCTCTAGTACATCAGAGACCCTGGTGTCATTTTAATCCTGTGTGTTTCTCATCGTGATATCATCTATTTTTTATCATGGTATGGCTCTAGGTCTCTAAATGTACCTCCTCACATGTGCATACTAAGGTATGGCTCTTAGACAATCATGTTGAAGGATGAATTGTCATAGTACTCAATTATAGTATTAGGGAATCACAATGTAGATATGGTACCCCTCTAATAATCTCCTCCTCAATATGTATCTCATCTGATAAGATGTGCCAAGCCAATCTTCCATGAGGCGGTATAGTCTCCAAAATATCTATGCAACAGGGATCCAGTCAAGAGTCATTCTCTAGTAGAGTTTATCTCTAAACTACCATATCTCCCCTAGTAGATATGTGAATTCTCTCAGTGTACCTAGATCAACCATCATTGGGTACCCTGTCAACCTAGTGCATGTGAAATAATCAAGAATCCACACTTGTAAGAGTGTGCATACTGATAGGCTATATCTCTTAAATATAAGGATCCTACTAAGCTCATAATATAGATGAGACAGTATGCTCCTCCCCCATGCATATACTTCTCTATCACTATCCGTATGGTGTACTATATGTGTGTATGAAGAAATGAACATTGTACCCTTCTCATTTGGAGACACCACATAAGATATAACACAAAGTATGATACATAAAACTAATGGCGTCTAACCCAATAGTATGCTATGGAGACATATATGATCTACTTGAGACCTCACCTATAGGGGATGGCCTAGGAAGAACTCTACATCTCTTTGAATCTCAGCAACTCCTCTATCTAGCTCTGGTTTCACTATCAAGCCACATATGGAAAGGTGTAGTATTCGGTAGATATCCTCTAATGTAACTATAATATCTCTAGTGGGAAGATGGAATGTACAAGTATCCTCATCTCATGTCTCCATGAGGACTAGTAACATATCTCTATGCAAGTGCATGTGAGGAAGATAACATACCCGGTACAAACCAGCATCCCTAAGTGAGTAGATGTCAGTTCAATCTAGCTCATGAAATCTCTCTCAAATATGATGCATCTACCTTGACATGGGATGCTCTCTCATTGACAAAAGATCCTGCAATAACAACACAAAAACATATATCAACAATCAGATCTAAAACTAGTGAAAAGGCTTATCTGCCTGGACTAGGCCGACTTCCCTAGTCTAGATCAACTTTCTAGGGCTAGGGTGACATAGGTCCCTATTGGAAGTTTCCTTCCTAGTGCCATATCACCCAAAGATGAAAATAAAGAAGAAAAAAAAGTACTGTAAAATGAAGAAAAACATGCTAAAATGCCTAACAAAACATCAAAAAAAAAGTGAAAAGAACATAAAATGAGAAAATTGGTATTATATCAAAGATTACCTCAAATAATGGCTCATTGACATCCACTGCCCATCTCAGAACCTCCATGTGTATCAGAAAAAGAACTCCCTTCTTTGGCATCTTCTCTTCTCCTTCTCCTCTCCTCCAAAATGCAAAGGTAACAAATGAACAATGTAAGTGCTCTATTTATACCTTTTTGAAGTAGAATTAGGGAAAAATTAGGGTTTCATTTAATGCATTTAGAATAGACATTCACTCTTTTAATCATAACTTGAGCTAGGTAACTCTAAAATTTGATGTCATAATAGGTGTTGGAATTATGATTCAATAATATTTCTCTTCAAATACATTAAGGATAGTTTAGGGAAGTTTCTAAATGGTTTTGAAAAGGTTTTTAATCTCTATGCACATTTAGTTTTTCATGGTATAAGACATATCACCATGTTTCACCTTTTTAGAATTAGCAAGAAGAAATAGGAGGTATATGGGTACCTATGAACTTGGAAAAAATATCCCTTAGTAATTCTTAAGTGGTTTTGATTATCACTTACACACATTCTGCACATTGCACTTACTGATAGTTTCTTGTGGGTTCTATGCATTGTGGACTTGACTATATCCTTTTTCTTTACTAAAACTTTTATTACTTTAGCATGCATATTCATGTATTGTCATAGACTGCTAAAGTGGGGGATAAATGTATCATCCTAAATTGGAAGAACTTAAATTTAGTGATATTTTAGCATCTATTTAGTGTGATTTTATAGTACACTTGCATTTAGGCTGCATTTTCATGTTTTCTTTTCTCTCTCCTAGGTGAGATTAGGGTAGGATCTAAAAAATATGCCTTGATTTCCCTCTTATTTTGTAGAAATCTTGAGGTAGGAAATAACTAAAAGGTGTCTTCATTTTCTATCTCTTATGTATAGGCTCCTTTTCATCCTTAAATTGGACCCTTCCTGTTCATCTCAGTCTTTTACCCCAAACCAAATGTTGTTTTTAGCCCTCAAGGCAATTCTGAAAGATTTTGGCCTCAAGTCTACATTGACCTCCCTGGTCTAGGATGATTTCCTAGGGCTAGGAAGACCTAGGAGGTCTAGGCTGACTTTCCTTATCTAGGGTGAATTTTGGCCTCGACCTTTCTTCTTTAGGTCTCCCCTTTTAGGATCTCGAGCCTAGTTCAAGAACCGAGACACTCTCTCCTTGTGTAGTCAAATTTTATGGGGTTTAATGTTGAAATAACTATAAAAACACACTCAATTGCTTCATTTGGTATCCATGAATCATATGTGAACTTCATGTGGACAATCTCACGTGGACATCCCAATTTGACATAGTGCAATTGCCAAGTGGAAACAAGAAATCTTGGAAACATCTATTGAAGCAAGAGAGTTATTCATTTTGCATTCTCCTTCCCAAATCAACCATTCAACAACATTGATTGACCTTACAAGACATCAACATGGGGTAGAAAATATGGATTGTGAAGGTGTCTTGGAGTACTTTAGCCTTAGGGGCTTGGTATGAATTCCATTTTGTTATCAAATATATACATTGTTGCTTCATATTTACATAACATTTACATTTACATGCTAGGGTTTCATTCTCAAGAATTAGATCTTATCATTTTACATACATTTATGTACATAAAAACACTACACATACACAATACTCTTTCTTAAGAACTATTTGTTGAGGTGGGAAATACCAAAATGGGGGGTTGACTAAGGAAAACCCCTATACAGCCATCCAAAAACATAGTTTTCTATATTTGTAGGTTTTAGAAGAGCAGATCAGAGTGTAGATCTAGATACCCATTTGGCTAAAGATTACAAATCTGAAATTAGGTTTTTGTTCAGACACAGTCTGGACTAGGCTGAATTTCAGCCCCATCTCAGGATATTATAGGTACAGGATTGCAGAACGGGATATTTTAAAGTACAAGCTTTCATATTTAGTTTCTGGCCATGTCTAGGCCAAATTTTGGCCTAGTCCTGGGTCAAGGCTGACCCCAAGTTGGCATAGACCTAAAAAATTGGCCTTGTCCTAGAGGGAAAATCTTTCTAGGTTTTGTTCTTCTCGTAGTTTCAGTTATGGATCCACTCCTATTTGTTGTTTTGATCTATTTTGAGGGTATAGAAATCAGATTCAAAACCAGGCTTCATACTTCAAGGTAAGTTGACATTCTCTTTTTCTATTTACATTCTAGGTCTGATATATTTTCTTATTTATTTCATTATTCTTATTTTCCTAGTTAAATATTTTAGTCTCATAGAAGAAGTGAACCTTTTACTTAGCACTCGATTAGATCCATATTTGGTATTATTTCCCCTATATCCCCTTGGTGGCATCAATCTTATTTATATCTAATTTGAGATTTGTTTGAAAGGTCTCATTCCTTCTAAGGCCTTTCCAAGGTATATGTCCCCTGTGAAAAGGGTGTGGTGGATTGCACTTTCTATATTCCCCATTTCTTCCCTTTTCACCATGTATAGTTGTTATTTTGATACTTTGATATAATACTTTTATTGTTGAATAAGAAGAAAGATAATTTTGGGTGACTTTACATATGTGTGTCTAAGCTTATGAGAATTGAAATTTCTATGTGAATTTGATTCTCAATTTTTGAATCTTCCTATTACTTTTAAATGTATGAAAATATGAGTTTCAAAAATTTCTTTATGGTCTATTAGAATCAGAATAGATGCTTGTAATTCATGGTGAACATAAGCTTTATTGTATATAAGTTAGTTATTCATAAATAATTAAACTTCATATTCATTACATATTGATGAATGCATAGTTAAAGTCTTATGTTCTTTTTGGTCAAAATTATAACCGAATGTTATTTTAGTTTCCATTCATTAGAATATCATATAAGTGAGGTGTATAAGGAGTATTAGTAATAATCAAGTTAGTATTCACTGACACATTCTATATTGACCAAGTAAGAGAAACAATTAAAGTTTATAACAGCTAACTATATTGATGAGTTAGAAAATTGCGTATGATTCTGAGATAAAAGATAAATTTTGTTATGAGGATGAAATAGATAAAAAAATTTAGAGATGATTGAATGGAGAAGGATGAAATGTGTTAGAGACACATCTTCTGAGGAATCTTGAAGCAAAAAAATGGATGATGGAGATTAAGAGGAAAAATCTAATGGATGAGATGAAAATAGTTTATGATGTCTATTTAAAGAGACATGAGATTCATTGTTGAGTCAGGGATAATTAAATATGTAGGATAATTCATGTGGAAGGAAGTTTTTCATGCACCACTGATCAAACTAGTTACATACATAACCGATAAGAACTACGGACATAATCAAGCGTTAGAGTATTATTGACCGAGATGAATATGTTGAAGGATATGAAGGATTGAAGTGATTATTGATTAGATGAGGTATTTTGAGCTTAGCTTAGATATAAAAACCTAAAATCTTAGTTGTATTTGAATTAGATCACTACTGTATCAGTTTAACCATTTTTATAGCTAAATCTCTTAACCAAGTGGACTTAACAGTCTTATTTGTATTTCAATATGACATTCTATGAATGTTGATGGTTTTCTTTTTTACCTCATAGTGAATGTTGGTCAAGAGTTAATTTTTAGTGATAAATCCTTTAACCAAGTCACACCTTACAATATGCATTGTAACATTTAATAGGGTTGGCTCCTAATCGAGCTCACTTCAAAAGAGTGAAATATTTTGGGTTACTGGTCCCAGGTGGTTTTTCCCTTAGCAGGGTTTCCACATTAAAATCCTTGTGTTATGTGTTATTTGATGTGATTAGATTGTTAGTTTTACTTTACACATCTCATATTTGGATTAATCAGTAAAAATAGTATTGAATTTACTGGTATTAGGTAAATGAATAGAAAGTCATATTTTACAAGCTTACCGAGTTAATTATTTATTTGAAAAAGTTTGAATATATACATCTAGAAATGTGGGACTGTAGGATAACTGGAATTAACTGATTCACCCCCCCTCTTAGTTATCTAACAATTCATATCAAAGCTTATGTGCTTGAAAATAAATTTTGAAGGACTTGAGCTAAAGATCACAAGATGTACAAGAGAGAGGTGCCAAAGCTGAACAAAGATAACTTCATAACGTGGAAAAGCATAATGAAATTGCACATATCAGGAATCGGTAAATCTGTACTATTCTATCTAACTAATGAGTACATACAACTATCTATTGGACCTTTGATTGTTGATCAACTAAGAGATGGACATGAACACAACATGACAATGATAGAGATTGGTGCTGCCCTATCTGATCTAGAATTTAAAGATAAAGCAATGTGGGACAAACTGACACTAGTCTGCAGAGGAGATGTGAATGTGATGAGAGAAAGAGCTAAAAGATGAAGAGGAAGATTTTATGATATGAAGATGAAAGAAGGAGAAAATATTTCACAATACAATAACCAAATCAAGGAGGTTGGCAATGCTATCTAAGGAGCATGAGGTTTTATTGATGAAGACACTGTTGTGAGTAAAATTATTAGAACCTTGCTACCAATTTAGGCTATTAGAATCTATGTAATTCATGAAATGAGATATGCATTGGGTAATGTTCTTACACTTGATATTCTAATTGGTAAATTGACTAGTTTTGAGCTAAATAAATATGATAACAGTATTGTACTAAGTGTTGAGTCTTCATTTATGTCATCTTTGAAAATTGGAAAGTCAAGTAGTAAACATATGATAAGGAATGAAAGTGACAGTGATAGTGATGAATATGGACATGATGAACTTGAAGCACTTATGGCTAGAAAGCTATAGAAAGGTAAAGGAAGGTATAAGAGAAAATTACCTCTAGCATGTTTTAACTATAAAGAAATTGGTCATATTGTAGCTAGATGTCCTAACATGAAAGATGATGACAAAGAAAATGACCGATCTGGTGAAAAGAAGAATGATAGAAGAGATAATCGAGATTGTAGAGGAAACTGACACTATGATAGAAGAAACAACCAAAACTATAGAGACATGAGAAAGAAGGCATGTTACCTTATTTGAGATGATGATGATGTCATTGACACCAACACTAATGAAGACATTGAGGTGGTATTCATAGCTTTCAAAGAAGATTCATAAGAAGAAGAAAGGTATGTAGAAACAACACTACAAGAATGATACATGGATTATTGATAGTGGTTGTACACATCATATGACTGGTGATGAGGATAAATTTGAATACCTTGAACACTATAATGGAGGATATGTTAAAATGGGAAATGATACACCTTTTTTAGTAAAAGGAAAAGGATCTATCATGTTGAAAAATAAGATCAAATGTGAAAATGCATATTGGGTGAAGGGACTTAACTATAACTTGTTAAGTGTAGCATAGTTGAATAACTCAGGTTACCGAGTTGCATTTTATAGGAAGGTGAAGATATATGATGAAATAGGAAATTTGGTCGGTACTAGTGAACAATCCAAAGGTAATCTATTCTATCTTGACAATGTTGAAACTTCTTGTTTGATGGCTAGAACTGAAGATGTGTGGTTGTGGCATAAAAGGTTATGTCATGTGAATTTTGACAACATGGTTAAGATCAGTAAGAAAAGAAAAGTTGGAGGTTTATCGAGCTTATCTAAATCTGACCATGTCATGTACAAACAATGTCAAATGGGGAAAATGTCAAAATCTAGTTTCAAGAGCAAGACCTACTCATCTAAAGCTACTTTGGAGTTGGTTCATACCAACTTATGTGGTCCTATGAGAACTCAGAGTTATTATGGTGATAGATACTTTATTTTATTTGTTGATGATTACTCGAGGATGATGACAGTTATGTTTTTGAAAGAGAAATATGAAGCTTTCAAAATGTTTAAGTGGTATAAAGCTAAAGTAGAAAAGGAACGTGGAAAAGAGTTAAAATGCTTAAGATCTGATAGAGGAGCTGAGTTTATTTCTGATGAATTCATTAAATTTTGTAATGAGCATGGAATTAAAAGATAGGTTTATGCACTGTGAACACCACAGGAGAATGGTATTGCTGAAAGGAGGAATAGATCCATAGTTGATTGTACTAGAACACTGATGATTGAGAAATATTTTTCACAAATGTACTAGAGAGAAGTTGTTAGCACTGTTGTATACATATTGAACTGAGTACAATTGAAGAAATATTCAAACAAGACACCTTATGAATTATAGTTTGGGTACACACCCAATGTAAGTTATTTTAAAATTTTTGGAAGTAGATGTTACATTCTGAAAGATGATAGAAATGGGAAATTTGATTCTAAAGGTGATGAAGGAATATTTTTGGGATATTCTACTAAGAGAAAAGCTTACAAATGTTTGAATAAGGTTTCTAACAAAATGATTGAAAGTGCTAATGTAAAATTTGATGAGTTTTCTAAGAAAAATGATGAAGAACATAGGAAAGAACCAGATGACTATGGTAGATATAAATTCATTGAGTTACTTGACCCTCTACCCAAGTGACAAGAAGAAGCTACCAAGCAACAGGATAAATACACCAAGCATTAGCCTATAGAAACCTAGAATCATGAAATTGCTACCGAGGAATAAATTGAACCTGCATCGACTGATGAACAGAGAAGAGAACAAGTGTTGGAAAAATTTTTGATAAGACACCATCCACAAAACCAAATCATTTAAGACAAGCAAGTTGGCATGAGGACACAAATTAAGTTGAGACAGAACACATATTTAGTTTGGGAATTTGAACCTAAAAATGTTAGAGATGCACTTGAGAATGAGGAATGGATTAAAGCCATAAATGAAGAAATTGAGAAGATAGAGAAAAACAAAACATGGACATTGGTATCGAGATTGAGTGATAAAAATGTAATTGGAACCAAATGGATATTCAGAAACAAGTTGAATGAGAATGGTGAAGTCACTAGGAACAAAGCGAGACTTGTTTGTAAAGGATATGCACAAGAAGAAGGTATAGATTATTGTGAGACTTTTGCACCAGTTTCTAGACTTGAAGGAGTTAGAATACTACTTGCATATGCTACACACAAAGGATTTAAAGTATATCAAATGGATGTTAAATATGCATTTCTGAATGGAATACTTGAGGAAGAGGTTTATATTGAATAACATTAAGGTTTTTTTAATCCAAATAAGCAGAACATGGTATGTAAATTTCATAAAGCACTGTATGGACTAAAGCAAGCACCAAGAGCATGGTATGAAAGATTTCATTCTTATCTTATTAATATTAGATTTGTGAGGATAAGTGACAATAGAAATTTGTATTTGAAGGGAGAAAATGATGACAAGATTCTTATTGGTAAAATCTTTGTTGATGATATTATATTTGGAGGACATGATAATATTTGCAAAGCATTTTCTACTAAAATGAGAAAGGAATTTGAGATGTCAATATTTGGAGAGATTAAATTATTTCTAGGTTTACAAATTCTACAACAAAATGAAGGGATATTCATAACACAATCAAAGTACATCAAAGAAGTGTTGAAGACTTTTGGAAAGGAAGATTCAAAACTGGTAGGTACACCGATGGTCATAGAATGTAAATTGACATAGGATGATCAATCAACTGAGGTAAATCAGACATTATATAGATCAATGATTGGTAAATTGATGTATGTTGTGCATAGTAGACCTAATATTGCACATGTTGTTGGGATTTTAGCAATATTTTTTGCTAATCCTAAGGAATCACATATGACTATTGTTAAGAGGATTCTTAGATACTTGAAGAACATAGAGAATTATGGTTTATGGTATAAGAAACAAGGCAATTTTGAACTACAAGTTTACACCAACACAAATTGGGCTGGAAATATAGATGATCAGAAGAGCACAACCGATGGAGCATTCTTTTTGGGAGAAAGGTTAGTTACTCGGATAAGTAAGAAACATGCGTGTATTTCTCAATCTACTACTGAAGGAGAATGTGTTGTTGCTATTGCTAATTGTTCAAATATTGCATGGATAAAACAACTATTGAAAGGTGTGAATGAGAAGATCATTGATCCATTAATTATATATTGTGACAACACAAGTGCTATAAACATTTCCAAGAATCTGATGATGCATGTTAAGACAAAGCATATATCTATTAAGTATCACTATTTGAGGGAACAAGTACAAGAAAAGCAAGTGAAACTAGAATTTTTGAAATCTAAGGAACAACTTGCAGACATAATTACTAAACCCTTACCAAAGGATACATTTGAGTACTTGAGGAATAGACTAGGGGTCCATCCCCTATATGTCAATCACTAAGGTGATCAGGAGGTTGCATCAACCTATACTTTATCAGAAAATCAAAGGATATTGATGAAAATTCTTCACACTTTAGGTTTCCTAAGGTTGTGAAAGATGGAATAGGAAAATTTGATATTTGTACATTAAGGTGCATTATATGAACCAAACAATAGAGATATTTTTGGCTATTGGATAGTTGTTTATTCTTTTTGGCATTGTTGTCAAAGGGAGAGAAAGATTCAATGGAATATCAGTTAGAGAGAACACAAAGAAGAGAGAGAAATTCTAATATGTATCAAGTGGGAGAGAAGTATCAGAAAGGAAGAAGAAGATCAAATTCATAGGGAGAGTCTTCCTGAAATGCTAAAATGCTATGTAGTGATTAAACATATTAAATGATCAAGCGAGGGAGAGCTTATCGAGCTACAACATTTACTAATAGAGTTGTAGTATAGATGTTTGGTATTCTATGGCATATTTCATATTGTATTGTCATCAATGCCAAAGGGAGAAATTGATAATCTACAACTGATTGAATAATCTGATAAATTGAAAGGACAAGTGAAATATAGTAATTAGAGATCACTGAGCTATTATAGTGATATGTAAGGAAATTAAATCAGTCAATATGTTGTCATTGATGTCAACTAGTTTTGACTATACTTATCATGACAATTACAAACATCTGAAGAAGAAAAATGGTAAAGGAAAGAGATATCTACATGAAGAAGATATGGATATGGAGATATGGCTAAGGTATACATTGGGTAACTTATTGATGAGTCTATGGCATCATTTTGTTGACTTGATTGTATTACATAAATTTGTTATGTATTGAAGATCAGAATTGAACAAGTTGATGTGGTTGGTAATTGAAGATTTATGTATACATTGAGCCACTACAGTGTATACCAAGTATTAGTTATAACTGAGTTAGTATTCACCAACACATTCTATATTGACTGAATAAGAGAAACAATTAAAGTTTATAATAGCTGACTATATTGATGAGCTGGCAAATTGCGTATGATTCTGAGGTAAAAGATAAAGTTTGTTATGAGGATAAAATGGCTAACAAAATTTAGAGATGATCGAATGGAGAAGGATGAAACATGTTAGAGACACATCTATCAAGGAATCTTGAAGAATCTTGAAGCGAAAAAATGGATGATGGAAATTAAGAGGCAAAATCTTATGGATGATATGAAAAGGATTTATGACATATATTTAAAGAGACATGAGATTCATTGTTGAGTCTAGGATAATTAAATCTATAGGAGAATTCACGTGGAAGGATGTTTTTCATGCACCATTGATCAAACTAGTTACAGACATAACCAAGCGTCAAAGTATTATTGACCGAGCTGAATATGTTGAAGGATATGAAGGATTGAAGTGATTATTGATCAGAGGAGGTATTTTGAGCTTAGCTAAGATCTGAAAATTGGTAATCTTTGTTGTATTTGAATCAGATCACTATTGTATCAGTTTAACCATTGTTACAGCTAAATCTCTTAACCAAGTGGACTTAACAGTCTTATTTGTATTTCAATATGACATTCTATTAATGTTGATGGTTTTCTTTTTTACTCCATAGTGAATGTTGGTCAAGAGTTAACTATTAGTGATAAATCCTTTAACCAGATCACACCTTATAGTGTGCATTGTAACCTTTAACAAGGTTGGCTCCTAACCGAGCTCACTTCAGAAGAGTAAAATATTTTGGTTACCAGTCCTAGGTTGGTTTTCCCTTAGCGGGGTTTCCACGTTAAACTCCTTGTGTTATGTGTTATTTGATGTGATTGGATTGTTATTTTTACTTTACACATTTTATATTTGGATTAATCGGTAAACACAGTATTGAATTTATTGGTATTCAGTAAATGAGAAAAAGTCATAGTTGACAAGCTTACCGAGTTTATTATTTATTTGAAAAAGTTTGAATATATACATCTGGAAATGTGGGACTGTAGGATAATTGGAATTAAATAATTCACCCCTTCTCTCAGTTATCTAACAAACGATTTGTACCTAAACTAAAGATCTACAGTCAAAATTGCATTATTTATCAAAGGAAAAATTTGTTAGCCAACAATATTGTATTTAAATATTTTACCCTTCTATAAGACAACCTCAGGGTTTAGGGTTTGGGACTATGGGATCAAGCTTCCTAAGATGTACATACCTAAAAGAAGGGGGATGGTAAGGATAGGATTCTTGAATCCTTAATTCTAAATGTTTCTCCTTCTAAATTGAGCATTAGTTTTTGGGAAGGAAGGGTTGGATATCTAAGTTCAAGAGTCTAAAAAATGCATTACTAAAAAATAAGGTAGTCCAAAGATGAGAATCCTTGACCCACACATCCAAAGTCCCTTTCAAACTTGGTTTGCCTTACCTTATTTGTTAGTATATGTTGCAAGCCAATGTAATTGAGGGACCCCCAAGAAAGAGGGGTCTATGGATCTAGGTTTGGGGATCCAAAGATGATAAGAACCTAAAATTGGGAAGAACAAGGCTAGGTTCCTAGACCTAGAGTCTCAAAGAATTAGTAATAACTGACATATTTTGAACTTTGAATGCTAGGAAGGATTAGAAATGAACCACCTAAAGGAGTATTATTCTCTATGAATTATGTGACATAGGAATCAACTAAGGAATAAAGACCTTTATAACTTAATACTATCATTGCAAATTTACAAGAAAAACCCCTAATTCATAACCATACAACCCAAGGCATGTAGATAGAACACTAAAAATCCTTAATTGAAAAATCCTTGAGTTGAAATTTAGGGCATTAGACTCTAGGGTGCAAAAAAAAAATTACCAACAAAATTGAATAACCCTAAGCCACCTAGGGCATAGATTTTATGAGAAAATCATTTATTTATAAGCTAGGAATAGAAACTTTAAAATATAAAAGAAACAACAGTTAAGTGAAAAAAAAAAGACCAAAAACTTCAAGAAAGAAGAAACTAATTCTTACCTTCTTGAATTTATAGATGAGGAAACACACAAATTCACCAAAACATAGTGAGAGCACAATACTATCTCTTAAAAGTGTAATTGAACTAGTCATTTGGGAAGCTAGGTCGCACAAAATATTTTTCTTGTTTCAACACTTGGTGAGTAAAAATGAGCTTTGAAATGGCTTTTTATAGCCTGACAAACTAACTACATTAAATGCACTTGTCCTTTTCTACTGACAAGGGGAACTTAGGCATGCTATAGACTAGAACTTGAGGATCCCAAATACCTCAAAGAGCTCAAACAACTCTTTAGATGTTATAAAACCTTGAGGGCTAACAATTCAACCAAGGGACCAAAAACTAGAGGGAAGAATCCAAAGTCCTAGACTCAGAAGTACCCAACAAGGAACAAAGAAAATACAAGTTCAAAGGGGAAAAAAAGAGGGACCCATAATTTCCCAAGAAAAAATGTTAGGACATGTATGTAGGGCATAACATACTCATTGTAAGTAAACATCTTTTGTAAATACAACAAAACTTTTCCAATTTTTTGAACACTAATACTTTGAGCTTTGATGTAAATTGGAATTGCATTCAGTAAAAGAGGCAAATTTCTTTTATATTTTGTGTTGATTCAAGTTATCTTGTGGTGATATTCTTTGGAAATTTCTTATGAGTGGTGTTTTCTTATTGAAGAGGGATTTAGATTTGATCTTGTAAACTATGAGTTTCTTATTACATTTGAAACTAGTGTAGAATTCTCAAGTGAGGAGATAACTTGTAGACTTTGTGTTTCTCTTATTTTCTACATTTATGTTGTAAGGTGATAATAAATTGGAGACTTTGAGTGTCACGTATGTTTTATCTATGTTCCTAAATTCAAATACAAGTCATATAAGACTTTAAGGTTTTGAGAACTTATAAGTTAATGAAATTTTTTGGTACATTGAAGGTTATTCTTACAACTAATGTTTTATTTATCGAGATTATTGCTTCAACTAATACTTTGTAAGTTAATTACATCAGTGATTAAATTTTATATTATAAAATTAAAATATATTCTAAAATAATAGAATATGGTGAATGTCTTGCCACATGTTGCCTTAGTGTAAATAAAAGTATTTAGGTGTTTATTTGATTCTAGTATCAATAAAAAGGGAAATCCTTCTATTAGAAGTAGTTGAAATTTTATCTCACACACTATGGCCAAAACTAATATTTTGCAATTAATCCTAAAATTGTCAATTGAAAAATAATCACTCAACAAAATTTAAATCCATGTGTTTTCAATTGGTTGGTTGTGGAAAAGATAAGGTTGACAAGGAATGAAATTTTTTTATTTTGTCAAAATTGATGGGTTTTTTCTCTTATTTTCCCACTTCTTTCTATGCCACCATGGATGGGTTGGGTGATTGATTTTTTATGTCATCCTTTGAGACTTCTTGTGAAAGGTTGACAAAGGAATAGTCCAAAATGAAGCAAGGGCATTCTAGCATACTCAGTGAATCTGAATGGTGGTGTGTTGTTTTGGTTCTATGGTACTTGGTTGCATCTTTAACTGATGGTCTCAGTTATTGAAGGAAGCTCTATGAAACTTCTTGTGCTCGGTGGAACTTGTGCTTGGTGATGCATGTGTTTCTCGATGTTTCTTGGCTTGGTCAGTTGTTTCACTAGTGCTTGGTTGTTTCTCTAGTGCTCAGTAGTTCTGGTTTACTGACTAGAGTTATTGGAGATTTGGTTGGCCAACTTGGTGCATTTATTGTTGGTATCTTTTTTTGTATTCTCCTATGTATATCTTGAGGCTGACATGGAGAATTAAATGTTTGTAAGGCTATTTGTGAGCTGACTATTGTTGCATTTAATATTTGTTTGTAATAGGAGCCGACTTGGCTTAGGAGTTAATTATGTCATCCAACCGACTTGTGGCTGAAGATTAGTATTTAAGGAGTGTTTGGGTAGTTTTTTAGCATCAGATGGATAATATTGGAGGTGATTAGATCTGGATCCTATGAGATCTTGAAGATCATATTGTTATATGATAGTTTGTAATAGCAGAGCTAGTGGTTGCATGCTTGGAGACAAGGAAATTGCTTAGAGGCTTGCGAGCTCAAGTTTAGATCTGCCTTAGGGTTTCCATCAATTGTTGATTTGTTTCAGAGCTGGACTAGCTAGAGTTGGATTGGATCTTTGTTGATCTTATATAATTGTTTCTTGATTGTAATTGGCCCTAACCTGGAAGGCCTTATAGCTGGGCATGTTAATGGAAATCAGTTGAAAATAATTGTCTTGTTATGTTATTCCACATTGTGGTGTTTGGCTTCTTGTGAGGACTTTCTGTAGTGCCTCCATCATTTGACTCTTATCACAAGAATCCTGATAGTGTTGTTTTGACCTTCACACTCATTGAGTAAGATCTTATTGGTCCCATGTAAGGATGTACCTATGGTAGGATCTAATTTTAGAACATATTTATGATGCCTTGAGTGGCTTGGGGACATTATATGTGTTATTGAATTGTTTATTGATGTTATTAAGTGATCGAATAGTCAATATTGTGATGTACTCTTTGTCTTGCTTCTTTGTGCATGTGTTTACAATTCTAGGATGCTCTATGTTGTCAATAGGGTTAATTGTATTCATCCAATTTTATGTTAGCACAATGGAGCACCTATTTTGAGTTAATAGTATTGGAGTAAGGCACATTAAATAATAATAAGACAAGATGTATATTGTAATGAAGTTAAATGTTGCTTCCTTATGTATGTAATTTCTCATAGATAAATGCAGTAGGAAGGATGTGTAGAGTCATGAACTATGTAGGTAGAAATGCACACTTTAGATTTGTGAGATGTCTTAATTGGATATGTATGCTCGCATAAACTACCATTTAAGTTTATATCAGGTTGAGATGTGAACTTGTTGTAAGTCGAATTGTCAGGGCTCGATATTCCACCATTCATATACATTAAATTTACTCTTATAGTGATTTCATATCTTTGGCTTTATGTGATGATTTTTGTTATATGAATATGCAGATGATGATGTTAGGTATATCTTATTATGTGGATCCTGATTATATGATATAGAAAGATCATTGAATTTTGATGTAAATTGACTTATGAAATAAAAATTGAAATGAGTAGGATACTGATTGTCTTACAAATTGAGTATGCAAATGAATTAGGGTTAAATGAGAAAGTAGAAAATTAAGTTAAAGATTACATGTGATGTATATGGAAATGGAATTACTTATGTGTTTCAAAATCATGATGAAATCATGTAATGCAGTTGCTAGTACATGCATGTTTGTATGTTATCATGGATCTTGCACTGCTTTATTTATATATGTTTTTATTTTGTATATATTCATGAGATACTGATAATTTGAGTAAGTGTGCAGGTATATGGCCATGGATATAAGTCAGGGAAATAGGAATGGATCTAAGTGCTATCAGTTTGAAACCAAGGTCAGCTCTAAGAAGAGCACAACCTCATTGTAACATGTTCTGATTCATCAAAGTGATGCATGGGTGTATGTGGTTGATAATGTTGTAAATGTATGTTTAATTCTCTTTGTGAAAATATTAATGTAATCAGCCCACTAAGCATGCCTAGTGTATTTGTGATGTGTAAATTATGTGAGGTGTCACTTGACACCATTTTGGTGATGTGGCATGCTTGAGTGGATTATGGACCCCACCCTCTCCTTAGTTGGTTTTGAGTTTTCCTAAGCTAGGTAGGTGGGTTGAGGAACCAAGTTTTATGTTCCCAATAATTCATTTTCGGATGCAATGTTACCTGGGGTTTTTGGGAGGTTTTATGGAAACCCAGGGTGTAGTTTAGGTTGGATTTGGGTGCCCCAAGGCTAGCACATGGGCCTGGGGGCTTAATTATTCTATTCCCACCTTCCTAGGCCACCATTTGGTCTCTCTTAATGGGCCAATTTTGATATGTGCGAAAATGGGTAACGCTTCCTAGGTTGTCTCATCTTTTCTTGTGTGGAAATTCATCCCATTCCTTGAGTAAAGGGAAGTGTCACTTTGTCTAGAATTGAGAAACCTAGTTGGTTTTGGGGATGAGAGAAGAATGTTGGAAGGTTTTAGGGGAGAGAGACTTAGTAGTGCAGTCACTTGTTCATTTTTTTTTTTGGTCTAAGCTAGATTGGGAGAGTGAGAGGAAAACCGGAGGGAATTTTGGGCTGGAAAATTTGGAGAAGGTTAGCAAGTTTGGTGTAAGGAACAGCTCACCATCATCTCTTCAATTCAACCTTGGCTTAGAAGAAGGTTGGTGGTACCTATCTTGTAATTTTTGTTCATATGCTTTAATGGATGTGCTGGTATGTATGTATGTGTAAACTATTTCCTTGTGTTTAACCTTTGTTGTGTGTTTTCTTTTGAGATTTTGTCTTTTATCTTTGTTGTCTTCTTGGATTGTATCTTGTTTTGGGTGTGCAAGTTCAATCCTCATCCTTGGAAGGAAAGAAGGAGAACTTGGGGTGAAGGGCCTAAGTTAGGACCCCTTACGTTTGAGTGCATGGTGTATGGGCACCATGAGAACCTCTTGTGATGATGGGAGACATAAGGAAATTATTTTTGCTCAAGGATTGAGCTGTTTGTTTTGGAAGTGCCTTGTGAAGGCTGGTTTGGAAGTGCCTTGTGAAGGATTGTTACATATGTGAAAATGTTGTTTTTTTTCCATAAGAATGGTGTCTCCATAAGGGGAGCTCCCACCTTCACCCATTTATGGATTCAATATTAGAATCCTTTGTGCAAAGCCTAGGAAGGGAGTGTTTTTGCTTGTCTTGTTTCAGTTATGGTTAAGTGTGTTTGTATCTGGGGTATGACTATCACCCATCCATACCCTATTTCCCCAAGCTCAGGGGTGGCCATGTAATGGCCTTGGCTGGGAGGTGAGCCTCCATGGCCATGGGAAGAAATTCTTGTGTTTGCAAGTTGCTTACTTGGCTTGAAGAAGCAGTCTTAGTTGAAGCTTAAAGTTAAAGTTGAAGGTTGTAAAGATTGTGCAAGTGTGTATCTGGTTGTGAGTTCTTGCTCCATTACATTGTGCTCTATATCAAGAATTTTTATTTTTTATGAGCTGGAAATTTGACTGATTAATCCAATAGTTATTCTTGGAGTTTATGTCCATTTTATTGATCTCTTGGATCAGTCCTAAAGTCTATATTTATTATCTAAATGTTAAATTCAGTTCTCTATATAAATGTCAGTTAGATTTGACATGGACTGAGAATGTTAGTTCAATTTTAGTTGCTCTAAGAAGTTGAAAAGAACTGCATTTGGGAATTGCTTATTATATCAATTCTGAGTATTTGTATTATTGTAAGATGCTAAGAACAAAAAAGTATAAAAATCAGATTCTAAGCTATTTCATTTATTAGATTTCCTTGTTTGGAAAAGCTAAGATTATGTACCTATTTTATGTGATTCAAATGTTGTTAAAAGAATTCTTTAAGTTATTTCTATGTATTCTATTTTATTTGCATCTGTAAATTGAAACTAAAAAGGATCCTATATTCAAAATTGTCAATCAGATTTATTGCAAGAATTTCCTTACAATGGAACAATATGATTAATGTAGTTTGGAAACTTATACTTTTTTAGTATGTTCATTAACTTCTATTAAAGTTGAAAAAGAAACTTGTAAGCTCATATGCTATAGTTGAATGAAATATACATAATCAATATTAAAGCTAAATATTTGTATTTCACTTCAATATATGCTTACAAACTGTCAACTGAAACAGTTAATTTAGAAAGAGATAAATTCATAAATGTATAAAGTTGATCTAAATGATATTACATTAGAATGTTTCAGTACTGAACTAGTTCTCTGTTGTATTCAAAATTACATGTAAAGTTGTTTTAATGTGTATCCCTATAACCCAACGGTTATAGAAAGTAAATGTCGATTTAGCATGTGGCTAACCTGTATACATAACTATGATAGTAAATAGAATGATATCAGTACTTGTGTAAACAAACTTAGTGTTACCATGCTGGTATGATGTTTACAATATACATATACATCTTACATCTTACATAAAAATATGTATATCATAACATGCATAACGTTATACATTACCCTTTTAAACAGGGAGCGTATTTATTCCACAACTTTGAACTGCTAGCAGACCTATAACATTAAATGGAAAATATAATGTATACATTAATTGTTAGCAAACCTGTAACATTAAATGGGAAGATACAATGTATACATGCTATATGTTATACATAACAAGAATGTATAATACATAGTATATATACATCATGATATTAATCAGTGTATTCATTAAATGAAATAGATCTATTTATAATGTAATAATTATACATTATGTACTATACAATAGATTTTGTATAGTAAATAATAAATAATTTTATATTATATCACCATCGTATTACCGATGATAATATAATATCTATTATTATATATTATATACTATATGAGAAATACCATATAGCATATAATAAATAATAATATATTATATCATGTGATTTTTATTATATAGTATTTACCATACGATATACACCATATAGTATATATTAAATAATAATATAATATGTCTTATGCTCATTATTATATAGTATATACTATACGATATATACCGTATAGTATATAATGAATAATGATATGATTTATTTTGTTTATGTTATTATATATTATATACTATATGATATATATATCGCATAGCATATAATAAATAACATCATGTTAACCTATCGTAATATCAGTGAAATCTTTTAATACAATAGCATATATTATATGTTATATGATTAATATCGTATAACATATAACATATGGTATTATATTATGCATTTATCATAACTTAACAACAGTAAAATATGTATATATATATATATGATATTGCATTGCATGTTTGGGGACTGAAGCTCGTGAAACCCTCAGTGTTGTGTGCTCAAACCAGCGTTGTCGTGACTGTAAGTCACGACAGTGCCGAGGCACCATCATGGCTTAGAGACACGGTAGTGGCCACTGTCGTGACCAGGCCACGAGCGGCGAGTGGTGGGGGTTACAGTACATTAGCCCATTTTCATTTCCAAATAGTGTATAACAATTAATATGCTATACAATTCTTGGGTTTTCGACTGGTGCGGCCATTTTCATTAGGGTTTCAAACCCTTCCAAGCACCCAGTGGATACTCTATTTTAATAAATGAAAATTGTTCTCAAACAATGAAGCAAAATATATGTATACATATACTGGTATGACCTTATCATTAATGAGATTCAATAACATTTTCCATATTGAAAAATGGCATATGTTATATCAGCAAGATGTTATCAATCTGTGTAAATAGATCTAAATCTTTTGCATCAAAGATCAGATGCTAAACAAAGAGGGGTTAACCACTTCTTGATCGCTGTAGTGAGTGACTATCTAGAATAGAAAGAGGAGAATCTCTCATGAGATAAGAGATCTTGTGCTTACTCATGCTCTCTTAGTCTGGAGACAGGCTCAGCGTATGCAATGCTCCCACATCCTTCCACAAACCTGCAACCAAGAAGATAGAGAAGAGAAAGGAATTATGAGGAAGATTAGGGTTTTGGGTTAAGCTTAAAAGTGACACCCAACCCTAATTTTGAATTAGGGTTTGGGGAGTCAATATATTATTTTAATATTCTCCATGTTATGTTAATGCTTAATAACCCATTAGTATTATGGTTGCATTTTAAATGGTAAGTTTGAATTAACTATGCTAATATTTAAATTGTAATTAAGTGGAATATTAATCATTTATCCATTATGGTTTTGTTAATTTTATTAATCTCATTGTTATGGTGAAATATTTCCATCGCTTTAATTATTATCAAAGTCTAATATATCATAGTGTATTAATTAAATGGAGAGAATAAGATTTTTATAATTATGGCATTAAAATTAATTAATATTTGAGTGTAAATTATACACTAAAATCTAAGAGGTTATTCAATTGAAATCAATCATATCGAGTTATATAAATAATCTTTTAAAAGATTAATTAACCTCGTGTGCCTAGATATGATAGTTAAATAAATTATTAAATATAGTTTATTATAATTGGATTCTTTTCCTAATGTATAACCGAATTGATTTAGGCACCATTATGAAGTTAATTGAGTGATGCTAACTTAATTGATATCATAGTTGTTTATGGGGATAAACCTATCTTATTACGTATTTTAGAAAAAAAAAATTATGGTTGTGTTTTGTCTGTTTATTTTGGGCATTACACTTTCCTTAATTAGATCCTCCTTCCCCATACTGCATCACAAAATTTGTCAAAAGAATATCACCAAAGTCTCAGCATCACTTGTCACTACTCCCAAAGAAAAAATTAAAAAAATATAAACCCAATCCCAAATCCAGTGATTTTTCCAAAACAACTTCATCAAAGGAGTCTAATCCTAAGAAGGAGAGACCATAATGTGGATTTTGTAAGAAATAAGGCCATATTGAAGAGAATTGGTACAAAAATAAAAATCCATAAGTTAAAGGAGTTACTCAAGGAGCATAATATTTCACTACCCTCATATAGTTCTACTACCAAACATGAGAACAAGGTACATGAAGAAACTTCTCCTAGTTACAAGGGAAAGGTTCATGCCTGGATAACAACTCAAGTACCTAGGGACATTGGTTGGATCTTTTATTTTGGATCATTTGAACACATTTCTAGTTCACCTGACTACATGGTTCGAGGTTCTCTTCATGACCCACCATATGATCGGCTCTTGGTAGCAAGAAATCAACTTGTGAATGTTGTTTCAGTAGGTTATATTGATTTGGGTGGTGGAATATAGACCAATATTTTTTATGATCCCAAGATTACACACAATCATCTTTTACTTTATTAGCTAGCACAAGAGGCCAACATAGTGAATTTTACCTTAGAGGTAGAGTACATTTGTCAAGAGAATAGAAATCTTATTGTAATTGGTATGGTTGATCATCTACACAGGGTGTATACCTTTAATTTCATAGATGATGATGCTTATGTTCCCTAGATTCATCCATATAGTGTCAAGAATAACTCAATATTACTTGATGGTTTTGAGAATCTAATCCAAATTTCCCAATTACCTTCTATATAAGAGTTGATAGTTGTATGGTGGATATTTTGCAACTAATAGTTTTGGGATCAATTACAAAATGGTGCCATAGTGTGTGTGATATGATTTCTCCTAATTTTAAGGGAAGGCTCCCTCTGTCTATTTTTATTGAAAAAAAATAATACTAACTAGAACCTAAGATTGTATACTCTAAGCTAATCAATGGGCATTACACTCACCATATCCTATTTCTTCCTAATAGGTGTTCATCTTTTGTCTTATTCTCTTATTTCATAATACATGATTCTTTTCTATGATAAAATTTTAGGTACAATTTAACAAAGTCAATAAAAAGAAGCTCATAAAATATCAAAGTCTTTCCATGACTCCTTATGTGAATTCAATAATACAGATGAAACATACATGCAACTCAAAGTCTCCAAGATATACTTCAGCATACATGCATGAACATAAAAAATAAAAGAAGAACAAAGTTTACAAGTTGTTTCATTCCTTTAGCATACTACACTAATTTAAAACATGATAAGTAGCTCAAAATTGACAAGGTCAAGCTTGAAACCTAACTATAACTTTAAACAAAATAAATACCTCAAAGTATTTAAGATTGGGTTCAAAACCCATTTAGATAATAGAACAACATTCACAACCAACTCCAGATAATGTCATCACATGACAACTTGTTTCAACACAAAGTCTAAAAGAAACCTACCTCTTTTATTGATTGCAGTTTGATTTATATCTAAACATAAAAGTTTTAGAGCGCACACACAAATTGGAAAAAAAACATTTCATTTCCAAAAGATGTTTATTACAATAAGCCCTCTCCTATTTATACATAAGAATTTGAGAGAGAGAAAAGTGTAAAAACTAACTAACCATTGATGACTTATGCAACATTGCATGTCCTAGCCTATCTGACTTGTAATGTGATTACATGTAATTAAAAGTTACAACTTTGTATGTAAGGTGATCACATTTGATTACAAATTTTGACTGTACACATAGTTTGTCAAAATCAAATTATGTATTACATAGCTAAAAGAAAACTAAGTGTCTCACAAGACACAAATCTATTACATCATTCTTTGTTAAAGAGGTCTTCATGTCACAAGATGGTCTTCCTATTGCTAGATTACCAATGTTTATATTTTTTAGATATGTATATGGATTGAAGCATATTTAGAAAACACCTTTGCACTAGCTATATTTGCATATGAAATTCCCTTGAACACAAATCACATGAAAATATCATTCATAATGAGTCTTCATGTTGTTCTCTCACACTATTTTTACTATCACATAGCTTTGGAAAACACTTATTTATGCACTTTACAAGCCACTATTTCATACTTTACATGTTAATATCTTGATGCATATTAAAATCCATGATTAAAACCCCATAGATTTCTTACTATCTTGATCAATAACTCTAACACACTATATGTTTCTTTACAAACCTTTTGTTTTGTGCGGACATTTGGAATCTCTATTCTACACACAATAATTTGTTTCATGTCTTATAACTCTATCAAATGTCTTCTCTATACTAAAATTGTCATCATGCATTATTGGAGAACCTGTGACATTTTCTTCACACTAGAGGTGTTACAAAATAAGAGGAACATGTGTGCAATTAGTACTAATAAGTATAGGTCTAAAATGACACAAATGTGGGTTCACAAGTGAATTTTGGTTCTTGAGGACAGTATTACAAGTGAGGAATAAATACATATGTTTTAGAGCACACACAAATTGGAAAAAATTATTTCATATCCAAAAGATTTTTATTTACAATAAGCCATCTCCTATTGATACATACGAAGTTGAGAGAAAAAAAGTGTAAAAACTAAGTGTTGATGACTTACGCAACATTGCAAGTCCTAGCCTATCTAACTTGTAATGTGATTACATGTAATTACAAGTTACAAATTTGTATGTAACATGATCACATTTGATTACAACTTTTGACTTTACACATAGTTTGTAAAAACCAAATTATGTAGTACATAACTAAAAGAAAACTAAGTCTCTCACAAGACACAAATATATTACATCATTCTCTGTTAAAGAGGTCTTCATGTCAAAAGATGGTCTTCATGTTTCTAGATTACCAATGCTTGGATTTTTTAGATGTGTATATGGATGGAAGCATATTTACAAAACACCTTTTTAGTGGCTATATTTTCATATGAAAGTTCCTTGAACACAAATCACATGAAAATTTCATTCATAATGAGTCTTCATGTTGTTCTCGCACACTATTCTTACTAACCCATAGCTTTGGAAAATACTTATTTATGCACTTTACAAGCCACTATTTCATACTTTACATGTTACTTTCTTGATGCATATTAAAATCCATGATTAAAACCGCATAGATTTCTTACTATCTTGATCACTAACTCTAACACACTCTACATTTCTTTACAAACCTTATGTTTTTTGTGGACATTAGGAATCTCTATTCTACACACAATAATTTTTTTCATGTCTTATAACTTTATCAAACATCTTCTCTATATTAAAATTGTTATCATGCATTATTGGAGAACCTGTGACATTTTCTTCACACTAGAGGTGTTACAAAATAAGGTTGATGTCATAATTTATCATGAGGGAGGAACATGTGTGCAATTGGTACTAATAAGGGTAGGTCTAAAATGACACAAATTTGGGGTCACAAGTGAATTTTGGTTCTTGAGGACTATATTACAAGTGAGGAATAAATGCATATGTTCACTTGTCAGTAGGATAAACAAAACTATAATTATGAGTATGCAAAGAAAATGTGCAAGTTTTTTATTGTAACCAGGTTATAGAAACCTAATTACAAGTGAATGATAATTGACTTTGAGGTTTCATCCAAGTTTTAGAAGTCAAATTACAAGTGCAACAAGAATGAACTTGCAATTCATGTTGTAGGATTTAAAATTAAATTTGTAATGTAATACAACTTGCAATGACAACTTGTATTGCTACTTGCATTGCCAACCCAAAGTTTTGATTTGACAGGTTAAAGAGGTAAGTTCTTTATAATGTCAAGTCTTGTACCCTACATTGAAAGTTGTAATGTTGTGTAGGGGAACCCATGGCCTTCATCAACATATAGGATGTATAGGAATATTTTTTAGTTTTTATTTGTTGTAATAAGGTCCCATGGACTATTTTGATATATTTTGAATCATGTTGTAAGGCTTTCGTGCCAATTTACTTCTATGTAATCATTTAGGACCTAGTTAGTCAAACTATGGTCAAACCCTCTGAAGAGTGGGAATAGAGTGGAATTTTCATTTTTTCAGATTTTAAGCCATGTTTAGCATGATGGAATAGTTGTAGGTCCATAGGAAGTCATTACGCAATCAAATGGAAAAAACATGACAAAGTTGTAAAAGTTGCTTGAGCAACTTGTCTTCAAAATTGAACATGTTTTACCCCAATAGTCAACTAATATAAAAATCAGTTGGAATACATTGGGATCGATGTATTTTGGATATTCATGCCTCTTTGGGTAGAGGTATAGGAATTTTTTGAAGTTTTAAAGTTGATCTAATAAGAATTGCTCTGAATTTTCCTGGTTTTACATGGTTTTCTAGAAGCCAATCATTTTGTACAACATTGTATAGATTGGAAAGAGCCTAAAACCTTCATGTATTTTTAGATAATTAAATAAAATTTCTTGTAGTTTTGGTTTGACAATGATCCATTGAGTATTGAAGGAATTATAAGCAATTTTGTGTAAACTAGTCAAAAACCCTAACTAACTTGGGTTTTAACCTAAAAATGAACTTATCATGGAATTCCACTGGTAAAAAAATCTAATTCTTGGTGAAATGGAATAGGATTATGGAGGTTTCAGAGAAAGATAAAATGGTGGAGATGTTGTAAATTTGGCTGAGTAGGATATCATGGTGTTGTCATTATGGCAACATATATTCAATAGTAAGACAACATGATCCAAGGAGGAAGTTTTGGATAAGAACTTAAGAAAATTGTCTAAGTATAATAGTGTTTATCTGTCTACACAGAGACTATTTTGATCAAAAAAGTTAATAGAAGTATTTTCAGTGCATGCACACTTGATCACAACTTATATAAGGTATGTTGAAGCTACATCTAAGAGCGGAAGACTGTACAACATGTACGGACATAGATATTAATGTTTTATAGAAATAATGTTAAGCTGACCAGAACAGGGTAGTGATCAGTAAATGATTATTTTGAGTTAAGGGATTGTTTTTTTAATCAAAATAATGACTTTACTAATTAGGGATGACATCCTAGATGTTAACCCTAAGGCAGAAAGTGTTAATATTATGTTTTGGTAACATGGAAGCTGACTGGTAAGCTATATTTGAGATAGCTAGTATAGAAGGAAAGTTTTATGTAATGCAAAGTTGAAAGAAGATAATGTGAAGTTATAAGAAATATTTTAATTAATGTATTGATGTTGTATTATATGAAATCTAATATATGATCAGATCAGTGTGAACTGATAGCAAGTTTTGTGAAGAGCCCACAAGCTAGATCATAATATTGAAGATATTTAGCAATAGTAAAAGGTTTTTGTATTCTATCTTTTGTACTAAAGATTATTATTATATATTTCATGTTTGGGAAGTGGGATCATCTTGTATACATTCATATTTTTTAATACCAACTCCTAATAGGGTTGAGGCTTGTAACAAGGCCTAAAGTCCTCTAACAAGGACCAAGACACTATACGGATGTAATAGACTCCTAACAGGGTCAATATCTTTAACCAAATACTTTTGATTAGTGGATAAATTGTTGGTACCATCCCCACCAAGATTTTCACTTAGCCATGGTTTCCTTGAGAATAAACATGGTGTTATGATTTTCTTTATTTTATGGTTGTATTTTTTATTTAGTTTATTCAGTTTAGTTTCTTATGCAAGTTACAAGTTAATTACATATATATCCATAAGTGGGAAAAAGTTAAAGTTTGTGAAATGCTAATTACCCACCCCCCCCCCCCCCTCTCAGTATTTCCTATTTTCTAGCAATTGGTATCAGAGAACAATTACTCGAAGAAGGCCTAACAGCCTAAGTAAGATCTCTATGGATATAGATCAATTGTAGAAAAACCTAGAGGAAGCTCTTGAGAATATTGATATTCTTACTGAAGAAGGAGGTACTATGAAGAACAAATATGAAAGTGTAAAAGAATACATTGAGAAAATAAAATACAAGATAGAAGATCTTAAATCAAAGAAAGAACCTATAAATTAGATCAAGGATAGTGGTGAAGTTTCAAAACTAAAAAAGGAAAATGAGATCCTAAAGCATGAACTAAAGATTGTAGATCTAAAGTTAAGTATTGTAATGCCCTGCCAAGGAACCCATAAGGAATACGTAAAAATTTAAATAAAAGAAACTAATTTTTTTTAAACATTAGTAACACCTCATTGATTACATCTATAAATAAACATTTCCTTAAAGGTTCCCTTATTGATACTTTGACCAATATTAAAACCAATTGTATTAATGAACTAATTGAATTCATTTTTCCTTACACAACATTCACTAATCTAATACACTAAATACATTTATTCTTTCCTCTTTCATTGATTTCTCTATCAACTCATAAATACACTTTCCATTTCTTACAATCTTAAACCATCCACTGAATCATTTATAACATTGTAAACATCTAGTTATGGATTGAGATTTAAACCTATATTTTAATAACCTTTCATCATACATATAGGACCATATATTCAAGAGAATTAGAGAAGAATTTTCATCTTATTACTACTCACGGTAACATTGCATATTTTTGACCCCTTATTATTTTTCACCTAAAGACACCCTTCTACCCTTAACATAGATTTTCATCATACCACATATTGAAACAAGTTTCCTTTAAGAATTTTACATCCATTAGAACACTGCATCACAAAGGTTTGCATAGAACCTTAAGTAAACATGTATTGACTACTAATCTCTATTGAGCATTTAAGGTTGTCATTAGTATCAAAGAATAGTAAATAGGTCGGTCGGTTACTTATATTGAGATAGTCAATAACAAGAAGTAAAATAGAATAGTCGGTAAAGCCTTTACACCGAGCATCACATAGTTTACCGAGCACCAGTGACACTGACACCGACCGTCAGTAAACACCGAGCATCGCAGTATACACCAAACATATCATCCATTGTTTATTGATGATCATAGAAAATGGCATAGTAATCTGAAATGGCACATTATTCTATGCAAATGGTTATAACAAATCATAAAATGGTTTACCAAGATCGAGGAGCATTTATTGTAAATAGATACTCATTAAATGTAATGTTTATCTTATTGTAATAGTTGATCTAGGTTATTTTGCACTGTAGATCTTAGGGTTATGATTATTTTTGTAACCTAATTTTTGCTTGGGCCGCAAAATAAAACACTATATATTTTGCTTCTTCGCACCATTTTCATAGAGGTTGGTGAACTAATATATATGAATCAAGGAGCACTTGAAGACATTGCCTATCTTCAAGACAATGAGTTTACTGAGCAAAACAGAGCACAAAGGATATCAGATTGAGTAGAATCAGACAAGGCTACCGAGTAGAATAGAGCAGAGAACCATCATAGATAAGGTGATATTTTGATAAGCACTTATAGATCTATTTCAGACAATTGAGTTGTCAACTAGCAAATACTTGCCTATTACTTTCTGATAATTGTGATAGAGTTTTTTGATAAATCTCTTAACAGAGTAGACTTAACAGTCTTATGTAAATCTCTTAATCGAGTAAACACTTCATTAGTGTTGTTTAAATCATATAACTAGGTAGATCTAGCTAATCTAATATGTTACTCCTAATAGGGTAAGATCAGCAGAAGTGATCAAAACTTGTAGCCTTAACAAGAAAACCTTTTCTATCTGCAGTAGTGAAGAATTTGTGGGTGTCATCCCCACCACAGTTTTTACCTTCTTACAAGGGTTTTTGTGTTACCAAAATACTTGTGTTATGTGATTGTCATATTGATTTCATATTGTTTACTTTCTTAAGTTAACTAGATGATTTATTTATACAATTGTATTCAAGTTATTTTGATCAGTTATCATAGTATCCAGTTATAGATCAAAAAGGTTGTTACAAGTAAAGTTTTAAAGTCGCTGATTCACCCCTCACCTCTATTGAAGCTTTTCTTTGCAGGACCAAACTTGAATCAATAGATGGGCTTAATTATTAGGGTAGGCACTCAAGTTTGACAAGGAAAAAGTCCAATTAATGAGGATTGAAAAGAATCCTCCTTCTTCATTCAGCTCCACATCACTCAAGTGGGTGTTGCCTTATCTACACACTCATGACTCCTTTTTGATGAATAAAAGGCCTATAGATAGATTAGTGTGGAATAGTCTCCAAACCATTTTAGGTATCTTGTACCCCAATGAAACAAATTCTTATGCAATAGCCCTATTTGCATAGAATGAATATGAAGACTAGAATGGACCTCCTACTACTGCTATTACCAACATGAAAGGGAAAGGTATTTTATTTGAATGATTGATGTTGGGTTGAAAGGACCCTTGAAATACTCTTAGCCTCTCATAGACCAGTGCCTTATCCAATGGGTAGTAGAGTCAAATACCTCACTGCAACAAAAAGCTATGAAACAAGAAGATAGTACTTTCAAATATGGTGATGCCTTACATCAACCATACATCATTGATCAGACCATATATTATCAAACCACTTGTGTACCCAAATGTGTTATCACCCATTCAAAGGATTTTAACCCTCCCCTTAGAAGAGACCTATAAACAAGAAATACATTAACCAGCATCCACTAGAAGACAAGCATGAGACACCCTTGATACCTCAACTCATACACACCTAAAAATTGATCCTAGACCTAGCTGCTTCTGTGAAAACAACTCTATTGCAGACACATAGGAAATGCAAATAGAAAGGCTGAAACATCCTTGATGCTTCAATCAATAAGTCTAGAACCCAATTGGAGACAATCTAATAACAGCATAAATGTATTGAATCTCATACATAAGACATCTGTTACAATAAGTATTCTATTCTCCAAAACCAGAGAGGAAAGAGGGAACTCTTTATGCAGAGAAAAAGAAATATTTACAAGGTAGAATACTTGACCATCCAACCACTACAAAATCCAAAAATCCAACCATTTATACCACTAGCCATCTTGGAATCCAAAAATAATTTAGGATACAACAAGCTTCAGATAGCTAGGGCTAGGATTTCATCCACCAAACTAAACAAATCAATCAAAAATTTATTACAGGGATGGAAACCAAGAAACATAGAACAATCAGACACCATATTGATCTTCATTTATGATGAATCTCTAAAATTGTACTAAAGACCATGAATTTATCATGCATATCAATCTAATTGTACACCTGCAACATGCCTTAAGTAGGAAAACCCATCCCTTCATGGCACAAACCCCTCTGCAATCAATCATGAAACTCTAGACCACACTGCAACAGTCGGAAAAACCAATTCTACCAGATCTGGCCGCTTGATCAATAAAGTTTAGTCCTTTCTATCAGGTAAAACCCTCTACAAATTTGAATTTGAATTTCACCGGTCAGTTTCATAACGTCAATAGTGAATTGGTGGTCTATATTTAAAACTCGATCAACTTTAAGTCGTGACCGTCCAATCCCTCCTTTTCATGGGTCTTTTGTCTTAACTCAACAAATATCCCTGGGTTAACACTTAGTGAACACACGACAATGGTTTTCCTATTCACAGAATAAAATCTTAACCCAGCGTCTAACTCAGCGACTTAGTGATCAAAGGGAAACAACTAACCCTGGTCTTTATTTAGCGAACTGGTGACTGAAGGGTTTCGCCAGTTCACAGGATACCTTATCCCTCTGTCATTTTGTTTAGCAACAACATGAAATCTTGTTCACTGATTCACTAAACCCTTTAGAACCTCACCACTTTATTGCACGAATGAGCGAAGACCATTGAAAACTATCGGGCCACTATACAAATTTATCAGGACTGCCAAACCTTTAGACCCCTGCCTGGGCCCACTTTATGCCACTTGTCAACAAGCCATTCTTGCTCATGCTCAGTCATCTCTAACACAGGATCCACTCTCTATAAGCCTTCAAATTAGACAGCAGGCACAAGATCTCATGGCTCTGACACTACCCATGAGATCATACGCCAACCGTTGATTCCATCCTCATCACCAACTTTTTTGACAATGACCCCACCCTGCTTTATCATCCACGTCGCCCAATGAGGAGATGCCATTTGTGTACATGTAGCAATGGACCTGCCATATTTTATCACTTTTGAAAAATGTGAAATCAATGGTCGGCACAAAATCTCAAACCTCTGACACATCTCATAAGAACTTACGCCTGTCATTGATTCACTGCAAGTGTCAGGACCCTCTAACAAGTTTGAAAACTAGGTTCCATTGACAACAGCTAGAAAATTACCCCATGGACCAATTATAGTTTTCCAACTATGCTCACGTGTCACTTTGGACCCACCATTTATACTAACCCAGACACCTAGAGGATCAGACGGATGGCACATGATCTCAAGGGCTCAAAAGATTCTATGAGATCATGCGCCCATCGTAGATTTAGAATATGTTGTCGATGATGTAAAGCCCTACCCCACCGTGCTGCATAGGATACCTTGAGGAATGAGAGACCACCACATCACAAAATTTGGCAAACAAAAAAACCACTTTTTCATTTATTCTGACAACCCTGCCACTTCATTATTTCCTTTGGCCAATAGGGAAACACCACCTGTGCTTATGTGGTAGTGGACCTGCCTGCATTGAAAGGTTACATCATGAAAAGGAATCAATGATCATCATAAGATCGTAAGTCTCTGATAAAACCCTTGTGAACTTACGACAACCGTAGGATTAAGATGGTGTCAGAGAGACTGGGCCCGAGAAATAAAACAAGCTGAAACATTAGGAAATATTAAGGCACTGACTTAGGAAAAATATTTCGCTAAGACTTAGGAAAAATTAAAACACTGCCGGGCTCATAGACTTAGGAAACATTTAAATGGGGACCGACCCAAAATATAAATCATGTTCATTTTAGGAATTTTAAGTGACCCAAAAAGTAACTTAAAATTAGAACAGGGCCTAGGTAGACTTAGAGTATTTCATTACAACGGCTAGTTTTTTGAATTTTTGCAAGGGTTTCAAAGCCAGAGACACAAAAATGACTACAGGGACCAGAAGAAACATGCTACAGCCATGAAAATTTTTGCAGGGGTAGACCATTTTCTAATGAATTTAGTTGTGACATGAAAATGGGCTAACAGTGGCTCTGTCTGGGGATGCATGCCTCTTGCAAGCATGGAAAGAATTCAGATCTCTGGGAGAAGCAAACCAATCCACAAAACTTTGACGAACAACTTATTGAAAACAAGAAAACTACTCCTATTATGTACAAACCATGGCCCTGAACCACTAGTAACTTTCAAAACTTCTTACCTCTATCATATACCTAATTTTCATTCCTTTCTTCTTGAGGTAAGCTAGATATTTTATTCCCATTTGTTTCACCAAACATATCAACACTTTTAATCAATCCATCAGGCAAAACAAAAATTTGTCTACATTCTCATAGTGCATGTAAAAACCTGAAGCATTTTCATCATCTTGCTCACTATGAAAGTAAGACTCAACATGCTCATGAATGTAATCATCAAACTGAAACTGATCCTTATCTACTGATTCATGTATGCCATCAATCTGAAATGCAAAAGTCACATACTTTACTTGATAAAAGTCTTCATTCATACCTTGACTATGCATATCCTCAGGTGTAGCTAGTTGGAGTTCAAAAGGATAATCAGGTTTATACTTACACATGTCATCATTATCAAATTTTGTAGCATTTGAAACCTCCATGTGTTCTTCAAACAATGGATTGATAACTCCATGCAATACACCTTGTTGAACATTATGACAAAAAATTGGATGATCATCATCATAGTCCTCATCATATAAATTATTAGAAAACACTTTAAACTCACTACCCATTTCATCTCCATGGAGATTCTCAGCATATGAAGAAAAATCAGAACTATATGAAGATTCATAGTCAACATCACCTACCAAGCATATAGTGTCCATAATTATATCTTCTTCATTATCTTGTTTAGGAAAACCATCATAGCAAAACCATGATTCACTCCTAAGCCCTCTACTATATGCTACAACCTCGTTATCCAATGCAGGACCATTAGATAACCTTTTACTCAAATCTTCATGTTCATCCTCGCTAATATCACATTGAATTACCATTTTCTTATCTTCAAACTTTGAGGACAAATCACTCTCACCATCCTCATACTCAAACTAATTTGTATAATGTACAAATTGAAATGCACTATCACTATTAGATTCAGAAAATGAAAACATACCTTGACTATCAAAGGAATGTTCACTTCCATCATTACTTTCTTCCTCCCATGTTGCATCTAACTCATATGAAGACACCTCAACATCACTGCCTTCAACACTCTCACTTGAGTAACCACTTTCAGCACTATGTTCCTCTAACTGTGACTAATATATCTATGAATCACATTCCTCACCTTGTATATCAAATTTGAACTCATCATCAGAGACATAACTTTTAGCCTCTTCATTTGTATAACACTAAGATATAGAAGCAGCAACCTCATGTCTAGGAACATTAGCAAAATCATGCTCATAATCAAAATCACAAGAATTGACTGCAGTGGCAAATTTACAACTCAAAACACCATCACACTACTCAATTCTACCAAGGTCTAGAATATATCTTACTATTGTAGCATCCTAAACACATGCCTCATCAGTAGCAAAAGACTCAACAACATTTATACACATATCCTAATTTGACATTTCAACTTGATTACAAACTACAGCAGAAGTGTTGATACATTGACTTGGAATTGTGGTATCAACACTACAATCTTCTTTTCTTTCATATTCATTATACCAGCATACATTCATGGTAAAATAAACTCTGGTCAATCCATATTTCAAATTGTTTTCAATGTCCATCGCAATTATAAATGTCTGATATAATGACTTAGGTTCTTTATCCCTCAGCAAGTAGTTCATTTTCTTACCAAATGCATCAAAGTGGACATTCATACATACTTGATCATTGGGTCTATAACTCTCAGGGATTTCATTCAATACTCTTGCAAATCTGATATTGAATTGAGGGACGAGTTCATCACTCTCAATATGAATCTTTAAAAACTTATCATAAGAATCAGATATGCTTACCCTTTCTCCAAATTGCTCCATGAAGGCTGAATGCATCTCACTCCAAGATGAAATAGAGCATGCTGGTAGAAAAGAGAACCAATTTCTAGCATCACCTTCTAAAGTTTGAACAAACAATTTCATCCATAGGTCTTCATGGAAAACATCAAAATCACACATCAAATCAGCAAAGCATTGAACATGCTTCCTTGTTGACTAATATTGGTCCCTATCATACTTTGGTAAATATCCCCTGATTCCATCAGGGATCTTATTAGGGAAACTAGATATGCCAACATAACAAAATGGCACATATCCTTTGACAAAAGAAACCCTTTGAGCATCCATCACTAGCTGCAGCTTTTTCACACCCACTTGAAAATCTTCAAGACCAATGACAGGAAATCTATACTTGAAATTAACCTTCTTTTGTCACTGAACCATTCCTACATACTCCACACTTATATGTCCTTTCTTTAATGACAAAACCATTTGATAAGGACCATGAAAATACGCAAAATATTGAATGGGGAATACCTGGAAACCTTTGTTGATTATTGTTGTTCTCTTCACATTTGACTGAAATTTGAAACAAGGTTACACATCTCAGGTTCGTTCTAGGACAGAGTCACCACCCCCTTTCAGAGGACACAAATTTTCACTGATCTCCTTTGAAACACCAAATTTATGGGCATTCCTCACAACAGAGTCACATATAATAATTTTAAAAGTTTACAACAACAAATCCAGGTAATACATTCACAGACCTAAAAACAACTTTTAGATTATGATATTTATGAGACTCTTCCCCAAAATTAATATAGCAAGACTCTGGGATACTCTTAATGGTAACTTTATTTTATCTCCCCAGTAGAGTCACCAATTTGTTGGAGCTTTTCTTTACAGGACCAAACTTGAATCAATAGATGGGCTTAATTATTAGGGTAGGCACTCAAGTTTGACAAGGAAAAAGTCCAATTGATGACGATTGAAAAGAATCCTCCTTCTTTGAGCTCCACATCACTTAGGTGGGTGTTGCCTTATTTGCACACTCATGACTCATTTTTGATGAATAAAAGGCCTGCAGATAGATTAGTGTGGAATCATCTTCAAACCCTTTTAGGTATCCTGTACCCCAATGAAACAAATTCTTATGCAATAGAATGAATCTGAAGACTAGAATGGACCTCCTACTACTGCTATTATCAACATGAAAGGGAAAGGTATTTGATTTGAATGATTTATGTTGGGTTGAAAGGACCCTTGAAATACTCTTAGCCTCTCATAGACCAGTGCCTTATCCAATGGATAGCAAAGTCAAATACCTCACTGCAATAGAAAGATATGAAACAAGAAGATAGTACATTCAAATATGGTGATGCCTTACATCAACCATACATCATTGATCAGACCATATATTATCAAACCACTTGTGTACCCAAATGTGTTATCACCCATTCAAAGGATTTTAACCCTCCCCTTAGAAGAGACCTATAAACAAGCAATACATTAACCAGCATCCACTGGAAGACAAGCATTAGACACCCTTGATACCTCAACTCATACACACCTAAAAACTAGTCCTAGACCTAGCTACTTCTGTGAAAACAACTCTATTGCAGACACATAGGAAATGCAAATAGAAAGGCTGAAACATCCTTGATGCTTTAATCAATAAGTCTAGAACCCAATTGGAGACAATCTGGTAATAGCATAAATATATTGAATCTCATACATAAGACATCTGTTACAATAAGTATTCTATTCTCCAAAACTAGAGAGGAAAGAGGGAACTCTATATGCAGAGAAAAAGAAATATTTACAAGGTAGAATACTTGACCATCCAACCACTACAAAATCCAAAAATCCAACCATTTATACCACTAGCCATCTTGGAATCCCAAAAGAATTCAGGATGCAACAAGCTTCAGATAGCTAGGGCTAGGGTTTCACCCACCAAACTAAACAAATCAATCAAAAATTTATTACAGGGATGGAAACCAAGAAACATAGAACAATTAGACACCAGATTGATCTTCCTTTATGATGAATCTTTGAAATTGTACCAAAGACCATGAATTTATCATGCATATTAGTCTAATTGTATGCCTGCAACATGCCTTGAGTAGGAAAACCCATCCCTTCATGGCACAAACCCCTCTGCAATCAATCATGAAACTCTGGACCACACTGCAATAGTCGGCAAAACCAATTCTACCAGATCCAGCCGCTTGATCAATAAATTTTAGTCCTTTCTGTCATGGAAAACCCTCTACAAATTTGAATTTGAATTTCAATGGTCAATTTTATAACGTCAGTAGTGAATCAACGGTCTATATTGAAAACTCGATCAACTTTAAGTCGTGACCGTCCAATCCCTCCTTTTCATGGGTCTTTTGTCTTAACTCAACAAATATCCCTAGGTTAACACTTAGCAAACACATGAAAATGGTTTTCCTATTTACAGAATAAAATCTTAACCCACCATCTAACTCAGTGACTTAGCGATCAAAGGGAAACAACTAACCCTGGCCTTTATTTAGCGAACTAGTGACTGAAGGGTTTTGCCAGTTCACGGATACCTTATCCCTCTGTCATTTTGTTTAGAGACAATGCGAATGCTTGTTCACTGATTTGCTAAACCCTTTAGAACCTCACCACTTTATTGCGCGAATGAGAAAAGACCATTGAAAACTATCGAGCCGCTAAATAAATTTATCAAGACTGCCAAACCTTTAGACCCCCACCTGGGGCCCGCTTTATGCCACTTGTCAGCAAGCCATTAGCTACTCATGCTCAGTCATCTCTAACATAGGACCTAATCTCTATAAGCCTTCAAATCATATGGCGGGTGCAAGATCTCATGGCTCTAACACTACCCATGAGATCATACGCCAACCGTTGATTCCGTCCTCGTCACCAACTTTTCTGACAATGACCCCACCCTGCTTTATCATCCACGTTGACCAATGAGGAGATGCCATTTATGTACATGTAGCAGTGGACCCGCCATATTTTATCACTTTTGAAAAAGGTGAAATCAATGGTCAGCACAAAATCTCAAACCTCTGACATGTCTCATAAGAATTTACGCCCGTCGTTGATTCACTGCAAGTGTCAGGACCCTCTGACAAGTTTGAAAACTAGGTCCCACTGACAATAGCCAGAAAATTACCCCATGGACCAATCACAGTTTTCCAACTATGCTCATGTGTCACTTTGGACCCACTGTTTATACTAACCCAGACACCTGGAGGATCAGACAGATGGCGCATGATCTCAAGGGCTCAAAAGATTCTATGAGATCATGCACCCACCATAGATTTAGAATCTATTGTCGATGATGTACAGCCCTACCCCACCATGCTGCATAGGATACCTTGACGAATGAGAGACCGCCATATCACAAAATTTGACAAATGGACAAACCACTTTTTCATTTATTCTGACAACCCTGCCACTTCATTATTTCCTTCGGCCAATAGGGAAACGCCACCTGTGCTTATGTGGCAGTGGACCTGCCTGCATTGAAAGGTTATGTCATGAAAAGGAATCAACAGTCATCGTAAGATTGCAAGCCTCTGACAAAACCCTTGTGAACTTATGACAATCGTAGGATTAAGATGGTGTCAGAGAGACTAGGCCTAGGAAATAAAACAAGCTAAAACATTAGGAAATATTAAGGCACTGACTTAGGAAAAATATTTCGCCAAGACTTAGGAAAAATTAAAACACCACTGGGCTTGTAGACTTAGGAAACATTTAAATGGGGACCAACCCAAAATATAAAGCATGTGCATTTTAGGAATTTTAAGTGACCCAAAAAGTAACTTAAAATTAGAACAGGGCCTGGGTAGACTTAGAGTATTTCATTACAACGGCTAGTTTTTTGAATTTTTGCAAGGGTTTCAAAGCGAGAGACACAAAAATGACTGCAGGGACCAGAAGAAACATGCTATAGCCATGAAAATTTTTGCAGGGGTAGACCATTTTCTAAGGAATTTAGCTGTGACATGAAAATGGGCTAACACCCTCTCAGTACCTATCTCTCCTAATTCCAACATTGACAAACATTACTTTCAACTTTAAAACTCACAAGAGCGATAGGATAGGAATCACTTAAACATAATCCTTAATTGATTTACCAATATTCAATCCCCTTTTGAAATTCCTAAAACTACCCTTCCCAAATATATAACTTCTTTCTTATAATTTGCAGTTATAATTACAATTATAATAGAAATTAATACCCATGGCTCGAAGGCATACTAAGAGATACTTCCATCAAGATGCCCCAAGGGATACATCTTTCTAACAAAAGATAGAGATACATGATTCAATAAAATAAATCTTCACCATTGAACAATTCAAAATCCAAGCCATGACTCGAACCACGAATAGTACCTTGAAAGATATTTTCCACCCAACCATGTGAAACTGGTAAAGTTCCACCCCCCGTGCTAGGAGATAGAACCAAGGTAGTCTCAAGACCTTAAGGAAATCTACGACTCAAAACACAAAGTCCAAAACTCAAAAGAGAAAGAGTAAAGCATGTAAGATATCATCTTACTATAACACTGAGGTCAAGGTTCTAGGATACCACCTAAGTGAGTATGATCACACTACCTATATATTGGGATCCTCCCTGGAAACCATGTAACTCTGGTACCCCCTTTCTAAGTAGGGATCCTCCTTGGAAATTCTCTCTGGTCCTAATACGCCAATTAGGTTTGTGTGGCCATTATTAAATTTTCTTTCATTATCTTTTGAATCCCCCCTTCCCTGGTTAATTATTTTAGGTTATCACTTTTTACAAACCCACCCATAGGATCATCTGGCAACCACTTTAGGGTTCCAACACCTATGGTGAGCCATTCACCTAGGGTTCCTAGTCCCTTACCCCATCACAAGAAAAAGATACAAGATAACACTTCTAAGTCCTAATTCATAGGTTTAGGAAACTTCCCTGCGCACTCAGGTCCTCAGAGTGAATCCTAACCTTAGCCATACACATAACAAGAAACATAGAAAGAATGTCCATCACATGACACCTCAATAAAATCATAGAACTTTCCACATGCATAATTACAACTTTCAACTACTTATTTATAGGTCTAGGAAACCCTCCCATGCACACAGGCCACCGAGATGAGTACTAGCCTCATAAACTAAGCTCAAGTATATGCCAAGTGAAGAAACATCATAAGTACACCATATAACATTAAAAAAACAAGTAATGAACATACATAGATGACAAAAATTTCCACATGCATTAACACAACATTATGATAAATGTAAATTGATAAAATGAACATTAAGAGAGGTACAAAGATGGAGAGAAAGGCCAGGATCAAGGTTGGAAGATACAGACCAAACCCCAAGCTAAACAGGTACCCAACACTGAAATCCATGACTCCAAAGTTTCCAAAATAGGTCCAAATAGAACATAAAAGTAATACAAGTTATAAAATAATAAATATTGATGGAGAAATGAATGTACTATAAACTAATGAATCAAGGGAGAAGATAAAGTAATCTTGTGTTAGAAAGGTGGCAAGATATTACATATTTTAAGTTTTGATGAATCTTCTCTTGTAGGTTGGTTGAAAGAGGGATATAAATCAAGAGAGATTTAAAATAAAGTTTTAGATGTGTCCTAGTGGTTTGAATCATAAGGTACCCTTTATCTATGTGAGTATAGATATTATCTTAGAGATCTATGCATGACTGATTCTAGAAACATATATATGACTCTCATAAAAATATAGTCTCGGTGCGGTGAGCATAACATTTTTTGAACCGTTGGATTTTTCTAATTTTCACATATGTTGGACAAACCCTAATGGTGCACATTCTCACTGGAGAGATTTTCATAATAAGGCCATGTTAAAAAGTTATTCACAACAGAGTACGGGTATAGGAAAATAAACTAGAATACTTTGTCTGTTTCTAATTAACATATTTGTTTTCATTATCATCCTAATTACAAATCATTTCAAAAAATAAACTTTGCATACCATATGAACAATATAAATATTTAATAACACACACATATACACAGATAAATATTCCAAATTATAATTATATAATCAATCATAGACTTCCAAGAATAAATTTGAATTAGAAATCTCATAGACATATTTTTATAAACACTTCCCGTATGCAATATTTTTTTTTAATAGCCAAATAACAATATAATTATTCATATAACTATAGTAGATTTAAAAAACACATGAATAAATTTTATATTTAATAAAAAACACATACACACACAAGCCTATAGGCAAGAAGGTGATTCTTCCTGGTTCCAGATCCTACCTGGAGCCTTGCAGAGAATCCTTCCAAGGTTTGAACACAACACAACAAACTTTCAAGCTTTGAGTGACGATTTCCTTTCGGGATAATCTTCCTCAATCCTTCTAAGATCAATTCATCTTTCCTTCTCTAAGGATCTCCACAAACACCTCACAACTAGAGCCACCAAAATGCAAATACAACAAAACCCTAAAATTAATCACTTCCAAATTTTCCCTAATTTTCTTCCAATCTTTCTCCCCTTCAAAAATGCCTCTCCTCTGAATAATTTAATGAAAACTATATGGTTGGAGGAGTTGCGTTAAGGTAAGAAACTTCTCCAACTACTATAGTTGGTTGCATTAAATTAAATAATCCTCGTAACATTTATAAAAGATTTTTATTATTTAATTAACTTATTCACCAAAACAAGACCTTGACAAGAAAAGGAACACAAGAGTTCTCAAATAACTCACATAGCCCAATCGGAAACAAACTAGCCTAAATTGTAGGAGGTCTCGGGTTCAAATATCCTAGGTAGTTAGTTTTACTGAAAGGAGCCTTATTTTACTTAATTATTATTTTTATTTAATAATCACTATTTAAATATTAAAGGTATAATTATAATTACAAGCAAAATACCACATAGTTTATAATATTTATATATGCATAGGTATATATGTGTGCACCCCCATATATACATATACATATATAATATACATCTGGTTATAATATAGATATAAGTACAAATATATGTGTGTGTGTGTGTGTGTGTGTGTGTGTGTGTATATATATATATAAGGTAGAGAAGTATAATGCTTTAACATACATAAAGAAATACAGAAACATAACCCAAAATATAAATCTCCAAAATAAAAAAAATCATAACACTAGTCAATACCCCAACTAAGGTGACTCCCTAAATAGGAACCTAAGTCAATAGGGAATCCTTGAGAGTAACTTGGTAAAATCTCCACACAACAACAGTTCAAGGATTTTGAAGGCACGCTCAGACCTATGTAGCTAGGTGAAGTCGATGTTTGGTACCTGCATCCTACAACACCAACCGAGTACACCCACATGTATACATATATATATGCACAAACCATGGAAAATAAGGAGGGAGAGTGCGAAATTGTGTGGATCTCCTGTAGGAGTAACTACGACTATCTCTCCTCATCCTACACTCACATCAAAAAATGTAGTCAAAAAAGTATAAATGGATCTATATGGTTAGCTCTAGAATAATCATTACTCCATATTGTATAGCAAGAATGAATCATAATATAATCATGTAAATTTAAATCATTTACTAACTTTCATAAATTGGTTTTATCATCAAACATGTATTCACAATGTCTCATTGTCTAAACAAAATAAATAATTCATATAATCCTTAATACTCAAAGTAGTAATCATGTCTAGTCTCGAGTATAAGTAGCATCATTAGAGTTGGTAACACATTTAACCCTTAAGTGGTTATAACCAATTAACCTATGATAATCATAAACATAGATAATGGGTATCTCACAAAGAAACATATAGATCTATCAGGTGATCCCATCACATCAAGGTCCTAAAATATCTCAAACACATAAGAAGATATAAAGGGACATACTTATACAATATTTATCATTTCCTAAATTAGAATGTGAAGTTATAGTGGTTGGAAGGGAGTTGGGGTAATAAAACACCTCAAGAAGGATCATTCTCTTATAAAAATAACTATACAATCACATATAACACTTCCTAACTTCTAGTGAGCATAACCTGGGCCTGCTAGGGTTGGAGGTGCATTACAAGTTTGAAAGATGATAATAGAAAAATTGAATCAAATCTGAAGTCTGGAAATATAGATCTAAGGTCTAAACTTACCAAAGTAACATCTGAATTTGAGACTAAAAAGTTGAAGTATGCTAAACTTGAAAAGTACAATACAATTGTGAAAGGATAACTGACTCAATCCAAGCAACATCTTGAGAAACTGTATTCTGGCAGTGAAAAGATTGATGAACAAATTTCTTATCAGAAAGCTTCTTATGATAAAACTAGTTTTGGATACTTCAAAGAAAAATTATCAAAGAAGATTGAAGAATTTAAAGAACTAGATCTATAAATTGAACAACCTAAGAATAAAGAAGAAGAAGAAAAACATAACAAATTTGAGTCTAGTCAATCTGCAGATGTACCTAAACATCCTAAGAAAGATGGATCACCTAAAGAAATGTGAAGTGAATTCAAAGGTAGATGTTTTACATGTAATTCATTTGGACACATGAAAATAGATTGTACATGTAAGCAATTCAAACCTATCTTTGGTTATTGTTATAATTGTCATGGTTTTGGTGATAGAGCTATTGATTGTAATAAACCTAGATCTAATAATAAAGATAATAATAGAATTTTTAGAAATACTAACCCTGCACATAAAAGACCTACTAGAGCAACAAACAATATAATAAATGGAGTTGTGTGTTATAGATGTAACAATTTTGGACATATTGCCAGAAATTGCAGATCACAGATTAGTCAGTCATGACAGAGATATCAAAACAATATCATAGTTTGTCAGATTTTTAATAACATGGGTCACATAGAAAGATATTGTAGAATGAACAATATGAGGAATCCTAATCCTAGAAGAAATGTGAACTACACTAGAAGAAATATGGATATCAACAGCAGTCAAAAGGGAAACAATAGTAACATGGAAGAAGTTATATTTGTCAAAGCTATAGATCAAGAAAGTGCATCCATAATATCGTGAAGTCAATCAGGTGAAGCATTTGAGAGTAATTTGGAATCAATTTTGAACCCATATCAAACTGATTAGGCATCAAATTTCATTAATTTAGCATTAGATTAAGCACCAAAATAGCATAGCGCTTAGCATAATTTGAATCAAGTATTGCGAAGTTAATATGTGATAGAAGGTGATGTAAGGAACCTATGGTTAAGAGCACATGTAATTTCAAGCATGTATGAGATCACACAAAGTGAAAGAAGTTTGCAGATAACCAAGAACAACTTTTTGGCATGAATACAATTATGCAATTAATGTGACGACAATTTGTTAAAGGATTTGATAGATAAAATCAGATTATTGACATCATTTGATCATTCATGAGTTTACAAGAGTTTTAGAGAGCTAATCAGTGAAGATTGAAAATAGTTTGAAAGATTTGGAGACACATTTTCACCAAATCTACATGAAAGCCCTAAATTTCAATTGCAAGGTATTTTAATAATTTTTTACTATTAGAGAAGTTATTTTTAATTGCAATCATGGATTTATCCCTAGTTCATAACATTAAGGACACACCTAGACCTAAGGTGAGAAGGGAACCAATAGAATCTTTGTGCAGAGTGAACCTAACTTGTTTGAAACAAGCATAGACATTCAAACATTAGTTATTCAAATCCTAACAACATATTCCTAACATATAGAAAATAAATATTTGCAAGGATATTCAAATAGAGCTAAAACAGGAGCACCTTGTCACCGTTTGATTTGCTCTCTCTTTAGGGATGTGGGTGTGCTCTCAAAACACATGGAGAATATCCCTAATGATGATTAGGTAGGATTAGGATGGATTAGGGACCAAAAGGAAAGAGGATACGTGGGTCTCTTTATGAGGCTGTAAGAGGCCTTAAAGAGTGTATAAGGAGCTATTAATGAGTTTGTAAGGTTCATTAATGGAAGGGTTTGACCAAATGTCAAAGAGGATTTGATTAGGCTAGGAAATGTAGGAAACACCTCCTAAATGGGTTTAGGAAAGGTTTAGGAAAGTTTAGGAAAGATTGGAAGGGTTTAGGATAGTCTAGAAGATTCTAGGTTTTTGAGGCTTTAAATCAATATTTCATTTATTTAGGGAATGTGACATCATTTATCAAATATTGATTCAATAAATGGGAGAAAATCACTCAAATTTGATTTAAATAGCTTGGGGAGGGATTCTTTAATTAAATGTGTTTAATTAAAATAGGAGTAATTAATGGCATAAAAATAAATTAATTAATTAATTAACAAATGATGATGTCATCAGGGTTTTTCAAAAAATAAAAATACTTTTATTTACCAAAGGATTTTTAGGTGTTTACATTTTTCCCCTCTTTGATGCAATTCTGCAAGTGGCGTGTTGTCAAGGACAAGAAAATAAGATGCCCCAGGCTAGAATTTTGAAGAAAAGGGGATGGAAGAAAGGAGGAAAATGGGGATAAACAAACGTCCTTCCAAGAGAAAAGATGCATGAATGTAATATGATGTGAGATGTAGGATGAAGCTATATGAAGATGCAAGATGCAAGATTAATCTATATGATGCTAGATGGGGGATTTAGGGAGCTCCATGCATTGGATATTTTTTAGAGCACAACCTAGTTTGATATAGCAATGCCAGAGACCTGCCAAGGTTATGAAAGAACACAAGGCCTTGTCACCAGCATCGCATAGGATTGAACAAAAAGACAAGTACGCAAAAGGGTTTCCCCAGCATCACACATGAAACCCAAAGGAGGCATAGCAGAAATTATGCTAGAGAAACCACAAACACATGACTAACTCATAGGAAGAATAAAAAGATCAAAAGACCTTGCCCCAGATTGTCCTCATTCGTAGCACACCATGATATAAAGGATCATGGCAACTTTGAGGAGAGGAACAATGAGAAGCTATAAAAGATAAAAAAGACCCAAAGGATAAAATCCAAGGTCAAAATGATAACTCCAAAAGAAATCCTTTTCCAAGGAGAGAGACTGATGGTTGATTGATGGGGGAGATTAGGTCTGAACATGGAGAAGGATACATCATCATGGACCTAGTTTGATTTCTTAGGTCAGACAATATAGAAGGATACATCTAAGTGGACCTGTGATTAGGCTTAGGCTAGGAAATCTAGAAGGATACATCTATGTGGACCCATGTGGATGGGGAGAATGTTGTGTTTCTGATTGGAAAATGATGAGGTTCAAAGATAGTCGTGGTGATCAAGGATAGTCGACAAAAGATGTTAAAGTGCAAGCTGGATAGGACAAGTTATCTAATCAAGTGTTGTTGTAGGACTGATGAGGATATGTAAAAAGGATGATGATGATATGTACAAAGGATGGGGAGATATGTATGAGAGAGCTCAAAAGATAAGAATAGGTCCAAAGGAACCAATGAAATAATAATTATCTCACAAAACCTTTTGTCATAGGTAGGATGATGGAGGATGATTGATTCGTTGAGGATTGATGGTGGAGGATGGTGGAGGATTACCAAGTGTTGGGAATGAGTTTTTGCTTCCTAATGTAGGATCAAATAGGATAGGATTATATTTTTCAACCTAAGATAGACTGATGATCTTCAGAATGATGGGATTATTTCCAGTGTATGCCAATCTCTTTCTTGAGATGATGACGCCCACAAAGACAAGTACAAGATTCCCTAAACAAAGTTTATGTCAAAAGGTAGCACTGGGATTGATTCTAATTTAAGATAAGGATTGAGAAACTCAAAGGATATGACACAAAGAGGATGGTAGATAATTGGATAAGGATTCCTATGATAAAAGATAGGTAAGACACTCAAACCTTAAAAGGACCAAGGGATGATTGTTGAAGCATTGAGCTAGATAGGTCACAATGACTCAAGGGATGCATGACACAGAGAATGGGACCTAAAGACACATATGTACAAATGAGCTTAGGTGTAGACATGACTGACGCTATGGTACAAGACTTAGGATAGGATGTACAAGGAATCTGGGGATGAAGCTGACACTACAAAGATATGCTAGATGATGCCCCAGTTAGGATGAAAATCCAAGATGGCCTGCTGGTAGATAGGTTGAATGATGGATGATGTGTCCTAAAATGACATGGATTTGGGAAGGACACACCCAATTGATGATGATTGGATTGAGATCAAGACTTTCCACAAGAATAGGAACAATACTAAGGATGTGATTAGATGAGTTGGCTTGATCTTGGATTTTGGATAGCTAGAGGATGTGGATAAGATTGGTAGATGATGGAATATTTTTAGGATCATTTTGATATGGATGAATGGCATTAGATTATATGGGGGTAGCCTATAGCTAGATAACAATGACAAGAGAAGATACCAGGTGATGGAAAGATGGACAAAATGCTGAGGGATTTGGATAGAGAAAATGCTTAGGATTCAAGTAGAGAAATGCTGAGGATTTGGATGGAATAATGTTGAGATATTTAGATTGGAGGAACTACTGAGGATTTAGATGGAGGAATGCTTGGAGATTTGGATTGGAAGATGGAAGACCAAGTTTTGGATAAAGTCTCCAAGGAATATGTCACCAAGTAACAAGATGCCCTCGCTTAGGATAGTTCATGCATTCAGAGGCATTTGGTGGGGGGTATGTTTGGATGGAAGATAAGATGACAAGAGGATGAGGAAGATATATGGAAGCTTGGATAATGGATGAGAATTGGCGAGGGATGCAGGAAGATTCCCAAAAGCATGTATACCTAGAAGTCTCCATTTTTGTATCAACATCCAAAGGAAGATGACAGAGGTGACAAAAAAATGGGATGGAGGAGATGTTGGATAAGATGTGATAGAAGGGAATGGCCGCTAATTGTAGAAAGGAACTAGGGTGATTATGCATGATGCCTATTCACTAAGTTTTCATCATGGTACTTGTCCAAGGTGCTTGAATTGCCAAGTTTTCACCATTGGAAGAATGTTTTTCTCTTTTCTTTTTATTTTTTGATATTTTTCTCTTGATTTTTCAATTTTTTATGGATTTTCTGAATTTCTGCTGACTTTGTGCTAATCTTCTAATTTGTTGCTAACCTTTTGATTATCACTGAATTTTTTTGATCCTTGCAGATTGGCTATTGACCTTCTAATTTGCATGGATGGGATGGGGTAGATGGGAGATATGGTGGTAGAAAGTGTTTGGATTGAATGATGGAAAGTGATCATGATAGGGAGATTTTGTCAGGAAAAACATTGGCACATGTTGTGAAGAAGGTGGATGAAGTGGATGGGTCTTGGAAGATAGATGCATAAATGATGGAGGATTTATGCTAGGAGATCTTGGGACATAAGGATCCAAGATGGATTTTGGAGATGGACAAGAGGAATGAGTAGATGATGGATTAGAAACTTTGGGTGCCATTATGGATATTTCTTTTAGATGCATTGCATCTTTTTTCTTTGGGATCCATGTAGTCTTTACTTTAGCTTTGGTGGGCCTTTGTGGAGATTGGGATGCATTGGATTTTTATTTTTCTTTGATGGGCATTTGTGGCCATTGGGATTTAGTAGATACTTTTATTAGATTTTTCTTTTCTTGAGCATGTCTTTTAGAGTGGACATGGAAATCTTTAGATCCTTGTGGATAGTTCCATTTATTCATTTTTGATATGGCATCCAAATTGTGAGGAGCATTGGAAGGGATATGAGGAGGTGTGTGAGGTGGAGGAAATATGGATGGAGAGATGGAAGGAGATAGGTAGATAGGAGATATGGGCATGTGCCTTTGTTGATCCTGACTAGAGATGTTTGAATTTTGGATGAAGGATTGAGTAGGATAAGATCGGGGATGATATTTTGGGATGTAAGGTTCCAAAATGGATTTGTTATGTAGAGGATATGTAATGGTATATTTTGGGATATAGTGTCCCAAAATGGATTTGGATGATGGAGGAGGAATTGTTCAGGCTTAGAATTGTTACCCTAACTTGGGCATTAAGGATACACAACAATTCTATCCTGACAATGGAAACCTCCTCTGGCTATGGGTAGACTATGAATAAGAAGGAATCTCTAGATTCTAGGCCGGTTCCTATTAAATATGAAATATCACCACCTAATTGAAAACTTGATAAGAAAAGTGATAAAAAGAACTTTTAAACTGAAATGAATTAGGGTGATACACCAAAAATGTTTCATCCTTCTCTGGGAGAACAAAATAATAGCTCAAAATCATATATCAAAGGCTTGACTCTTCAAATCACTTCTCAACATATAGGCTAACAGGCTTTACTATTAGGATTAAATCACAAATAGTTCTAACAATTAACAACATACGTCTTCCATACAAGGTTTAAGAAACAATTGATTACCTCAAGAAGGAAAAAACATGCATTCACTTCTTTAAGATTAGAATTAAAAACAACACTTGCAAAGAAAGATGAAACCAGGATCATCAAATCAAACTCCAAAATGTATGGATCAAAAAACACCTACTTTATTTCTCTCACAAATCTGATAATGTGGTTACAAAAAATGTCTTGAAAAACATGTAGGAACAATATGTTCACTATTAGCCTCTCTCCCAAACTTGCAACCCCTAAAAATGATCATTAAAATCCAACTTATACTAAGCCCAAGCTCTAAATCCGAAAATGCTAATCCTTTTACAAACTACCCTAATTTTGGCCAAAAATTAAGCCCAAAATACAGCTTATGAAAACTCCACCCTAAAAGCCCAAAATATTGGCTTAAAATAAGGATTAAATCCTTTTACAAAATATTGCCAATATTTTAAATTACCTCAAAATTGGATAAAATTCCAATATCAAATAATAACCTATACCTCACCACTTAGGAAAAAACACTAAGTATAGAAATGCAAAGTGGGGAATGGTAAAATACCACTCAACCCACTTGCAACATGTTTCGAATGTAGAGGCATGAGGTGGCACTGGGAAAATTTCAAAGACTGCAGGAATGTACATCTACAGTAAATGCATTGAATGCATTTCACTTGGCGGACTCCAAATTTCATAGACTCTTTTGTGATTTCAAAATTGGCACTTATCTCTATCTTCAAAAAGAAGAAACTGGAAGATTTTTGCAAACCCTAGCCTTACTCTAGTGAAATTTTTATGAAAATCGGTCTAACATTGATGAAACTTGAGCTCACTGATTTTGATTTTTCTTTACTAGTATGCATTTTATGTTGAGCTCTGCATTATGGAACTCAGGCTTACTAATATTGCATGTGGTCTCCACTTGGATTGGTTATGACTCTGTATGGCCGAAACTTGGTAAGCCATTGTGCATTTCTATTTTCATTGATTAATGCATTCATTAACTTTTGTGCTCAACCTATAACTGATAGTATTTCTTAGCCTTCTCCTTTTGATTGAAGCTTTGAATGCGCATGACTTATGCTTGTAAACACATAACCATCTTTGGCACATGACTCTGGGATTCTACCAGTTTTCCCTCTTCAATACAGAGACTTGACACTATTCATTTTTGTAAGTCACAACCTGATTTATTTTTGAGCTCTTTTGTTTTAATGTTTATGACCATGGCCTTGCAGAGTATCTATCCTTCATTTTCTAGTCTAGTCATGAGCTCAAACTCTTTCCATTGTAACAGTCACAGCTTGTGACTGATTGCTTTACCTCTGTTTAAGCATGCATGAAGCTGTGACTAAATGTTTACATTCACTTTTATTTCAGCTTGTAACTTTGATTTAAACCTAGCACCATTTATATCTAGCATAAGTCATGGCCTATGACATTTTGTTTTCACCTCCTTGCTTGCGAATGAAGCCATGGCTTATGCTAGTGTTTTAGAACTATGATTTTTTAATACCATTCATTATTTGTGACTTTGACTCACCATGATTGTAGCCAAGATCTGTGTACGATTTTTAACTTTATGAGCCCTTTGAACTATGACTTAAATTCATATATTCTAAGTCTCGGCATGACAGAAGATCTTGTTGAATACACACGACCATGACTCCACTGGGTTTCTTCTACTTGCAAGTTTAGAGCCATGAGCTTGGACTCATTCCATTCTAATAGTCATGGCTTTGTGACTGGTGTACTTTTATTCCTTTGACTATATACAAATTCATGATTGTAACTTCATTCTTATTGGGCCCAACTTTGTATAAACACAAGATTTTAATACCACGAGTCACGGCCTGAGCCTGTAACTACAACTTTATCATCATTAATATTGAGACCAATCAATAAGTTTGACTATAGACACACTACAATGAACTCTCTTTTGTAACCTTGACTCCTCATTCCATAAAATCATAGCTTGGCTTCTATTTATCATGACTGTCAAAATACAACTGAGATTCATGAACTCAGCTTGAGTTTGATCTACGAGTTCACTGCTAATAATAACTCGGCCTTCAACTGGTAAGTTATCCACTCACTCAAGTTCACTACTTGACATAAGTATGAAGCTTCTATTTTCTATAAGCCACTCTATTGATGTGGGTACATTTGTCTTTGACAGTGAACTATGACTTAGAATATTCTTTGTTCATTCAACTTAGTGATAGTCATGTGGGCTCTTTTCCTTCAGTCACCATATCAAAACCGTGAGCTTATGACTGAAAGATGTGCTAGATATATTAAATTTTTTCATTAAAAGCTATGACAGCTTTCAATCATAAGCTTCATAGGATTTGGAAACTGACTAACAACATAACTGGAAGATGTCAAAGAACACAAGACTCCTTGCTCAAAAAGATAAGTTCATTTTTCCTATGTGTGTTGTTTATTTTGTGACAGCTTATGTACATTCTTATATCTCTATTTTTTCATTACTCTTATAAATGCACACACATATCACCATAAATTTATCATATTTTACTAAACACACTGTCATCCTTGCTTTGAACATATACCAACACACTGCCTGTGATCATGAACCTATGATGAAAATGCTACAAACTTATGCTTTTCTGTTTATAAAAATATCTCTATAGCTTTCTTTCTATAAAATTTGTCACTTTTTGATATTTCAATTGTAGGTGTATTTAGATTATGGAAATTTGTACAATAGCATAAATTTTCAATCTGAAAGAAATCAAAACATAGCTCACTGTATCAAATTCCAAGTAGCATGACCACTATTTTCAACTCACTTGACTGCATTTTAATTGTTTTTCTTATTGCACAGTCACTTAGCACTTGAATTCCAAACTTGAAAAGTGAGAACACTCTAAGACTTACTGGCACAAATTACTAGGCTTAAAAAATAATTCTCTCTCAATGCTGAAATTGAAATCTTTAAATCATTACAATAAGGTATAAAATGTTTGTTAGTTATCAATGAAGTTCAAGCATGGGCTCATGACACTCAAAGATACATATTGTAAAACATTTTATAACACTTCTTTCTATAATCAGCAATAACAATGACATTGCTTGAATTTGTACCTCTTGAATCAGCAAAGACATATTGAACTAGTATTGATGTAACTTCATTATGTGACTTGATCTTTGAGTGCTTGCAACTTTGGCACCTTCTGTAGCACTTTGTTTTTAAATTCCAGCTTGAGTTGCATCTCTTTTCTATGACTGAATATGAAAATCAGTCAACTTTATTTCTACAACAATAAACTATTAAGCTCTGAAACAACATCATTTTGAAATAGTTAGATTAGTGAACATAATAAACAATTTGTCAATCAATTCTCAGACCATTATGTTTACTAATCTACCAATGCACTACATCATTTGAACAAGGTTTCTTAGTTGGAAACACTAAGTCCCTTTAATTCAGATACCTGGTTAATAAAAAGGACAACATACACCAGAATGATCATAAATAGTAAAAGGTTTCATGTTTATAGAAACAAGTCCCTTTCATACTACCTTGCAGTGAGTGTTAGCGTACATTTCCTTATTGCATTTAATTTTACGGATTGATATGCAGATTTGAAAACTTGATTGTTATAGTATCTTATTTATTTCTCATGCATTTCTTAGATCCAACAGGATCAAGCCACTTTTCTCTCTCATACAGGCATGAACCCTAAAGACCTAAATGCAAATGAAGACCTGGACGTGAAGACCTAGGACTTGGCAAACAACCAGTTGACAACATAGCAACAAAAAAGGCAATGCATGGGACCCCTATTCCATACTTCAAGCATTTTTTCAATTCTACATATGTACTCTATTGTTGATATGAAATATGAAACATGAAAAGACACTTTGTATACTACATTTAGTTTGAATGCACAATGTAATGATCAGTTATGAATTTTTTGAAATTTTGAATTATGATCAATACTTAGAGTACAATAATGACATCTAAAAATGAATGCAATAATGACATGTCCATCAACAAAATCTGTAAGATAGTATTAAATGGACCAATAAATGTGTAATCTTTTCCTATTTATGCCTATTATGTTGTATGTTGTAATTTTGAATAACAATTTTGGTGACTTCTGTTGGATGTCTACCTGCTAGCCATGACCTATAGACTTATCAAAGGGAAACAGAGTTAGGAAAATTGAAACCATGAATGCAACCATTTATTGAAATGAAAATGCACCTAAACTAGACTCAATGCAACCTAGAAACCTAGTGCTTGGACAATACTTCTAACTATTATCCTCAGGGTCAGAATATCTTCATAGAACTTTAACACAGTGGGTCCAGTAGCCTCTTTTAATACAATGGCCTCAGTCCATCTTGTAAAATAATCAGTAGCAGTCAAAATCCATTTATGACCTGCACTAGAATTAGGATTTATAGGACCTATAAAGTCCATTCCCCACTTGTTAAATGGCTGATCAACCACAATTGGCTTTAATGGCAATGCTGCCAACTTTTGTTTTCCTACAAACATAGCATACTTCTGATACCTTCTTTCCCAAGAGTAAGCATCTTTAAATAAATCAATCCAATAATAGCTAGCCCTTAGTATTTTCCAGGCTGTAGTTTTAGGACTAAAATTTCCTCCACAAGATCCATCATGAAATTCAGATAAAATTCTTCTTTGATCTACTAAATCAATGCATTTGAGAAACATCCCAGAAAAATCTTTCCTCTAAAGTATACCATCAATAAGAACATAGGGAATAGATTGTAACCTATAGTATCTCATCTTTGCCTTGTCAAGATTGTTTTGACATTGTCCAGTTTGCAAGAATCTGGTCATATCTGATAACCAGGATGTAGGATCATTAAACAATACAACATAATCTTGAAATAAGGTAGATTCTTTGGTAGTTTTAGCCTGAACTTCTTCTTCTACTATTTGAGCACAAAGGCCTTTGCCTCTAACCAGCTTAGTCACATGAATTTGAACATCATATTCCATAACTCTTGTTATCCAACCTACCCTTTTTTCATTAACATCCTTGTTTAGCAAAAACTCTTTAATACTAGGATGTACTACCATTAAATGCAATTTATTTCTGGCTATCAAATGTATAAAATTCTTCAAAGCTTTAATAACAGCTAGCACATGCTTTTCAACAAAACTATACCTTTTCTCATAATCATCCATACCTTTGCTGAAAAAGGCAACTAGTTGCTCCTGCTTCTCTTCATTTTTTTGAACTAGCATTGCTTAAATAGTGTCAGAAGCACCATAAGCATATAGAATAAAGTCTTTAGTAAAATTAGGATTAACAAGAGTAGGGGCTGAAGATAAAGCCTACTTTATCAATTCAAAATTCTTCTTTCCCTCATCAGTCTAGCTAAAAGGGACATCCTTTTTAAGCATAGAAATTAGTGGTTTCAACAAGTTTTCAATATCAGGGATAAACCTTCTAACAAAATTTATTCTCCCAATAAAACTCTGCAATCCTTTCTTGTGTTTAGGAAATGAAAGTTCCAAGATTTCATGAATTCTTTCAGGGTCAATAGTTGTACCCTCCTTAGATACCTAATATCCTAGGATTTTTCCCTCATGAACTACAAAAATAGATTCCTTTGGGTTAAGAGAAATCCCAAACTCTCTACACCTCTGCAAAATTTGTCTCAAATGATCTATGTGCTGACTTGCAACCTTGCTATAAATTGTCACATCATCTAGGTAGACAAGAACAAATTTATACATTAAGTTCTTGAAATCCATGTCCATTGCTTTCTAAAAAGTGGCCCCCATATTTGATAACCCAAGTGGAATTCTTTTTTAAGTCATTGTACCTCATTTAGTTATGAAAGTTGTCTTAAACTGGTCAGATTCTTTAACTAAAATTTGGTTATAACCAGAAATAGCCATCGAAGAGAGAAAATCTCTCAGAACCTGACACATATTGTAAAATCTATTCCTTGGAAGGAAGAGGTTGTCTATCTTTCAGAGATTCCCTATTAAGGTCTCTAAAGTCTACACAAAGTCTTATCTCTCCATTCTTCTTACTTACTGGAACTAAATTAGAAACCCAGGATGTATGTTTGATTGGAAATATAATACCACCATCCAAGAGTTTTCTAAGTTCTTTCAACATTAATGGTTCTAACTTGGGGTTTATGGGCCTTTGCCTTTGTCTAATTGGCCTAGCATTTGGCTCTAATTCTATAGTGTGTTGGGTCAATTGAGGATCAAATCCTTTCAAATTAGCATAATCCCATGCAAAAACATCACTATATTCTCTGAAGATCAATCAACAAATCTTTTTCTTTCTTTAAGAGAATTAATTTTACCAACCTTCAACCATTTATCTCTGAATATTTACACTTCTTCATAATGATCCTCTTTGATCAGCAGGCTGGTTTTACCCTTCCTGAACTGATCATCAGAGTTGAAAGCTGATTCTAGGCTAACCAATCCCTTTGGAAGCTTGTTGGTTTTCAACTGAAAAATATGGTCCTCCTTTTGCTGATTGATTTTGTTATTTCTAGAAGCTGAAAAACCATCTATTTTTGTCAAAAAACTTAAAATATGTTCATCAATATTGAAAACTTGCCAATAAGTATCATTATCTAGAATAGATGGCCTAACAATAATCTTGACATGTGACTAGTCTAAAATCTGTCTATTTTCTGTAACTGAAACATGAGCACCAATACTAGCCAACCTATCAGTATGTTGATTTTCCCCCCTAGGAATTGAAATCAGGTTGAAAGCATCAAATTCATCTAGAATGTCAGAAACTCTAGATTTATACATCTTTAGAAGATCATTTTTAACAGTATTGATACCTCTCACCTATTTTACTATCATCTCACTATCTCCAAATTCCCTCAAACATTAATTCCTCTCAATCTTGCCCACTCTAATCCCTAAATCAAACTTTCATATTCAACCACATTGTTAGAACAAGGAAAAATAACTTATAGGCAGCATAAAACTTATTACAGTTAGGTGAAACTAACATAACCCTTGCACCAAATCCATCCTTATTTCTTGATCCATCAAAATACAAATCCCATAACTGGTTAGATAAATCAAATTCAGATTCTGGATCTTTTATCAAATTAGGCAAAACTGAATTAGATTCTAAAATCATGTAATTTCCAAAACCCGTATCAAACATATCATTATTTTGATCATCTCTAGTAGCCCATTCATCTAAAACAATGTCTAGATATGCTTTAGTTTGAGTGTTATAGGCTGAATAATCTAAAATTTCATCTTGATCCATGATCACACAGCTTGTATTAATGGGACTAGGGTTATAACACTCTATGTGATCTTTGGCCAACAATTCTAATTTTATGGTTACCTTAGTACCATATCTAGTTCTGAAGTATAAATGTGACCAATCATATGAAAATAGCCATCTATTTGAATTGTAAAGTCTCTGGACAGGCACATAGAAAAATATGTCGGCAAGTCTATAACATATATATCTTGAGGAATTGAGAAATTTGGACATGAGTGTAAAGTCAAACTTGTATTTTTAATGACCCCTAAGGTCTTAACTGAAGTTCCATCAAGCTGGACTACACCTTTCTCAAGAGGTTCATACTTTAAATTCAACAAATCTGCTATTTTCTCAGGTATGATAGTGCTGGTTGCACCACTGTCTACCATACAATTATGCACTAATTTGTTTCCAATAATCAATGAGACATAAAAAGGAGGATGCTTATCATTTGTAGGTTTCTTACCTTCCTTTTCAGATATCTTTTGAATAATTTTAGCTTTTTGTCAACTATTACTGTTGGTTGTTTCATATTTGCAGCCTTTTTAACTTATGGTATTGTTGGTTGTACTTTAGCAGGCTCTTTCTCTTCTTTTGGTACCTTTTCCTAAACCTTGGGAGGTTTAGAATTAGTCATAACCACCCTAGGGTGTTGTTGTATTATTTTTTGTGAGCTAACTACCAACTTGGACAATTCTTCTTTTAAAAACTCAAACTGTCCTGGAATAGATAAAGTCTCCCATGCAGACAAAGCTACATTTGTTTTCTTCATAGTATTAACAATATTGAATGGAATAGAAAATTTTACCTTGTGTGAAGATCTAGGAGACCCTTGATCAGCACTCTTCTAATTTTGATCCTTATTAGATGAAATTGATGGACTCTTTAGAATAGAAACTAGTGAAGAAGGTACATTACCAATGGATTGATCTACTTTAAGAGCTCTTTTTTTTGCTCTGGTATTTGCTTCAATTGATGAATCTTCATTTAGACCATAAAACTCTTCCTCTTGCCAGTTTAGGAAACCAATATACATAGTACTCTGATCTAGTTGTTGTTGTACCTCCTCAATAGATACATTCTGCTATGAATTCATTGCATTTTGGACCATAAGAGCTTGGTTAATAATTCCATTAGAACATGTAGACTAGTCATGTGGTTCATTGCAGGGAAAACACCAATCAGTAGCAATATTATTCTGAGTAGGAACAATATCCCTAACAGTATTAAGAGGTGTAGGATTGTACTGTGTATTTGGCCTCACATTCTAATTATGTCTATTTGCATTAGTATTACCTTGGAATTTCTTCCTCTTGGCCTGATAATTAGGCTGATTAGGATATTGGGATGAGGAACCAGCAAACTAATTTTGAGCAGCAGGGTTTGTCTATGCTTGATTCCTCTTAAGGGTGACTAAATCTTTTCCAAAATATTACAGTTAATTCTCTATCTTTTACTAACTATTCTTAATACTTTGTAGTTCATTCAGAGGAGCTGTAGGAACTATCTCAGTGGCTTTAAATGATGGAACAACAAATAGTGGTGGGACAACTAATGGCATATTAGACTGAATGTTAGGAAAGAAAGGCATAGGTGGCCTATGAGCTATCTTCCCTACCTGGATAAGACTATTTTATGTCCTAATAGCATTATCAAAAGCTTGGGGTAAAGAAACTCCCCCCATAGATTGAATCATTAAAGAGATATTGTATGCACCCTAAAATGGTTGCCTAGACTTTGGGCCCCATTTCTGTAATTTATCAAATCCCTGAATCAATATTTTCAAATATCAACAATATTAATTATATCAATTTCCTTGATCAAATCATAATCAATTCAATATTTCTTAAGGTTTGAGCCCTATTTAATTTAAAAGAAATAAAAATAAAAATCTTATTTAATTAAGAGAACAAAATCCCTTTTAATTAATTAAAAATCTCTTTTAATTAAATAATAAAATCACTTTATCCCAAGCCTTTATTTAATTAAAAAGAATTTCCTCCCCTTTTATTTAAATAAAAAATCTCCACTTTTCTTCTTATCCTATGTTGCACAAATAAAGCATTATTCTTATTTTATAAAAAGGGAAAAAGCACTTTTTGTCTCATATAGACATAAAGTCAACTCCTATTTTTCTATTGGAGGATATTTGTGCACAAGGATCAAGCTTCTTTTTTTCTCCATCATTGATTAAGTCTTTTGCCTCTTAATCACAATGGTCCATTCCTTTTCACTTCCTATAAAAGAAGAGCTCTCTTCCTCATTTTCATATCTTAGGTTTTCATGCTAATGTTATGATGCAAGTTTTTTAGGTCATTTGGAGCTCTTTGAAGACATTCTACATCCAAACTTTGAAGACTTGTTATTGCATTTCATTGTAGTTGCATATTTCCTTTTTTAGTTGCATTATCATGGCATATTAGCTTAGATTTCCTTTTATGCAATAGATTAACTTGCATGCTCATCTTAGATTAATTTTGCATTGCATTGCATACATTTGGTTTCATTGGAGATATTGGCATTCTTGCCCTTGTCTTTGATTTGGAATCTCTCATTGTATGGTTGACTAGCAAGGTCATGAGTTTATAGCTCTAGCTGAGAGCAATTTTACAAATCTTGCAACTCCATGCATAGAGAGCTATGGATCGATTTGTGAGGGCTCATTGTTGAATTTTCTTGAATGTAAGGATTCATAGAAGTGTGGTCACTTTTACACCACACATTTTTTGGCACCCACCATGGGGCAACCCACTTTTACATGCTGGTTTTGATTATTTTTGGAGCTAATCCTTGTGCAGATTTGTTTGGAGATGGAAAACCCTAGATTTTCAAATATTTGATCATATCTCCCAAAAATCTAAGTTTTTTTGTTTGAAAAAAAATTTTCAGGTTGGCGACATATCAGAGAAGCTCCAAAAAAAAATTTAGATTTTTTAGAGGTGATTTTTATTTTTTATGATTTTTTTTTATTTTTCATAAAAAATTGATTTTTGGCACAAATCAGCATATTTTTCAAAAAAATTTACATTTATGGAAAGGTCTTGAAATTATATAAGGGGTCCATTAACTGTGTTTTTAATTTAGAGGTAATATCATAGCTCATTTAGTTGATTTACAAAAATTTGTCTATTTTGGTAAAATGGCTCTCTAGGGCACAAATGAAAAGATCTTTTCAAAATTTTTACATTTTTGGAAAGCTCTCTATTTTTTGATAGAGGTCTCTTTTCTATATTTTAGGTTTAGGGTCTGAATTCATGTGGTATAAGTCCAATCTTGTTGACAAGGTCAAAAATTAAAATTAAAAAAAAGATATTTGATGATTAGCATGCATTTATTTTTCACATGGTTCAATGCATGATGTGAGTTGTCATTTGAATTATTTACTGGTTATTATTGCTCCTAACAATTGATTTTCAGATTTAACCACCTTAGGGTTTGTATAAGTTGGATATACATTGCATATCTTGTTTGCTTGTTTCTTGTCTTGTTCATTTGAAGGTGCTCTTGCTTTCATGAAAAATGCTTAAAACAAAGCGTTGGACTTGAGGTACTTTGTTCCATCTCTACAACATTTAGATTTTAGAATTAAAATTGAACCTCTCATGTGTTTGGCTTGAGTGTTTACATGCTTTCATAAAACACATTTCAATTGATGCTCTTAATGGGAAATGAATGAACATAGATTTGCTTTCATACAAGTTTGTGTAAGTGAATGCTTGTGTTTAAATTTTAAGTAATTATTGGTTCCAATATCAAATATCTCATTGAGTGATTGAGGGCATGGATTCATTCCTTGTTTACATAGGGAGTTAAATGCACCACTTTGTGGACTCACTCTATGTTTACTTGAAAAGTTAAATATTCCATTGTTCAACCCTTTTTCATTTGTGAGTAGTATTGATAAGCAACTTTAGATTACTTTTGATTGAGCTTGTTAGCTAAATTGGGTGTTGGACTCGCTTATTTCTAATCGCCCCTCGTTATTTTCCCTTTGGGTGCAAGGTCAGCATTCATACATGGGGGAGGGGTCTACTTGAAAAGAGCATTAAGTGTTCCACAAAGTTTTGTCATTTTTATGCTTTCTTGATCTCATTAGTTTTCTAAGGTGTGGACTCACTTTGAGTTTGAGTGAGGAGTTAAATGTTCCACTTTTGGACTCACTTTGAGTTTGTGTGAAGAGTTAAATGTTCCACTTTTGGACTCACTTTGAGTTTGTGTGAGGAGTTAAATATTCCACCTTGTGGACTCACTTCACATTCACTTGAAGGGTTAAATGTTCCACTTTTGGACTCACTTCACATTCACTTGAAGAGTTAAATGTTCCACTTTTGGACTCACTTCACATTTACTTGAAGAGTTAAGTGTTCCAGCTTTAGTGCTCTAAATACTTTTGATAGTAAATTACTTAATTTTATTTTTAGAAGGCCTGCTTGGGGACACACCACCTTAGGGGATGACCTTAACCCCTGTGTTCCGATGGAGTATAAATAGCGGGTGGTGAATCGAAAGACACCTCTCTTGGGAATTGAGTTTGATATTGTTAGAAAGTAAAGATCCCCAAGATAAATGAGAGGGGGGGGTGAATCAATTATCAGATAATTTATACATTCAACAGCTTTAAACAATATAATCAATGTACTGATCAACCATAGAAAGATAACCATACACAATTGCACAATAACACAAGATATGTTAACTAGGAAACCTCTTGAAAAGAGTAAACCCTAGTGGGAATGATGCTCACAAAATATATTAATATGAAAGTTCCTTGTTAGAGGATGGACCCTGTTAGGAGTCTTATTAAATGCATTCAATACATATAAATTCATGTTAGGAGATTTTGAATCCCTATTAAAAGATTCTAACCCGGTTAAGAGTTTATGGAAGACAGAAGGACCCACTGCCCAAATAGCTTCAAGGCAAGATCTCTGAACCCACTGTCCAAAAGATCTTAGAATTATTCAATAGAATAATATGAAATATATTACCTCCTTCACACTATGCCAAAATTTCACTCTCTACTACACAAGATCACAACTTCAGATCTCTGTACTCACAAGTCTTCCTTCATCACTGAATTAGCTCCTTTCTTCACTTCATGCATATATTTGCATCACAATATTCATAGTACACATTACAATAATAAAAAAATTCCTTCTTATATACCAAACTCAAATAATTACAAATGAGTTGGTCCTCAATTACAAAATAATAAATTCTACACGCTACACACAGAATTCACATAAAACTGTCAGCTTCCAGTTACTGTAACTTTCTCCAAACATATCCTCAAAGTTTGTTCTATGAACCACATCATCATTAATGAGTCTCCAACATCCCTTTAACTACGCAAAATTAGATTCCATCCCAACTAAGAGATATCCTCTAATTTTTGAACATCGCTACACAGAAACACTATGTAAACACTGCTTTTACCAAAATGCTCATAACTCTTACAAATGAATGAATTTCTTTTTGCACTGTTAACCATAGGTTAATAACACACCAAAAAACATACCATCAACTACACAAAATCCAATCTACAATACAACATGTGCGCAAAACAAAATTGTACCTACTTTCCTGCTAATATCTAGAATATCACTATGTTGACATCAATGACAATCCAAGTCATGAATGCAACAACAACTGCTACAAAATGATTGCCAAAACACTTTGCATTCATTCTTAATAGATATCACTCTTGGCTAAGCCTCAAAGAACTTTATACCTTTGAGAAGTGAAGGAGGAGATTTGGGTTACCATCTCCCCCCGGCTCTGTGATTTTGGATTCTTCTCATCTACAGATTTGGGCCTCACGTACCTTGTGTATATCAAGGACTCCTTTTAGAAAGCCATGTATATCCTTGTAGATAGCTTGTTAAGGTGTTGTGTTTTATGTGCCTGCTAAAACATCTTCAAGAACATACACAAGTAGAATCTTTAAGGAGTAGCATACTAAGTCACTATCTCTATTCATGCACAAGGTTGCTTTGTCCCTTGCCCATTGCTTGAAGACTGTTTGCTTGAACTCCCTGGTTTCTGTTCTATGTGCTTGATCATCATTGTGAAATCTTTTGAAATATCTAATTGGAATATTAAAACTAAGTTCCGTCCTACTGTAGTGAGTTCTCCTTAGAAGCTTGGTCTTCCTTGGTCAGTCCAGGTCAGATTCTAGGTGTTGTCATGTTGCTCAACATCTTAATGAACATTATGGTATCAATTGCACAAGATGACTCTTAGTCTTCTTCTTTCCTCTCCATTTCCCATGTTCTTCTGAAGTCTTTTATTCCCATGAGAAATTCTTCTTCTTCTTCTTGATTTCTTTCCTCTTATTATCTAGTCTACTTTCTTCTATTCATCTATTCATTTCTTCTACACTTGATTCCTCATCTTCTAGAACCATGAATTTCAACTATCTTGTTAAGGAATCTCTCTTGAGAATAGATGATCTTGAACTCATTGCTCAATTTGAAGAGTATCTTTATTCCTTCAATAGTCCTTCCAAATATCTCATGGGTGATAAACTTATGAAAAAAATAAAGGAAAAGATGATTAAATCATATGCCTTTGCTAGGATCATAGACATGATCATATCACAACCTCCTTCTTCTAAACATTCTTCATCATCTAAGTTTTCTCATTCTTCCTCATCTTCCAAATCTTACCATGACTCTTCTAAACATTATTCACATTCTTCATTATCTAAGTCTTCTTCTTCCACTAAGTCTTCAATTTCCTCTTCTTCATGATTTCTAAGGGGGAGTCATATTGGGTAGACTATGATGGTGATCCATATGACTCTAAATTTGAAGAATTCTTTGATGATTTTTGTGAACAATACAATATTCCTACTAAGGAAGAGAAAATCTACCACGCTAATTTCAAACATCAAAAGAATCTCTCCTCTCAAAGTTCTCATGCTGAAAATAAAGGTTGCACTCTCAAGTAAGATCATATTAATGTTGAACCTTTGTCTTGTGATGGTTCCCTTCAATCCTCTACTTCCTCCAATACCCACACACTTCCTAAAGCTTCTGAGTCTTCCAAATCTTTCATAAATCCTTCATCCAACAAAGATCCTAAGGCTTTCCATGCGGTTCCCTATAGTTATTCTCAAGGGCCACCTCTTAAAGATACTCAAGCTAACCTTCACTTGGCTGCAAATACTTTCAATAACGCTAAACCTAAAGAGCCTAAGCCTTTAAATGCTATAATGCCTATTTCAGCTAGTCTTTCAGCATCTCCTCCAAAGTCTTCCATACAATTCCAACATGCTTCCTTGTCCATAGAAGTGGCTCCATGTCAAGAGGACCCTAAAAATGATAAAGAAAAAAATATAAATAAAGATCAAGATCAAGACCCCTCCATATCATCCAATTCTCTTCATGATGTATCTCCTCCATTTCATGGTTCTTTTGATCCTCTACGCTCTTCCGCATTCATTTCACCATCTCCTAAGCAAGATCAAGCTACTACTTACACTGTTGAGCTTATTGATAATCAAAATAACCTTACCACACTTGCACTTTCCAAAGATGATACTTCCATTAAGGTTATTAAAAATGGTGTTGTTACTTCTGATGTAAAGCCTATTGAAAATTGAAAGAAAGTTGATATGCTTATGCTACCCAACGATCCTTGTCAAGATCAAAGTCTTCCATCTTCTTGTTCTACCACTCCATGTTCACTTCCACTTTCTACTCTTCCTAAGTCTTCACAAGCTTTGAATGATCCTATCAAAGAAGGTGCTCCTATTCAAGATGTGCATGATCCTGTTGAAAACTCTAATGCTCACTCTAAAGATGCTGATGTCCTTGGTTGTCATATAGATGCTGATGAACTTATTGATTATCCTTTTGCATCTTCCACATCCATCCTTGGACCTCCTCCACCAATACTAAGGGCTTCACATCTTCCTTCCATCTTGGGCTCTTATGTCCCTTCACTTTCCCCTCCTAATTCTCCTCATCCATCATCTATTTTGGGTCTTTATGTCCCTCCATCTCCTATCTTCCCTCAAGATCAACATAGATGCATACCCTTGAATCATTTTCATCCATCCACCCATCTAAACCAGTCGTATTTTCCTCCTTCTTTCATAAGTATCAAGTCTTTTGGAAGTAACTTGAATGTTCAATACAAGAAAAAGAAGCAATACAAGAATCCATCAAAAAAAAAAGATCACCATGTCTCCTCTAATTGACATGGAGGCATAAAGTCAAAAGAGATATCTAAGAAGAAAACTACAAGACAAGTATGGGTTCCAAAATCTATCATTGAAGATATTCTCTCTAACACATCAAAAGAAAATAAAAATCTTAAAGCTATATGGATTCCAAAGTCTCTCTTGAAAGAGTCTTATGTTGAGCAAAAAGTGAAGTTGACATTCAAGCTTCCAAAGGCTTCCACTTCATCTTTTTTCAAAAACATTCTTCCATTCCATGCACCTGAACCACAACCTCTGCTACACATTTTTCATATTCCTTCTCATATTCCTCCATTCACATTTGAGAATTATAACAAGTACACCAATCCTCTCTTCGAGGAGTCAGATAGCAATAATGAACCAGAATATGGTTCGCATTCGGACTAGAATATGGTTCATGTTTCCTCCATTTTTTCCATCACCCTTCAAGGTGTGTATTGACATTGATCTTACCTTTCTTTCCATCTACTTTTTCACAATCTTTCCATTCATTATCCTTCTACCTTCTATCATTTTTCCTCATTTTCCTATTCCTCATATCTTCCAACCTCACTCGCTTTACATAAAACCTTATCCTCTATTTTTTCTCTTCCATTTTTCTTTCCCTATCAGCATCTTTGAGCATATCATTTTGAATCCTTGGCATATCATGGTTTATCCTTTCAAGGAGCACTATCTAAAAAGCTTGCCTTCTTCTAAATAAAAAATTATAAAATTCAAAAAATAGAAAAAAATTCAAAAAGAAAGAAAGAAAAAAATGAAAAAATTGAAAATGTGCCATGGTGAAAACCTAGAAACAGGCGTCTTGGTAGAAAAAGTAAAGATAAATAAATTTTTTCTATGGTGAAAACCACTCCCTTGTGGCACCTTGGATAAGTACCATGATGAAAACTTGGCAATCAAGCATCATGCGTAGTTCTTCTACATATTTCATCCATTCCATCTTCTCTCTTTAGTCTTGACAATGTTGAACTATACGCGAACAATTGGCTATCTTGTGAGCTATCTTAAGATGATCTTGCTTTCATTACTTTCATGTTTAGCCTTCATTTTCATTTTCCTCCATTCATTCTAGCCTTTCGCTATCCTTTTCCCCTTTGATCTTGATCTAATAAAAAAGAGTAAAACATGATGCTATGAAGCCTCTTGACATGTCTACTCCTTTGGACTCCATCCCTTCCTTCTTTTGCAGTGCACCTTTGTGACTTATCCTATGCTGGCCTTTCATTGCTTGTCCAAATGTGCTTTACATGATAATTTTTCCCTAGCTTGGGTACTCTTGAGGAGTTTGCCTTTGAGGATTTTTTTCCTTCACCCTCCTTCATTCTCTTGTCTTCCATCTCTTCCACCAGTTTGTCAATCCCTCTTGTCCTCCACCTTGCTAAAAATTAGAACTACACTATGTGATCTTGCTCATGCGTTTGATGCCCATTCTATCTGGGGGCATCCTTTGTACATACTTATTGATCGTAAAAAAATCCAAAAAAATGGTATATTGTTAAAAATTCTAAAAATTGAAAAATATCTTGAAAAAAATGATCATCTTAGTGAAAATCTAGTAATAGACGCTTTGATGTATCTCCAAAATATATATATATATATATATATATATATATATATATATATATATATATATATATATATATATATATATATATATATATATATATATATATATATATATATATATTGCAAAAAAAATATCAAAAAAAAATTGATATATGATGCTGAAAAAATCCTAAAAAGCATAAAAAGTCCTAAAAAAACATTAAAAAATTAAAAAATGCAAAATATTAAAAAAAAAATAGAAAAAGTGCCTTGGTGAAAACCTGGAAACAGGCACCTTGGTAGCAAAAATACAAAAAAAAGAAAACAAATCAAAAAATGAAAAAAATCTCCAAGTGGTGAAAACTTGGAAACGGGTGCTACTTGAGGCCTTTGCACTCCTATTTGTTAAGCATACATCCTTGACATTGAACCTTTCTCCATCATGTCTTGACCTTATTTGGCATAGTCTGGAATTGGTCTTTACCTTTGTCTGGGGGGCATAACTGTTCGCATAGGTCCTTTTGGTGCATTTGTCTCTTGGGGCATTTCACAACATGTGTTTTTCAACACCACCCCAAATAGTGTTTCTCAACACTACCCTTGCGTCGAGTGTTTGTTAACACTTATCAGATGTCTTACCTAATAGTCTAAGTATGATGCGATATTTCTCATTTGTAGATGTGATGATCAGAGTCTAAATCTATGACCAACACACACGCCTTTAAACAATCAACTCATTGAAATATGTTGACTTTATTTTTCTTTGTGCTGTCTATGAGGATTTCTTTGATAGTGGTCTCTCCCTGAGAATTTTTTGATGATGCATAGCTAAAAGACTGAGGGTATGAGAACATATTTTGTTTCTTTATCTACTTGTGGGTATATTTTGTTAGTCCTAACTGTCATGAGCATTTATGCTGGTCTTACTTGACACTATGGATTGACAAGGTATTATCCTTGACTATTTTGCAAGTGCATGCTTCTAGTTATCCTAACTTTCATGTGTCTTGATACAAGCATAACCTCACCATATCAAACTTAGGTAATCTCACTACATTAGTCATCTTGACCTCCATGTCTTTGATGCCTAGGTGGGATTTCCACATTTCTATCTGATAAAGATCATATTCATATCCACATAGTTATGCTAGTGTGCATTGTATGATCTTACGACACTACCAATAATTCTCGATGATGATAATTAGATGTCTATAGGTGTTGTGACCTTGCATGTCTACCACTTTCATAGTAGCTTGCATTCTTAGGTTCATCATAGTTTAGTTTTTGCATCTTGCATATGGAGAGAGCTCTCATTTTTATCATCTACAGACTAGCTGGTCAACTGTGCTCATTTTTTTATTCTTCTTGATCATATCTTTCATTTCTGGTCTTTCATATCACATCATTTTCTATCCATTTTCAAACTTGAAATCAAAATTTGAGTCGCGTTTCCAAGATTTCTCATTCTTCTACGTAGTTGACTAACCTTTTGAGGCATAATTCTTTGATCTTTGATAGAATTTCTTCCTTTTCATATCTTCCAAACTTCTAGTCTTTCATTCACCCCTTTCACTTCCTCTCTCTGAGGTTTGACTTAATCTTTATCTTATATCTTTTTCAGTCAAACCTCATCAACCTGGGGCATATCTTCACTATTTGATGGTTATCTTTTCATGCTACATCCTTCAATTATGATTTATTGTGACTTGATCAGGTTTATCAATTTGTTGTTCTCCTCTATCTGATTTCGATTTTAATTCTGAGGGGGCAGTACCTATCAGCTTTAATCTTTGATTCAACTTTATCATTCAACTCAGCTTGAGATTCTTATTTTGAGACTTGATTATCACCTAGCAGCGATGGTGGTGATTTTGTCTTTCAATTTTTATCTCCTATTTTTCAGACATGATTATTTCCTAGCAGCGACGGTGATAGTTTTGTCTAAGGCTTGATTTGCACCTAGCAGCGATGGTGTTGGTCTTGTCTTTCAGCTGTTGTTTATGCTAGTCCTGATGTATTCCCATTCGTCGAACACACATCTGAGTTGTTTTGTGATCCCAAATCAATCTCACATTTCAATTCTTCTTTGACTGCATGTGTTCCCAGATCGATCACACATTAGTCAAAGAGGGGCAAATGTATGCACCCTAAAATAGTCGCCTAGACTTTGGGTCCCATTTCTGCAATTTGTCAAATTCCTGAATCAATATTTTAAAATATCAACAATATCAATTATATCAATTTCCTTGATCAAATCATAATCAATTCAATATTTCTTAAGGTTTGAGCCTTATTTAATTTAAAAGAAATAAAAATAAAAATCTTATTTAATTAAAAGAACAAAATCCCTTTTAATTAATTAAAAATCTCTTTTAATTAAATAATAAAATCACTTTATCCCAAGCCTTTATTTAATTAAAAGGAATTTCCTCCCCTTTTATTTAAATAAAAAATCTCCACTTTTCTTCTTATCCTATGTTGCACAAATAAAGCATTATTCTTATTTTATAAAAAGGGAAAAAGCACTTTTTGTCTCATATGGACATAAAGTCAACTCCTATTTTTCTATTGGAGGATATTTGTGCACAAGGATCAAGCTTCTTTTTTTCTCCATCATTGATTAAGTCTTTTTCCTCTTAATCACAATGGTCCATTCCTTTTCACTTCCTATAAAAGAAGAGCTCTCTTCCTCATTTTCATATCTTAGGTTTTCATGCTAATGTTATGATGCAGGTTTTCTAGGTCATTTGGAGCTCTTTAAAGACATTCTACATCCAAGCTTTCAAGACTTGTTATTGCATTTCATTGTAGTTGCATATTTCCTTTTTTAGTTGCATTATCATGGCATATTAGCTTAGATTTCCTTTTATGCAATAGATTAACTTGCATGCTCATCTTAGATTAATTTTGCATTGTATTGCATACATTTGGTTTCATTGGAGATATTGGCATTCTTTCCCTTGTCTTTGATTTGGAATCTCTCATTGTATGGTTGACTAGCAAGGTCATGAGTTTATAGCTCTAGCTGAGAGCAATTTTACAAATCTTGCAACTCCATGCATAGAGAGCTATGGATCGATTTGTGAGGGCTCATTGTTGAATTTTCTTGCATGTAAGGATTCATAGAATTTTGGTCACTTTTACACCACATAGATATCACTATTTAAGCTCTTCATATAATACAAGAAAGTGTATTCAGCTGAAGGTCTTACTGTAATAAGAATTATGTTCCAAGTCTTCTGAAAATGAAAATTGAAATCACTCATCTCCTCTTTTGGAGCCCTCTTGATAGTAGTTAATTTCTCTACCAAGGATAGGTTATTATATTTGTCCTCAAAAAAATTCGATAGCCTCTCTCCTAGGACATCCCAAGTAGCAATAGAGTCCACCGGGAGAGTTCTTAACCAATCAAGGGCTTTACCCTTTAGTGATGTAGCCAATAGCTTCAAAGATAAATCCTCAACTGTGATATGATGAACATTGCAAAGAGTTGCAACATCTCAGATATGCTCAATAGTTGTCACATGTGTTTCTCCAGTAAAAGTTGGCAAGATTTTCAAAGAAACCAATGGAATATCATTGTGATTTGTAATCCTCAAAGGACTACCTTGATAAAATGGAACAAAAGGAAGGTTTCTTTCCATTTCTTGATGTGGAGGAGCTTGTTGCTGAATGGCAGGTGTAACAGAAGGTCAGGTAGGCTGAATCACCTTCCTTTGATATGTCTTCAAATTCTGGGGAGTTGCTGCAGTACCACTTGTAGAAGCTCTAAAAATAAAATTATCTCTAGGTAAATCTTCAAAACTTGGTAATTCTGATCCAAAATGATTAGGAACTCTTAGATCCTTAGGAAGACTGATCTCTTCAATAATTACTTCAAGCTCATTTGAATTTGCAGCCTGGTCTTCAAAAATGGGGTTATCAAATCATGAAAAATTAGAATTCAATAAATTACCTCTTGGATCTTGTGATTTTCTTCCTCCTCTAGATGATCTACCTCCCATTTTTCCTAACTGCAATTCTTCGTACACAAATCCCTCCTTGTTTGTTCTTGTTGGTGTTCTACTCATTAAAACAAACCCCTCAAATCTGAAACTAATTCAAGAACAACCATAGAATTTGTAACTCAGAATTGAGAAGTAGTTAGTGTCCCACCGACCGTGTCAAAAACTATTCAAGCTTAGAATTGTTAGTCTAACTCAGTCATTAAGGCTACACAACAATTCTATCCTGATAATGGAAACCTCCTCTAGCTATGGGTAGACTATGAATAAGGAGGAATATCCAGATTCTAGGTCGGTTCCTATTAAATGTGAAATATCACCACCTGATTGAAAACTTGATGAGAAAAGGGATAGAAAGAACTTTTAAACTGAAATGAATTAGGGTGATACACCAAAAATGTTTTCAGACTTTTCTGGGAGACCAAAATAATAGCTCAAAATCATATATCAAAGGCTTGATTCTTCAAATCACTTCTCAACATATAGGCTAACAAGCTTCACTATTAGGATTAAATCACAAATAGTTCTAATAGTTAACAACATACATCTTCCATACAAGGTTTAAGAAACAACTGATTACCTCAAGAAGGAACAAACATGCATTCACTTCTTTAAGATTAGAATTAAAAACAACACTTGCAAAGAAAGATGAAACCAGGATCATCAAATCAAACTCCAAAATGTATGGATCAAAAAGCACCTACTTTATTTCTCTCACAAATCTAATAATGTGGTTACAAAAAATGGCTTGAAAAACATGTAGGAACAATATGTTCACTATTAGCCTCTCACCCAAACTCACAACCCCTAAAAATGATAATTAAAATCCAACTTATACTAAGCCCAAGCTCTAAATCTAAAAATGCCAATCCCTTTACAAATTGCCCTAATTTTGGCCAAAAATTAAGCCCAAAATCCATCTTATGAAAACTCCACCCTAAAAGCCCAAAATATTGCCTTATAATAAGGATTAAATCCCTTTACAAAATATTGCCAATATTTTAAATTACCTCAAAATTGGATTAAAATCCAATATCAAATAAATAACCTATACATCACCACTTAGGAAAAAACACTAAGTATAGAAATGCAAAGTGGGGAATGGTAAAATACCACTCAACCCACTTGCAGCATGTTTTGAATGTAGAGGCATGAGGTGGCACTGGGCAAATTTTGAAGACTGCAGGAATGTACATCTGTAGTAAATGCATTGAATGCATTTCACATGGCGAAATCCAAATTTCATAGACTCTTTTGTGATTTCAAAATTGGCACTTATCTTTGACTTCACAAAGAAGAAACTAGAAGATTTCTACAAACCCTAGCCTTACTCGATGAAATTTTTATGAAACTCAGTCTAACATTGATGAAACTCGAGCTCAATGATGTTGATTTTTCTTCACTGGTGTGCATTTTATGTTGAGATCTGCATTATGGAACTCGGGCTTACTAATATTGCCTATGGTCTCCACCTAGATTGGTTATGACTGTGTATGGCCAAAACTTTTTAAGTCATTGTGCATTTCTATTTTCATTGATTAACGCATTCATTAACTTTTGTGTTCAACCTATAACTAATAGTCTCTCTCAGCCTTCTCCTTTTGATTGCAGCTTTAAATGTGCATGAATTATGCCTATAAACACATAACCATCTTGGGCACATGACTCTTGGCTTCTACCAGTTTTCCCTCTACAATACATAGACTTGACACTACTTTTATTTTCATAAGTCACGGCCTGATGTATTTTTTAGCTCTTTTGTTTTAATGTTTATGACCACGGCCCTATAGAGTATCTATCCTTCATTTAATAGTCTAGTCATGAACTCAAACTCTTTCCATTGTAACAGTCACAGCTTGCGACTAATTGCTTTACCTCTGTTTAAGCATGCATGAAGCCATGACTGAATGTTTACCTTCACTTTTATTTTAGCTTGTAACTTTGATTTGAACCTGGCACCATTTACATCTAGCATAAGTCAGGGCCTGTGACATTTTTTTTTCACCTCCTTTCTTGTGAATGAAGCCATGGCTTATGCTAGTGTTTTAGAACTATGAGTTTTTAATACTAGTCATTATTTGTGACTTTGAGTCACCATGATTTTAGTTGAGATCTGTGTATGATTTTTAACTGTATGAGCCCTTTGAACTGTGACTTCAAATTCATATATTCTAAGTCTCGACATGACTATAAATCTTCTTGCTGAATACACATGACCATGACTCCACTAGGTTTCTTTTGCTTGTGGGTTTAGAGCCATGAGCTTGGACTCATTCCATTCTAACAATCACGACTTTTTGACTGGTGTAATTTTATTCCTTTGACTGTATACAAAGTCATGACTATAACTTCATTCTTATTGAGCCTGACTTTGTATAAACAAAAGATTTTAATACCATGAGTCACGGCCTGAGATTGTAACTATAACTTTATCATCATTAATGCTGAGACCAATAAATAAGTTTGACTGTAGACACACTACAGTGAATTCTCTTTTGTAACCTTGACTCCTCATTCCATAAAATCATAGCTCAGCTTCTATTTATCATGACTATCAAAATACAACTGAGATTCATGAACTCGGCTTGAGTTTGATCTATGATTTCACTGTTGACAACAACTCGGCCTTCAATTGGTAAGTTATCCATTCACTCAAGTTCACTACTTGGCATAAGTATGAAGCTTCTATTTTCTATACTCCACTCTGCTGATGTGGGTACATTTGTCTTTGACAGTGAACTATGACTTAGAATATTCTTTGTTTAGTTAACTTAGTGACAGTCATGTGGGCTCTTTTCCTTCAGTCACCACATCAAAACCATGAGCTTATGACTGAAAGATGTGGTAGATATATTTAGTTTTTTCATTAAAAGCTATGACATCTTTTAGTCATAAGCTTCACAGGCTTTGGAAACTGACTAACAACATAACTGAAAGATGTCAAAGAACACAAGACTCCTTGCTCAAAAAGATAAGTTCATTTTTCCTGTGTATGTTGTTCATTTTGTGATAGCTTATGTACATTCTTATATCTCTATTTTTTCATTACTCTTATAAATGCACACACATATCACTAGAAATTTATCAAATTTTATTAAACACACTGTCATCATTGCTTTGAACATATACCAACACACTGCCTGTGATCATGAACCTCCAATGAAAATGCTGCAAAATTATGCTTTTCTTTTTATAAAAATATCTCTACAGCTTGCCTTCTGTCAAATTTGTCACTTTTTGATATTTCAATTGTAGGTGTATTTAGATTATGCAAATCTGTACAATAGCATAAATTTTCAATCTAAAAGAAATCAAAACATAGTTCACTGTATCAAAGTCCAAGTAGCATGACCACTATTTTCAACTCACTTGACTGCATTTTAATTGTTTTTCTTATTGCATAGTCACTTAGCACTTGAATTCCAAACTTGAAAAGTGAGAACACTCTAAGACTTACTGGCACAAATTACCAGGCTTAAAAAATAATTCTCTCTCAATGCTGAAATTGAAATCTTTAAATCATTGCAATAAGGTATAAAATGTTTATTAGTTATCAATGAAGTTCGAGCACAGGCTCTTGACACTCAAAGATACATATTGTAAAACATTTTATAACACTTCTTTCTATAATCAACAATAAGAGTGACATCACTTGAATTTGTACCTCTTGAATCAGCAAAGACATATTGAACCAGTATTGGTGTAACTTCATTATGTGACTTGATCTTTGAGTGCTTGCAACTTTGGCACCTTCTGTAGCACTTTGTTTTTAAATTCCAGCTTGATCTGCATCTCTTTTCTATGACTGAATATGAAAACTAGTCAACTTTATTTTTGCAAAAATAAATTGTTAAGCTCTGAAACAACATCATTTTGAAATGGTTAGATTAGTGAACATAATAAACAATTTGTCAATCAATTCTCAGACCATTATGTTCACTAATCTACCAATGCACTGCATCATCTGAACAAGGTTTTTTAGTTGGAAACACTAAGTCCCTTTAATTCAGATACCTGGTTAATAAAAAGGAAAACATACACCAGAATGATCATAAATAGTAAAAGGTTTCATGTTTATAGAAACAAGTCCCTTTCATACTACCTTGCAGTGAGTGTTAGTGTACATTTCCTTATTGCATTTAATTTTCCAGATTGATATGCAGATTTGAAAACTTGATCATTACAGTATCTCATTTTTTTCTCATGCATTTTTTAAATCCAACAGGATCTAACCACTTTTCTCTCTCATGCAGGTATGAACCCTAAAGACCTAAATGCAAATGAAGACATGGACATGAAGACCTAGGACCTAGCAAACAACCAGTTGACAACATAGCAACAAAAAAGGCAATGCATGGGACCCCTATTCCATACTTCAATCATTTTTTCAATTCTACATATGTACTCTATTGTTGATATGAAACATGAAACATGAAAAGACACTTTGTATACTACATTCAGTTTGAATGCACAATGTAATGCTCAGTGATGAATTTTTTGAAATTTTGAATTATGATCAATACTTAGAGTACAATAATGATATCTAAAAATGAATGCAATAATGACATGTCCATTAACAAAATCTGCAAGATAGTATTAAATGGTCCAACAAATGTGCAATCTTTTCCTATTTATGCCTATTGTGTTGTATGCTCTAATTTTGAGTGATAGGAATGTGATAGGTTTTCCTGGATTGTAATGATGGAGGAGGAGGAATGGCATTGTATGCTTTGAAGGGATGATGGGAAGATGCAGTGTTGTTTTATGAAGGATGCTTGAATTTAGGTTTTTTTTTTACCAACATTTTTGGAGGAAGTGCCTTCTTCGGATGTATGACCAATACCACATGATTTTGGATGTTTCTTGTCCTGAATGGGCTCCAAATTTCCTTGTTCATGGATGCCTAGGCCTTTTCCTTGATAATTCCATTTCTTGAGAATTTTATCCAAGAAAGGATACGTATGACTTGGAGGATAAGATAAACATCCAGTCTCAGGATCCATGGTGAAAGATATGGAATTGATCTCTTCTACTTCGAGTGGGCTGTCATTGACAAATGTAAGTGGACCCATAGGATAGAGTGATCGAAATGGGATATCTTTTATTGGAGGATCCTCAAGTTGAAAATATGAGATGATAGGATCTTGACTAGGATTGGAGGATGGTGATGGATCTTGAGATGGAGAAATTGGGATTGTAGGATCTTGGATTGGGGGTGATGGAAGCAATAGAACATGAAATAGAGGAAGTGAAGGGATTGGATCTTGATTTTCATCTATGGGTACTTCAACATGATTTTGGACAAGATATGGACTAGATTGGATTGGTGTAGATAGAATGATGGGGGATGTATGGATGAATTCTTCAGAAGGAGTGGATGGAAGGATTGGAGATTCTATAATTGTGATGGCAGGAAGAAGGGTGAACTCATGAGGCTCATTGGATGTGGCATGGATAATTCTGGGAGGAGGATAAGTGGATGGAGATTGGATGGAGTCCACAAATGTAAGAGACTCAATGATGCTAGGAGATGGAAGAGGATCAATAAGTAGGATATATGGAAGAAGGATAATAGATGGGAGAGGTTGATGGGCCTAATTAATGATGGCTTCACATGAAGGAGTAAGATGGCATGACTCATCAACTTTAGGAGATGGATTTCTTGTTGGATTCTTTGTGAAACTCCTTGGAGACTTTCATGATGGAGGTTGAGGTGAAGGATTGGAATGTGTAGAAGATGGAGGGCTAGGATAGTCCTCATATGAAGATGGGATGGAATATTGTGAACCTTTTTAAGGGGATGATGGTGCAGATGAGGAGTTGGAGGATGGCATGACTAGATAGTTCATATAGGTAGGTTTAGAGGAAGCTTGTGAACTTGATTTACTATTTTGTGAGGTAGGGGTGATGGGTTGAGATATGGGATATGAAGTGGGTTGAGGGATGAATTCTTCTTGTGAAAGGGGATTTGTGGCAAAGTATGCAAGAATGGAAGATGTTGTATTTAGATAGGATATAGAGGATGATGGATTAAGATAGGATGGAGGATTAGTATAATGGATTGGGAGACTACAATTTTGGATTTGAAAATTGGTTGGAGGATAAGGAGATGGAAGATTTGGATAAGGGATTTAGCTTGGAGTGTTTTTATGAAAGGATGGTGATTGAGATATGACCATAGAAGGAGATGGAGGTATGAAGGATGCATATAGAGGATATGTAGGCTCAAGATAGGAAGAAGGTGTGGATGAATAGGATAATGGATTTTCCTTTTCAAAGGCATGATAGGGAGTGCTAGTGGATATACATGAAGGCATGATAGGATAGTTTGGAGGAAGGATAGGATGTTGGGGGATGTTTGGAGCAAGCTTGCTAAGGTTTTCAAAGTACTCATTGTAATCCACAAGATTCTCAACATCATGATTGATAAGGTTTTCAAAGTACTCATCATGATCAACAAGAATTTCATCATCATTAGGATAGGATGGAGTGGGAGAAAAGACATGACAACCAAACTCATCATAATAGATTTGATACATGTTGACTTATGGATGAGTTGGATGGAGTTGATGGATGAAGACAGATTGGAAGACTAAGGATTTGGATTTTGGATGACTAAAAATCTTCACACTAGGATCAGATTTGGCTTAGGATAGGAGGAAAGACTAACTCTAGAGGAAGATAGAAAGGGGATGACGGATGACCAAGATGACTCTACTAACCTAGGATAGGAAGACAAGGCTTCATGCTAGATGACTGAAAGATCATGATTAGGAGACTTAGGATGACAAGATTCTGCAAGTTTGGATGACTTCTAGATTTTGATTTGATAAGGCAAATGATTTGAGCATAAAACTCTTTGTTTTGTGTGTGCTTCAAAAAATGTTTTGCACTGAGTCTGCAACTTTGAAAACACATCAAGTAGAACTACCTAGAAAATAGGCTAGTATCAAAATCTTTTCCCATAGCTTGATATCCCAAAAAGGGAATACATATGGTGAGTGTCTTAAGGTGATCCAAGAAACCACAAGGATCAGTCCTTGCACAAATATTTTGATACCTTTGGGATTAGATTAGGTAGCTTTTGATTTAACAAGTTTGTATTTTGATTTAAGGAGTCCTCCCAATTGGTTTGTACGCGTGTGACTCACTTAAGAGCCTAGTTGACCATGCCGAAATAGTAGGGATATTCACCTACCTTGGGCTACCATCAACATGCATCACCTGAGCTTGAGGGGATGAAGTGAGAGTTTGCTTAGTACTTTATTTCTATATCAGCTAGGTAAGCACCAGTTTGAAGTCGTTCTCCAAAGAGGAAGCATTTAGCTCTTTGGATATGCTTCGCTAGAAGCAAGACAAATGAACTTGTCTGAGTTCAAGTATTTTATGTCACTTAAATTAAGAGGTTTTGATAAAATGAAACTCCTAGAAGCACAAAAAGGTTCTTTCCCAAATTGATTAAGTGAATGAATTTGAAAACTTACAAGCACAAATGTTTAAGTTTTTTAGTTTTTCTTTTTCCTTTGAAAACAAGGAGTTTTGAAAGATTTGGGCATATAAGATTGAGTTTGTGTTTCATTTAAGAACCTAATTTGAACTTGAAAATAGAAAGAATTTTCTCTTTTTTCACATTAATTCATTCAAGATTGTGTTAATTTTTTTTTGAGATTGAAAGTAAATGAATTTTGGATTTTTATTTATTCCTTTAGTTTCACTCAAGATTTGATGTTCTAGATTGCATTTTTAAGCCCAAAATGAAGTTCCTAGGTTGATTTTATGCATGAAAACTTTGGAAAATTTAAATATTTTGCAAAAAAAACATTATTTTTACCAATTTCAAAGCTTTAGGAATGAATTAGGAAAGTTTGGGAACCTTTAGGATTGTTTAGGAAACCATTTTGAAATGAAATGAAGATTTGCTCCTAGTTTGCATAAAACTTGAGATTGCTTTGAGTCTTTCCAAAAGAAGTTCAATATAACCTAGCACAAAGAATTTATATTGAATTAGGACCATTTAGGATGCTTTTAGGATTGATTAGGATCCAACTTGAAGTGATATGCAGATTTCTAGTTCATTTTATGCACCAAAAGATAAGAGTGTTTCCTAGTTTGCATGAATATCAAAAACACCTAGATTTTGAAAGCATGAAGGTTCTTTTTATCCAATTGAAAGACCTTCGAAGTGTGTTTGAGTGTTTTAGGACCAATTAGGAACAATTTGAGTTGATTAAGACTGATTAGGAACAAGATTTTGCATATTTTCCTTTAAGTCATTCAAGAGTGCATGGATGTTCATTTTAAAGCAACCAAATGAAAGATTTAAGTTCATCATTAACCAAGAAAGTTGATGAACCTTAAGGCCTTAGGTTTTTTTATGATTTTTATGCCTCCAAAGTGTACCTATAGAAAATGGATTTAAAAATTGGAAAAAAGCAGTCAAGAGGGCCTTAAAAACCCCTAGAAACCCAAAAATCCAACTTTGACTTGGCTTATGGCCTTAAAAAAACCCCTATTTCCCATATGAGAAAACAAGGTAGGATATTTTCATTCCTTTACTTGTATGAGTATTGGTTAGGGCCAGTACGAGTTAGTATGACTCCTGGCATGAGAAAACATGGCCAGTAGGCCAAAAACACCTAGAAAGTTCCCATACAAGTACTGGGTGATCCCAGTATGAGTCTAGGTCTTTTCTAATATGAGAATGTACTCTAGTAAGTTTATTCATATGATTATTCACCAAGAATAGGATGATTTTTTGAGAAAATGATTTTTTTTCTTGGAAAACCCTAAAAAATGCAGTTTAGAAGGCTTGCAGGGTCCCAATGGACGTGCCAAAATGTGTGCAGAGCAAACCCAACCTATTCAGAATAGGCGTAGGCATTAAAAAATTATTTATTCAAAGCCTAACAACATATGCCTAACATATAGAAAATAAAAATTCACAAGGACATTCAGATAGAGCTAAAACAGGAGCACCCTATCACTGTTTGATTTGCTCTCTCTTTAGGGATGTGGGTGTGCTCTCAAAACACATGGAGCATATCCCTAATGATTATTAGGGAGGATTAGGATGGATTAGGTACTATGATAACCCCATAGTGGCATAGAATTGGGTATAGAAGACCTGATTTTGCACCTAAGGCCTCAAGGAGCCTAATGAAGCCAAGATTTAGATTAAGCTAGATTGACTTAACCAAATGAAGATGTGATATGATGCTATATGCTATGAAAAACAATGAAACAAACTATGTTTAATCAATTATTCTAAGCAAAGATGTGTTATGAAAGCTTGAAAGATAACTGAAATCTAACAATTAGGATTGATTATGCTAAGTCTAGAAGTAAATGAGCATGATAACAATGCATGAAGATAAAAACTAAGCTAATGATTTTCTCTTGGAAGAGAGACTATTTATAGGATTTTCCTAAGGGCTTGGGTTAGGAAGGAGATTTAGGGTCAAAGGTAAGGTTTGGGGTAGAGTTTGAGGTAAGGTTTGGGATATGGTTAGATTGTCCTTGGTTAAGGTTTCTCACACATGTGTGAGAAACACTAGGGAAGTGTTCCTAGGGGACCAAGAGGAAAGAGGAGACATGGGTCTCTTTATGAGGCTGTAAAAGGCCTTAAAGAGTGTGTAAGGAGCTATTAATGAGTCTGTAAGGCTCATTAATGGAAGGGTTCAACCAAAATTTGAAGAGGACTTAATTAGGCTAAGAAATGTAGGAAACACCTCCTGAATGGATTTAGGAAAGTTTAGGAAAGTTTAGGAAAGATTGGAAGGGTTTAGGAAAGTCTAGAACATTCTAGGGTTTTGAGGCTTTAAATATATATTTCATTTATTTAGGGAATGTGACATCATTTATCAAATATGTGGTACTCCCCATTTATGATCATTTCATGAGGAAATTGCTTGATGTCTTATGAGTTGCAAGCTAGGGCATCATGCATTGTTTATGAGCTCATTTTTTGAGCACCTCATGTCCCAATTTGATTGGTTGGTAATCAAACAGTGAGTTCATAAACAATGCATGATGCCTGAGCTCAAATTCAAAATAGTAAGTGTATTATTTTATTAAGACTAAATATATTGTTTTATTAAGATTTTATTAAGACAAAGTATTTTGGGTTAGTTTTATGTTGTTTTATAAGATTTTATTAAGACTAAATATATGATGTAAACTCATAATTATACTTGATATATATATACTACAAAGGAGGAATTTTGAAATATAGTTGTAGGTAGTTATCTCTTCTATAATGATAGAGGAGTGAAAAGTAATGATCAATGAGGTTGCTACTATTAGATCATACATTAATACACTTACTATTTTGAATTTGAGCTCGGGCATCATGCAATGTTATTGTTTTCATTGCATGCTTTCTGCTATTGTGCACCATATATTGTTTCATACATTGTTTATTTCATTGAGACTGTGAGCTTGGTTTTTCTTTCAGAAGTGTATGGATTGAATATGCACATGCATAATTGTAGATGAGGATCATTAATAGGATGTCATTCATTGCTTAGATATTTTTTATCTAATCCCCATCTCTCTTTTCTTTGCAGGTTCTGGATCACACAGGGGCACACTAGATTCATACCCGGGTCAAAAATTCATCACTTCAGGCAATGTCTGGCACCCTTATTATTTATTTTCATCCTCTTATGTATGCTTTCACTCTTTCATTTTCTTTTGAAATTTATTTTCCTTGTATAGTATATACAAGTTATTTTTCATATATATACATGTAATCTTTAGATGCAAAAATTTATTTTCCTTTACATGTATCTTTGCATGAAATGAACACAAATTAAACAAGATCATCTAATAATGAAAACTAGGGTACTGTAGTCACTCATCTAGTATTAGTTCCCCAAACCATTACTAAGGATTGAACATAAGTCTAAGTCCACAAACCTATTTTTCTATGTGTATAAAAATAATATATGGTGCACAACAGCAGCAAGCATGCAATGACAGCAATAACATTGCATGATGCCCGAGCTCAAATTCAAAACACTAAGTGTATTAATGTATGATTCAATAGCAAAAACCTCATTGATCATTACCTTTCACTCCTCCATAATTATAGAAGAGATAACTACCTACAACTAGGGCATCATGCATTATTTATGAGCTCACTATTTGAGCACCTCATGTCCCTATTTGATTGGTCAGTGCTCAAACAGTAAGCTCATAAATAATGCATGATGCCCTAACTTGCAGGCCGCAAACCATCAAGACATTTCCTCATGAAATGATCATAAATGGGGAGTACCACATAGTGAATATCAACAACAAAACAAATAAAGAGAGATCAAACACTTCACACAATATATGTTGTTTTATAAGATTTTATTAAGACTACATATATTGTTTTATGAGCTCACTGTTTGAACACCTCATGTCCCTATTTGATTGGTTGGTGCTTTATTTTTTATATTGATGCTATTAGATCAAATAGGGACATCAGTAATAAAATAATACACTTAATATTTTGAATTTGAGCTCATAAAGATTAAGATATCCTCCTATTTTTAATTTCTATGTGCTTTGAGCCAATCAAATTTTTATCATCATGATGAAGTAATAATGCATTAAATGTCTTACTTATGTCCCTATTTGATTGGAGGGTGCTCTGTTTGATATTTTGCTGCTATCAAAATAGAATGGTAGTGGTGATTCAATGCATCTACAACCTCAACAACATGGTAGCATTGATCCAATAATAGGAAATACATTACAAATGCCAAGCTCACAGTCTCAATGAAATAAACAGTGTATAAAACAATATATGGTGCACAACAATAGCAAGTATGCAATGATAGCAATAACATTGCATGATGGCCGAGCTCAAATTCAAAACACTAAGTGTATTAATGTATGATCTAATAGCAGAAACATCATTGATCATTACCTTTCACTCCTCCATCATTATAGAAGAGATAACTACCTACAACTAGGGCATCATGCATTATTTATGAGCTCACTGTTTGAGCACCTCATGTCCCTATTTGATTGGTCGGTGCTCAAATAGTGAGCTCATAAATAATGCATGATGTAGCTTGTAGCTCACAAGCCATCAAGACATTTCCTCATGAAATGATCATAAACAGGGAGTACCACATAGTGAATATCAATAACAAAACAAATAAAGAGAGATAAAACACTTCACGCAATATATGTTATTTTATAAGATTTTATTAAGACTAAATATATTTTTTTATGAGCTCACTGTTTGAGCACCTCATGTCCCTATTTGATTGGTTGGTGCTTTGTTTGTTATATTGATGCTATTAGATCAAATAGGGACATCAGTAATAAAATAATACACTTGCTATTTTAAATTTGAGCTCATAAAGATTAAGATATCCTATTGTTTTGAATTTCTATGTTCTTTGAGCCAATGAAATTTTTGTAATTTTGTAATTTTGAAAAAGAAAGTGTCATTTGTAATTTTTGTGAATTCAAAGAGCTACCAGAAAGATGGCACTGCACTTTTGCATGGCACAAAGAGGGCATTCAATTTTGGCATGCACGAAGAGGCCATCATGGGGAGTACCACATAGTGAATATCAACAACAAAATAAATAAAGAGAGATCAAACATTTCACACATATATGTTATTTTATAAGATTTTATTAAGACTAAATATATTGTTTTATGAGCTCACTGTTTGAGCACCTCGTGTCCCTATTTGATTGGTCAATACTATGGTTGTTCTATTGATTCTATTAGATCAAATAGGGACATCATTAATAAAATAATACATTTACTATTTTGAATTTGAGCTCATAAAGATTAAGATATCCTACTATTTTGAATTTCTATGTGCTTTGAGCCAATGAAATTTTTATCATCGTGATGAAGTAATAATGCATTAAATGTTTTACTACTGTCCCTATTTGATTGGATGGTGCTATGTTTTTTATGTTGCTGCTATCAAAATAGAATGGTTTTGGTGATTCAATGCATCTATAGCCTCAACAACATGGTAGCATTGATCCAATAACATAAAATACATTTAAAATGCCAAGCTCACGATCTGAATGAAATAAATAGTGTATAAAACAATATATGGTGCACAACAGCAGCAAGCATGCAATGAAAGTAATAGCATTGCATGATGCCTAAGCTCAAATTCAAAATAGTAAGAGTATTCATGTACGATCTAATAGCAGCAACCTCATTGATCATTACCTTTCACTCCTCCATCATTATAGAAGAGATAACTACCTACAACTACCTAATCATGCATTGTTTATGAGATCACTGTTTGAGCACCTCATATCCCTATTTTTTTTATATGTACTACTCTTATTCACCTTGTTTTATATGTCCTAATTATATATCTTTTCTCTTTTGTTAAGAGAAATTTCATTCTAAAAGAGTGTATTTAATCTCTATATGCTTAAACAACCTCACTAATTAAGACTGTTCTCATTTGTAGTGGGCATGACAAGAATCAAATCACTTGAAAGACACTAGTATTTAGACATGCACAAATTAGTGACGTGATTAAGAAAATTACCTTTCTTTATAATTTTCTGGGGTATTTTTTTATATCAATGCATTTAATCTAAATACTATCTTATGAGTGTTGCTTCTGCTTATTTTCTATTTCCTTGCACATCAATGATGTTAAATCATGGGGGATTCTCTTTGTTCCCTACAATGGAGTGAGCTAATTTTGAATTGCTTAGTAATTTCTTTTTATTGCATGGTTGTCTTTGGTTTGTCATTTTTTTTGAGTGTCTAGTGATTTAAACCAAAGACTTCAACTTAGCCAAAAAATGTGCAAGTCTACATTAGAATGTTTCTTTTTATTGTAATTATAATTAGTATGAATGAACAAAATAATGACAATGCAATATTTGTCGAAATAGTGTCGATGACTTCAATCAATGTGCCTATGTGTCAATGTGGTGTTTTCCCATGCATGTTGAAGACATCACGCACAAAAAGTAATCCTGGGCATCAATTTTGGGTTTTCCCAAATAGGAAAAAGGTCTGGATATGTAATTATATTTTATGTTTAAAAATAATGTGACAACTAATCATTTTATGAAGAACTGATGTACATTTGGTATTGTAGGGAAATAGTGGATGTCAATACTTTTAGTAGGTCGATCAAACCACATTTACATCTACCCCATCTACATTTATACCTGATGTAGGAAATGAGTGCAACTTGTGCAAGGCTCGAGAGGCAGCTAGTGCTGCCAAGATTGCTTCAATGGCGAAAGTAGAAATCATATTTTTGTGATGCCTTTACTTTGTGTAGTTTGTACACTACTTTTTTGGGACCATATGCATAAATGTGGTTAATAGAGGGCTATTGTAGATACTGAAATTTTTTTTAGAATTTCTAGTAGATACACATAAAGAAAATGCACATAAACATGACAAATGAGAAACATAAATGTAGATATCACAACAGCTGTGAAACATAAATGTAGACATCATGGTCACAATTTTTTGGAGACACAACATAATTGAATGGTATACCCAGACGATGCAACACAACTATATATCACTCCTCTAGTTCCAAGTTTACACTACGGTAAACAAACCCATAGATAAAGAATAAATTTAGAGAGCGGAGGAGGGTCGTAATGACCAAAATAATACAGGGTCCCTATATTATTTCAGTTCTTATTTCTCTCCTCTTATGCTCTCTAAATTTATTTTTTATCTATGGTTTTTGTTTACTGCAATGTCGACTTGGAACTGGAGGAGTAGTGGTTGCGTTGCATCGTCTGGGTATACCACTCAATTATGTTTCATTTCCCAAAAATTGTGACCATGATGCCTACATTTATGTTTCTCATTTGTTGTGTCCTAGGACCCCTTATGACCCTTTACGATCCCTAAGAATACATCTTAGAGGTCTTAAAATGTCATAAAGGGTCATAAGAGGATCCTAGGAGGGGTCAGATGAGCTTCCACCTTCACGTGGTTGGCCCTATTAAGTAGAGAATGTTAAACTATTCTTGAAAAAAAGAGAAGCTCAATAATTTAAGATCTCAATCCACGTACGACAAATATATATCGATCCATCTCAATGGCTACCAAATCAACAGATCTCTGCCAAGAACCCAGTCACAAAGAAATACCACAAACTGCACCACGAACCCACTTTGAAGAGGCATCCAATGTCTCATAAGTCGCATTAAATGACCCACTTTTTGTAATCTAAGTCTCTCAGCTCGGTTCACCAAGAAGAAGACTTCTCCCAAGTCATCACGGACACCATAGTGATCTACAAATCTCCAATGTACAAGTTCTGCATGTCACTCTCTCAACATCACATCTAACTCATTCAAAACTATGGCAAAAATAGTAGACAATCCTAGTAATCCATCACAACCTAATCTCAACAACAATGCAAAGAGTAGCTCGATTCTATCTTCAAGCCTATCAATGCACAGTCTACTCAAACTCCATGTCAAGTCACTGTGACACTCCATAAGAACAAAGAACATCCAATTCAGACCAAAGAAGTCAAGAAGTCTCTCAAATCAAATCTAAATGCAATCAGGTCCGCATATATCCCACTAACACATCAAGAAAAAATGCATCTCTGATCGCCGCACTAGCTTCTTGTGCTGGAGCAGTCGCTGCCAGAAATCTTGATTTGGTAGGATCCATTCCAAATCGAAGTCTCTAGACTTGACTCAATAATCCATGAGCCACTACTAAATCTACTACAAATTCATCTCTGAATGATCCATAACCAAATCATGAGAAGGAACCAGATCTACAAGAACACCATTCTGAATCGATACCAATTCGATCGATTAATATTTATTTTTTAAAAAAAAACTGATTGTCATCGCAACTGTGATGGCCATAAAATAGTGATGGTTATCTATCAAAATAATCTAACATACAGTCATCGCATGTATACCATCACTATCGGTAAAAAAACTATAAATGATGGATATCTTTCGTAAACTTCTGACGGGTCTCCATCGCATGCACAACATCACTGTCATTAAAAACTACAAATGACAGATATCCATCATAAACTTCTGACAGATACCTATTGCATTAATAGCATTTCTGTCAAAAAAACAAACTACAAATGACGGTGACCTATCAAAAGATTTTGACAGGTCGTCATCATTTGTATTGTTTGCGATGGATAGGTGTCGCAATTGGGACAGCTACAAATAGGTCCAACGACAGGTTTGCCTTGTTGGCACCCCCTTTTTGCAATGTCCATTATCATCGTAATTATGATGCAATTTAAAATCATCATTTTTTTTTACTGCAAAACTATGATGATGGGTGGTGTCACTTTATCGATGGTATACAGTCGTAATTCCAACAATATGCTGTCAAAAAATGGGCTCAAATGTACTAGTGGGAAAATCACTCAAATTTGATTTGAATGGTTTGGGGAGGGATTCTTTAATTAAATGTGTTTAATTAAAATAGGAGGAATTAATGGCATAAAAATAAATTAATTAATTAATTAACAAAAGATGATGTCATCAGGGTTTTTTGGAAAATAAAAATACTTTTATTTAGCAAAGGATTTTTAGGTGTCTACAGAACCCTCTGAGGAAGACCCTAGTTTAGCCTTATCATCTATACCAGATGGAGTATTATATTTGGAAGATGTAAAAGGATACCTAAAGTGCAAATTTGAGATTGTAGGAGATAGTAGCATGACTAGGGAATATGACAAAATAAACAACCAGGACATGACTTATAAGGAAGGGTATAAACATTTAGGTCAACTTGACATTATCAAGTACATGTTTCACTATGAATTTTAGAATGATGAATGGACTAAGATCATTTAAAGAAGAATTCATGATGGAAAGCTTTGGGTTGATTATAGAGTGATAGATATCATAGCTGATTTGATTCATGAGGTAACAGGCTTATCTAACAAAGGTATAATTCCTCAAAATGAGAAAAATGTGAAGAAAATAGTTCTAGACAATAATAATTCTTCATATAATGGAAGAGGTATTGTAATTAGTAAAATTGAGTAGAATGATGTTGTGTGTGTGTGTGAGATAATGACTACCAAGTTATGTGCAAATTATAGAGAAGATGATATGGAAGCAGGTATGGTACAAGCAGCTTATCTTATGTGTGTCGATAAAGTTGATGTTGATGTGAGTGAAATAATGAGGATTGAGATGATTGAAAATCTTGAGAAGATTAAGAAGACAAAGAATTCCCCATTCAGATTATCATCCTTAATCACCTATACATTTTTCCACCTATTGAGAATATTTCCTTACACTGTAGGAGCTGATTGGAATGATGAGAGAAATACAATGGTGAGAATCAACAAGGTGTATCTTAGACATCCAATTGATAAATTAAATGAGAGTGCCATACTTGTAATTAAGACTTTTCAGAATGAGATGAAGAAAAGGTCAAGAATTCCACCCTCAATGATTGAGAAATACAAGAATGAGATATGCTTTTTGGTTGATACAGACTTTACATATATTGAAGTGGTAGAACCAAGAACTGAATTCATAGACCCTCTAGATTATGAAGTGTCTAAAGAGGCAATTGAAGGATATGTGAGCAGAATTCTAAAATATAGATTAGATTCCAAAAGTCCTAGATTTGGAACATTTGAAGAAATTTTCAGCACAACACACCAATCACAGTTGCAAAAGTCAGCTAAGAAAAGGGTTGACATAGTAATTAAGAAGATATTAAAGGAAACAGGTTTGATTGAAGATGAGTTTAACATTGTGAAGAAGACAACAACAGCTATGAGAGATATTCAACAAAAGGAAGTCTTAATTGCACCACTTTTGGCATCCAAAGCAATCCATGTTCCATATATTATAAATGTTGATGAACATGTCACTGAGCCTTGTGAGATAATTATGTCACTGGACAAGCCAATAACAGCTACAAAAAAATCTACAACATCTACCTCCACTACACCAACTAAAAGAGTAAAAGAAATGGCTAGTGGACCAGGGAAAAGGTAGAAGACTATCTTTTCTCCTTTGGAAAGAAAAAGGACACAAGAAGAAGAATCTACACCCATAAATAAAATGAGAGGTCAAGTTCTAAGTCAATCCCAAGGAGAAGAATAGGTAGGCATCAACAAAAATAAACAATGGAAACCTAAGATTGAGAAAGTAAATTTGTTGATCATAAGCGAAGGAGATTTCAAAAAATTAAATAAATACTATCATATGTACAGCAATTTTGAGAAATTGAATCTTGAGAATGCAATTGTTAGGCACATGATCCTTGCTGACAAGAAATTTTAGAACATTAAAGATAAGATACCCAGTGATATTTATGAGAAATTGATTAACAGGAACAAGAGAGAAATAGAAGAAGATAAAGGTATAAGAGAAAGATTTGTAAGAAAACTATGTGTAATAAAAAATGAAGAACATTTCAAAGAGATAATGAAGAGTCTCAACACCCATCTGAGAAGAAAAAGAAGAACAGTTCTAATTATGGGAGGTAACTATGAAGAAGTTAACAAGAAAACTGAGGAAGCAATTTTGAAAGTGATGACTTCAGTACCAGGAGAAGCCCTAAGTGAATCTGAATAGGACACTCAAATAACAAAAGTAGTTACATAGATGAAAGAGACACCACCTCGAAAAGAAACCATAGTTCCACCACCTACCATACTTATTGATGATGAAACCATGCATGTAGAAGGCACTAGCATCACCATTGACAGAGAAGAAGATCCTTTTGAAGATCAAGGAGAGGATGTTGGAAATTTGGGAGAGATGGTGAATGAGGAAGAAGACGAGGAATAAAATAAGAAAGAAGATGAGGAAGAAGATGTGGAAGAAGAAAAGGGAAATGACAAGCAAGAAAAATAAAGGCATCAGAGGAGACACAAATAGAAGTCACTAAATAAGCAGTGCAAGAGGAACAAGGTAAAGCCTACAGATATTATACCTCATCACATTCAGATAGTCACACCATAAAAGGTCACAGTAGCAAGTTCATCCAAGTCACCTATTGAGTTAGTATTAGCAAATTTGGGAGTTGAAGTTGATGATGATGATCAAATAGAGTTGATTTCATCCCTGAATAAGATAATCAGAAAGAACAAGAAAGTAAATATCTTGGAGGGATCACTACTTGAGGTAACAAATAAGCTTCAAGGTGTTATATGTACTCAAGTTAGTGAAGTTGATCCACAAATTAAAGCAAGAGAATTAATCAAATATTTTGATAGTGAGTTCACCACTTTATCTGACATTGCAGATTAGTGAAAGCAAAAACACTTCATGATGCACAGTTATTTCAATCCACTTGTCAAAATATCAAGAATGATTTAGATAAATTTGATGTTTGTATTAAGGAGTTGAGGAAATGTTTGGAGAGAGGAAGAGAATTCTATAGTCAATGTGCCTTGTCACACAATCATATCTCAAATATTTTAGAGAAGCAAAAGAATAAAGAAGAAGAACTACAAGTCACAGTGAATGAGCTATAAAATCCTAGCATGAAGATCACTAATACTGAGAAGAAAGTTAGCAAAATTAATAATGAGATAAGATTATTAGAAAATGAAAAGGAAAGAAAGTTGAAAAGGTTTGCATCACTCAAAGAGCACTTAACATTGAAGATCAGTAATATGTAGAATCAACTGGAAGAATGTCTTTCCTCAAAGACATCATATGGTAAATTTTCCTATCCAAATCTTAGAGCAGTTGAGATAGCATCTTATGGGCTATGTGCACTACTTAGTGTATCAAATTCTATTAAGGCTACATGGGACAAAGAGATTGAAAACTAGAAGGAAAACTTTATAGATTTCATTTCAAGCCTTCCAACATTATAGAATTAAAGACAAAAAGTTATATCAAAAATTTTGACCTGTATATATACATATTTTGACACCTTAGTCAATTTTATCAAAAGAGGAGTAATATAGTATGAGAAAATTGCTTGCATGTATAAGGTATAGATATGTGGAATAGTATATAGTATAATCAAAGGGCAAGTATCCCTATGGAGGAATAAGTTAAGTAGATATGTATGATCAACAGACTTTTGCACATCTTGTAATGGCCATGTGACACAATGTTGTAGAATGTTGTAAGTTTGTTTTTGAAATTTTGTTGTAAGTTTTTGGCACTTAGCCAATTTTCCCATATGTTGCCACCAATGACAAAGGGGGAGATTGTCGTAAATTTGGCTAAGTAGGATATCATGGTGTTGTCATTATGGAAACATATATTCAGTAGTAAGATAGCATGATCCAAGGAGGAAGTTTTGGATAATAACTTAAGAAAATTGTCTAAGTATAGCAGCGTTTATCTGTCTACACAAAGACTATTTTGATCATCAAAGTTCACAGAATTATTTTTAGTGAATGTTCACTTGAGCACAAATTATATAAGGTATGTTGAAGCTACATCTAATAGTGAAAGACTATATGACATGTACATATACAGATACTAATGTTTTACAGAAACACTATTGAGCTTACCAGAGCAGGGCAGCGATCAATAAATGATTATTTTGAGTTAAGGGATTATTTTGTTTATCAAAATAATGACTTAACTAATTAGGGATGACATCCTAGATGTTAACCATGTGGCAGAAAGAGTTAATATTATGTTTTGATAACATGGAAGTCGACTGTTAAGCTATATTTGAGATAGTTGGTATAAAGGAAAGTATTATGTAATTCAAAGTTGCAAGAAGCTAATGTGAAGATATAAGAAAGATTTGTATTGATGTATTGATGTTTTATTATGAAAAATATGATTTATGATCAGATCAGTGCAAACTGATAGCAAGTTTTGTGAAGAGTCTAAAAGCTAGAATAGAATATTGAAGATATTTAGTAGCAGTAAAAGGTTTTTGTAGTCTATCTTTTGTACTGAAGATTATTATTATATTGCATGTTTGGGCAATGGGCTCATCTTGCATACATTCATATTTTGTAATACCAACTCCTAATAGGGTTGAGGCTTCTAACAAGGTCTAAAGTCCTCTAACAAGGACCAGGACACTATACAAATGTAATAGACTCCTAACAGTGTCAATATCTTTAACTAGATACTTTTGATTAGTAGATCATTTTGTTAGGAATAGTAGTCCACAATACAACTGAGAGGGGGTAGTGAATCAATTGTATAATAGAATATTAAACTTTAAACTTTAAGCTCCATAATATCAGATCCAAAGAACACAATAACACAATATTTTGGTCTTGGGGAAACCCTGTTAAAGGTAAAAACTCCAGTGGGAATTAGCACCCACAAATGATGTACTGAGGGTATAGTTATCCTTGTTAGAAGATATAGCCCTATTAGGAGCTTATTGAAACATTATAGTACATAGTCCTTGTTAAAGGACAGACCATGTTAGGATTCAAGAACAAAAGAGAGGGCTAGCTACCCAAGGCTCACTGCCCAAAGAAGGTTAAATCCACCTTCAAAACTCACTAGTTCACAACAGGTATATATAAAGAAATACACAATCTTTTTGAACTATTTTGCCAACAACTATCTTTGTTTGATTGGTTCCAATGAAGTCCACCAGTAAACCTCTACTCTACATACAGCAGACACAAGCTCACAACTTTTCTAACTTCTTTATCTCATCAACATCCATCCATATCTTTTCCTAGGAAAAGAACTTTATTTATACCTTATTACAATTTACCATGATCAGGTTGGCCCATGAGACTTTCCTAATTGCAAAAAATTTCATAAACCCTTTCCAAGATACACACATTATCTAAAACAAGTCTACAATGATTATATTACAATAATTAAGGACCGAAAACCTTAATTTATGTTTTCCAAACAAAACACATGCTTCATTCCTTGAGTCAGCTTTAGAATAAAGCATCACCAGAGCACATGCCAAAGATGACATCACCAATCATTCCATACCTTGCGCTAACCAATGAACATCCTTCAATATCATGTCCGTCATCCTTCAAGTTCACATACCTTGAATCCAAATCCTCTAAGAGATATACCAGAAACCCAGAGACTAACTCTGTCAATTCTCACTGTCACAGTTCAGTGACCAGTCTTTGCCAAAATAGTTGTAACTCTCTCAATATAAAACATCTAATGATGTGATCTTAGATATAATATCACAACATGCACCTGAACTCTCATCTGACTTCGCAGCATCTGAAACATTTGTATAGTTTATGTACACTATGATTACCAGTCTATTTTCTTCATAGAGACATATGTTGACATCAGTGACAAAACACAAATGACAACAATATGAGTGCCCAATCAGTAATGCAGTGATTAAACATATTAAATGTCTTAATCACCTTTCATGCATTAGCAATATCCAACAATCTCCCCCTTTGGCATTGATGTCAACATATGGGAAAATCTTATCCCAAAGTTACATCAATCCAAAAGTCCTTCAACTTAACAATCTCCTCATACAGTTAAGATTTTCTCATAGAAACACTCCCCTTTTGACAATAATGGCAAAGGGTGCCATGAGGCTTTGGCTTCCTTCATAGATAAACTTTATTCCACTATTACTCCCCCTGAGGAGTAGATCCTTGCATCCAGTCTAGATAAGGATAAGGCTCTAAATACCTCTGGACCGATGCATCTCTGCATCATTTAGTTATGACTAGGAGGGGCCCGAACCCCTAGCATACCTCTGAGATATTCAAAGGTATCTTTCGGTAGTGGCTTTTTGAAAATGTCTGCAATCTACTCTTTTGTACTGATATATTCTAGTTTGATTTCCTTTTCTGCCACCTTGTCTCTCAAGAAGTGATACTTTATAGAAATGTGTTTAGTTTTAGAGTGCATCACCAGATTCTTTGACATATTTACTGTACTAGTGTTATCACAATGGATAACCACAGGCTCATCAAAGGTTATTCCAATGTTTGTCAACATTTGTTTCATCCAAATAATCTGAGTGCAGTTTATAGCAGTACCAACATATTATGATTCAGTAGTAGATTGTGCTATACAATCTTGTTTCTTACTTAGCCAACAAACCAACTTTTTCCCAAGGAAAAATGCACCACCACTAGTAATTTTTTGTCATCAATATTCCCTACCCATTGGAATCAGTATAGGCATGAAGTTCAAAGCTATCATTTATGTCATACCATAAGCCATAATCTATGGTTCCTCTTAGATACCTCGGTGTCCTTTTCACAACAGCTAGATGTGTTTCTTTGGGTTTTGCCTAATATCGAGCCACAATTCCAATAGCATTAGCCATATCTGGTCTGGTGTGAGTCAGATATTGTATTCATCCAACCATTGATCTATACAAAGTCTAAAAAAACACACTTTGATTCATCATCAATTTTTAGCTTGTTTCTACTCACCATAGGTGTTCCTACTAGTTAACAATCTTCCATTCCAAATTTCTTTTAAGCAATTCTTTGAGATACTTGGTCTGAGAAATGAAAATACCATTCTCATTCTGAGTTATTTGCAATCCAAGAAATAATTTCATTTCACCTATCATGGACATCTCAAATTCACTTTCCATTTCTTTAGAAAATTTCTTACATAGCTCATCATTACCTCCAAAGATAATTTCATCAAAAAATACTTCTATTAGGATTCCATCTTCAGTAGTTCTTAAATACAAATTATTGTCTGCATTACCTTTTCTGAATCCAAGCCCAAGTAGATACTTGTCTAACCTTGCATACCAATCCCAGGAGCTTGCTTCAACCCATACAGGGCTTTCTTCAATTTTCACACCATGTCTTTGTCTTTGCATAGAGGAAATCCATCTGGTTGTTTTATACATACTTCTTCAAGATCTCCATTCAAAAATGCAGATTTAACATCCATCTGATACACTTTGAATTTTTTATGTACAGCATAAGATAGGAATAATCTTACTACCTCTATTCTAGCAACAAGAGAAAATGTTTCTTCAAAGCCTATGCCTTGTTTCTATGAGTATCCCTTACACACTAGTCTTGCTTTGTTCCTTACAATATTTTCTTCTTCATCCATTTTGTTTCTAAAGGCCCATTTTGTTCCTATAACATTTTTATTTTTAGGTCTAGGAACTAGTTCCCAAGTGTTATTCTTCTTTATCTGATCCAATTCCTCTTTCATAGCATTTATCCAAGATTCATCTTTAAAGGCTTCATCTATAGTTTTTGGCTCAACTTGAGAAATCAAAACAATTTCTTCTCTAACTTTTGATCTAGTTAGCACTCCCTAACTGGTATTGCCAATAATTTGATTTTCAGGATGGTTATTTTTTACATACCTTGGAGTTTTAGGAGTCTCAGTAGTCTTTCTTTTACCAACATCACAAGCCTCTTTTTCACTTTCTTCCTCAACAAGTTCTTCTTCTTCTGCAGCAATAGTAGTTTCTTTTATCTCTAAAATTTTATTACTGTCATACATTCTTTCTTGTATCTAAAACTTCTCATCTATTCTCACATTGTTACTTTCAATCATCTTTCTCAATCTTAGATTGAAACATTTGTAAGCCTTTCTTTTAATAGAGTAACCAAGGAAGATCCCTTCATCACTTCTAGCATCAAACTTCCCTATGTCATCATCCCTTTTGATATAACATTTACTACCAAATATTCTGAAATATTTTACAATAGGAGTATGATCAAACCATAGTTCATAGGGAGTCTTACTTGTACCTTCTCTTATTTGAACTCTATTCAATGTATATACTGATGTTCCACTAGCCTCTCTCCAATGTACAAGAGATACATTTCCTTCAATCAGCATTTTCCTAGCAGCATCAAGTATAGTCCCATTTCTTTGCTCTGCTATCCCATTCGGTTATGGAGTCCTAGGAGCAGATGTTTTTTTTTTTATCCCATGCTCTTTGAAATATGAATTGAATAAGTCTGAAGTAAATTCTCCACCTCTGTCTGACCTTAAACACTTGATCTTTAATCCTGATTCATTTTCTACTTTTTCCTTGAACAACTTGAATTTATCAAATGCTTCTAATTTTTCTCTTAAATAAGTAACCCAAATCATTCTAGAAAAGTCATCAACAAAGAGTATGAAATACCTTTCACCATATTATGACTTTGTTCTTGTAGGTCCACATAGATCTGTATGTACTAGATCCAACTTCCCTTTTGATGTATATGATTTTCTTTTATGAGTGCTTCTAGTCTGCTCTCCCATAATACATTCTCTGCATACAGTGTTAGATGGTTTCACAATCTTCGGTAGATCTCTTACTACATTAGCCATATTGCCTTCACAATGTTACCAAAATTAACATGGAAAAATCTCCTATGCCATAGCCAACTATCATCTACCTTCGCAACAAAATAGGAGGCTCCAGATGTGTTTAGTTCAAATATATTACGTCTAGATTTTGAACCAGTAGCAATCATTTTTCCTTTCTTGCTTCTGATAAAACATTTACCATTAACAAGGCCCAACTGAAAATCTTTATCCATTAATTGTCTGACACTCAACAAATTATGTTTCAGTCCTTCAACAAGTAGCACATTGTATGTATTAGTCTTTCCATCCATAGTAATGGATCCTACTCCTATGATGGATTTAGGGAGATTGTCTCCAAACCTCACAACACCTCCATCATAATTTTCTAGTTTAACAAACTTGTTCTTATCACCAATCATATGATGAGAACATCCACTGTCAATTATCCATTTAGTTTTCTTATCAACATGAGATACTAAGGCTTTTTCTTCATGTACTGGTTCATCTTTAATAGAAACAAATCCAATATCTTCATAATCTAAATAATCATCATCAGAGATTCCTTCACTAGCATAATAACATTCTTTGTCTCTTCTAATCTTTGCATAATCAGGTTTGTACTTAGGAACTCTTGTAGGACATCTAGATGCAAAATGACCTAGCTTATTGCATGAAAAACATTTCAAGGGTAACTTGCCTTCAAACTTGCCCTTACCTCTTTTTTCTCTTCTAGCAATCAGTGCAACAAGTTCATCCATATTTCTTTCTTCTGTCATTATCTTTTCCCATTCCTCAACATACTCACCAAGCTCTTCTTTTAGGTCTTCTTTTCTTGTGCTTGGAGGCATAGATAATTTCTTGTGTGTAGATGCCTTAAATGCATATTCAACTTTAGGTATAGTTTCTCCTAATTCTTTAGCTTCAAAACTAGTTAGATTTGCAATCAACATCTCTCTACTAAAGTTTGGAGTTAGAGGTATAGTTTCTTCAATAGACATAGCCTTGAACTTGTAAGCAGGAGTTAGAGATCTAAGAATCTTCACAATAACTTCATCTTCATCATAAGTGCCTCCATAATTCTTGATTTTGACTATAGCTTATGTAACCCTTTGAACATAGGCCCTAATGCTTTCATCTTCATTCATTTTCAGCTTCTCCATCTTTGTCTTCCAGTTTTGTAACTTCTCTTGTTTGGTATACTTTTCTCCTTCATAAAGTGCCTCTAATCTATTCCAAATTTCATGTGTCAAATCTAGATCTTTAATTTCAGTAAAGTCACCCTCAAATAGTGTGTTGATCAATGCTTCTCTTGCAACCATGTTGCATGAGAATAACTTCTTTTCATCATCAGTGGCTGACCCCAAATCATTATCAGCCTTCAGAGATTCCTTCTTCTTTACTATCATCCAATAGTCTATGCCCAAGCATAGCAAATGTGTTCGCATCTTGTTTTTCCAACTGTCAAAGTTTTTAGGATCAAATTTAGGATTATCCTTCCTATAGAATGCCATCTCCTAGATCACCTCAAGTTGTTAAGCTTTCTCTTTGAGGACCACAAGCTCTGATACCAATTGTTAGGAATAATAGTCCACAATAAAACTAAGAGGGGGGGGTGAATAAGTTGTATAATAGAATATTAAACTTTAAACTTTAAGCTTTACAATATTAGATCCAAAGAACACAATAAATGCCAACATAATAACACAATATTTTGGTCTCGGGGAAACCCTGTTAAAGGTAAAAAAACCCGATGGGAATTAGCACCCACAAATGATGTACTGAGAGTATAGTTATCCTTGTCAGAAGATATAGCCCTATTAGGATCTTATTGAAACATTACAGTACATAGTCCTTGTTAGAGGATAGACCCTATTAGGAGTCAAGAAAAAAAGAGAGGGATCATTGCCCAAGGCTCACTACCCAAAGAAGGTTAAATCCACCTTCAGAACTCACTAGTTTGCAACAAGTGTATATAAAGAAATACACAATCTTTTTGAATTGTTTTGCCAGCAACTGTCTTTGCTTGATTAGTTCCAATGAAGTCCACCAATAAACCTCTACTCTACATACAGTAGACACAAGCTCACAACTTTTCCAACTTCTTTATCTCATCAACATCCATCCATATCTTTTCCAAGGAAAAGACCTTTTATTTATACCTTATTACAATTTACCATGATCAAGTCGGCCCATGAGGCTTCCTAATTACAAAAAAATTCATAAACCCTTGCCAAGATACACATGGTATCTAAAACAAGTTTACAATTATTACATTACAATAATTAAGGACTGACATCCTTAATTTATGTTTTCCAAACAAAACACACGCTTAATTCCTTGAGTCGGCTTCAGAATAAACCATCACCAAAGCACACACCACAAATGACATCACCAATCATTATGTACCTTGCACTAACCAATGAACATCCTTTAGTATCATTTCCATCATCCTTCAAGTTTACATACCTTGAATCCAAATCCTCTAAGAGATATACCAGAAACCCAGAGACTAACTCTATCAATTCTCACCATCACAGTTCAGTGACCAGTCTTTGCCAAAATAGTTGTAACTCTCTCAATATAAAACATCTAATGATATGATCTTAGATATAAGATCACAACATGCACCTAAACTCTCATCTAACTTTGCAGCATCTGAAACATCCATACAGTATCTGTACACTGTGATTACTAGTATGTTTTCTTCATAGAGACATATATTGACATTGGTGAAAAAACACAAATGACAACAATATGAGTGCCCAATCAGTAACATAGGGATTAAACATATTAAATGTCTTAATCACCTTTCATGCATTAGCAATATCCAACACATTTTTGGGTATCATGCCCACTAGGTTTTTCCCTTGGCCAGGGTTTCCTCGAGAACAAACATGGTTTTATGAGTTTCTTTATTTTATGGTTGTGTTTGTTATTCAGTTTATTCAGTTTAGTTTCTTATGCAAGTTACAAGTTAATTACATATATCCATAAGTGGGAAAAAGTAAAAGTTTGTGAAATACTGATTCCCCCCCCCCCCCCCCGCTCTCAGTCTTTCCTATTTCTAACAAGCAATAGTCAAAATGAAAAACTAAGAGTTTGGCATCTCTATGTGGTAGACCAATTTGTAAGGCTTTGAAGGTGAAGTGTGTGATAGTGCTAAATTTGAGAGGTTTAGGCACTAAATGATGATGGAATATGTGGGTTTGAGACAATATTGATCTATCCATGTGGTTTTTGGGTTGGTTGAAGAATTTAGGGAGTACTTACTTTGTTAATTGGGCTTAATAGCCCTTTTAGGTCTTAATGATCAGGCTTGGTTGACCTCATCATTCCAAAGAAATCCATATTTATTTTTGGTTATGTTTTGTAGATCCCAAAAGGGTATTTTTAAAACACATTCATTTTTATTTGTGAAAAGGGATTCAAAAGTTATTGGCCAAAATCTCACTGGTTAGGGCTACAAGGCCTAATAGGGGTAATGAAGCATTGTGACCAAAACAAGGTGTTGGGTCTATTTGAGTGATCCTTTCATGTTGTATTTAGTCTATTTATGTGATCTAACATTATTTTGAATGCCTCCATAACCACTGGTGTGAAGTTTTCTTGTAATCCCATGAATCAAGGGTTTGGTGGAATAGCACCATATGAACAAATGTGTTGGTTGGAAAGTTGGGTTTGTGTAAGGAGTTTGGTTGGGTATTATTGAGTCTCTAAAGGTGTATGGAATTTCACATGCTCATTTCTCTAGCCAAGGAAGGAACTTAGTACCATATGTGAGTAAGAAGCCTAGTTGGGTCCATAGCAAGTTGAAAAACTCCAAGAAGTTATAGGTTATTCAACCTTGTGATCAAGTCACTTATGGTTGTTTTTTGGATCTTCCAAGATCCTCTATATCATACTGGTATTAGAGCCAATTCTTATTGTGTGGGAGTAATAATTTTTGTATGTTGGAAGGAGATAGTGAAGGAGGGGCTAACATAAAACCTCCAAAGGGAATGATTGTAGAAGTGGCTAGGAAGATTTAGGCCTTAGAAGAGAATCTGGCATCTATAGAAGCTAAGAAATAAAAATAAAAGACAAGAGAGAGAAGGGATAAAGATGACTATGAGGAAGATGAGAATCCTCTAGAAGAGGATTAGGGGGAAGAGGTGCCACCTAAGGAGAGAAGGTTTACAAAAGTCTTGCAAACATTAAACAAGGAGTCTTCTGATGTGAAGATGGATATCCATGTCTATGGAGGTAAGATGGACCTTGAAGAGGTGATAGAGTGGATTGATTCCCTCAATAACTATTTTGAGTACAAGGAGATGCCAATAGGTAAAAAGGTAAAGCTTTCTGAGACAACATTGAAATGTTCTTCCCTAACTTGGTGGAAATACACCCAAGGATAAAGGGTGAAGGAAGGTAGATATATGATTACCTCATGGAAAAGTATGGTGAGTAAGAATAAAATTTAGTTCCTACCTACAAACCATGAAATACAAGTGTATAAAAGGTTGTATAATTTAAAGAAAAATGATATGGGTGTGGCATCCTATACATAAGAGTTTCATAAACTCACAATCAGATGTGGTTGTGTGGAGAATGAGAAGGAAAACCAGGCTAGATACCTTAATGGCCTAAGGTTAAACCTACAATATGAGATTAGTCTAATAACTACTAGGACTATTGATGAGAGCTTTCAAGTGGCTTTGAGAGTAGAAGAGAATTTGAGAAGAAAGATTGAGAAACATGCTAGAGTTAGAGGCATATTCTTTAGAGGTAGAGGTGATTTTGGAGGAAGAAACAAGTCCCAAAGACCTTAAGGTGAGTCTAGCCATAGTGAAAAAAGTGGGGACTCAAGTTCCAAAAGAAGTTTCAAAGGGAGAAGATAAAATGGCAGAGGAAGATTTGGAGGATCAGGAAGAGGTCTAAGAACCTTCATGGGAATGTGTTATAATTTTAACCAAGTGGGGCATACTAAAAATAAGTATCTAGAGAAAAAAGCCTCAAATTATCAAGGAGGAGAAAGGAGGAAGAAGCTGATGTGGGAAGAGGATTTTTAGAGTGTCAACAACCCATCTAGATTTGCAAATCAAGAGTATGGAGAAAATTTGATGATGAGGAGGACCCTCTTGAAGGTGTCAAGTAGCCAAGAACCCCCCCCCCCCCAAAAGGAATTCACTGTTTAGAACTTCATACAAATAAAATGGTAAGGTATGTAAAGTTATAGTTGATTCTAGTTTAATAGATAATTTTGTGTCATTAGAGATGGTTTAAAAATTAAAACTAAAAAGACTACCCCACCCTACTCCCTATAAAGTATCCTGGTTGAATAAGTATCGACATGTACTTATGAATGAGTAGTCTTGGGTAGAATTCCAAATATGGGGATATAAGAATAGGATCCTTTATTATTGATCCCTATGGATGCTTTTCATCTTATCCTATGGAATCCATGGTAATATGATCTTGATACATGACATCATGGGAAGAAGAATACCTATACTATAACAAAAAATGATGGAACTTTTACCATGAATCTTTTACATGATGATGGGGAAGATAAACAAGTGGGTTCTATTTTAATTATGTTAAAAGAGGATTTTTTGAAAACCCTCAGTGAGGAGGGAGGCCTAGGGTTTTCCCTAATTGTAATACCAAAAGACAACATAGATTTTCCCAAGTCCAAAGAGAAACACATACCTAGTGAGGTGTAGAATTTTTTAAAGAAGTACAAGGGTATAGTAGTTGAGGAGATGCCTAATTCCCTGCCTCAAATCAGAGACATAATTCATCATATTTACCTCATACTACGTTCCAAACTCCCTAAAAAGGCAGCATATAAAATGGCACCCTCTAAAAATGAAGAAATTGCAAGGCAAGTGCAAGATTTATTATATAAGGGCTTGGTGAGGAAGAGTTTAAGTCCATGTGTAGTACCAACTATCCTAGCACCCTACCAACTATCCTAGCACCCAAAAAGGATGGTACATTGAGACTTTTTATATATTCAAGGTTCATTAATAGAATAACCATAGGTATAGATTCCCAATGCCAAAGATAGAGGATAATATGGACTGCCTAGGAGGAGCATGTTATTTTTCAAAAAATGATCTAAAGAGTGGCTATCACCATATAAGGATCAAGAAAGAGGATGAATGGAAAACCACATTTAAGACCCATGATGGCCTCTATTGGTGGTTTTTTGTGGCCTTTGGTATAACCAATGCACCAAGTACATCTATGTGCCTAATGAATGAGGTATTGCATTATTTTATTGGTAAATTCATTATAGTGTATTTGAATGATACTCTTGTGTTTATAAGATCCAAGGAGGAGAATTTGAGGCACCTAGACATGGTCCTAAGAAGGCTACATGATGATAAACTTATGATTAAATTAAATAAATGTGACTTCATGAATGAGGAGCTTGTGTACCTTGGTTTTTTCATCTCCAAGGGAAGTCTCAAAATGGATCCCTCAAAGGTGGAAGCAATATTGAATTATCCAACCCCGAGGTCATTTGGTGATGTCAAAATATTTCATGTACTTTCCACATTCCATAGGAAGTTCATCAAGTATTTTAACCACATATGTGCACCTATATTGGGCACCATTAAGGGAGGAAATAAAGGTAAGTTTTCTTGGACTGATGTTGCAGATAGAGGGTTTGAATATTTGAAACTGTGGATGATGTGAACCTAAATTTTTGGGAGCATGCTAAGACATTAAAATTTTAGTTAGATCAAATCATACATCAACATATAGAAAAAGCAATTCACAAGACCACCTCAGATTGAGCGAAAATGGGAGCACATGGGCACCGTTTGATTTTCTCATTTAAGATGGATGTGGGTGTGCTCTCCTAGAAAAATGAACTTATCCCCAATGAAGATTAATGAATATTGGTATCATTTTCAATCCATGGAGACCCCAAATGTGGCACAAAACTAGGTATAGGGAACCTATTTTTCCCCTAGGGTTCCAAGGGTGCAAGATGATGAAATGCAATTTCTAGGCTATGAATGCAATGAAAGATTCATTTTAACTTCAATATAGATGTGATATGGATTGAAAATTCTTTGAAATTCTTGAAATGATCTAGGTTAATCCATTAAACTAAGCTAGAATGAGTTAGAAAACATGAAAGCATGAAGGAAATCTAACAATGCTAATATAAGATATGATATTCTAGATGCAATTTAACATTATAAATATGCTTGAGATGAAAGAGTGAATTGGTGTTTTTCTCTTGGAAGGAGAAAAAATTATATAATTTGAGGAAGGGCTTTGGTTAGGAAGGGTGGTTAGGGTTTAGGACCAAGGGTTAAGGCTTAGGGTCAAAGGGATAAGGATGAAGGGTTGCTCACACATGTGTAAGAAACACTAGGGAAGTGTTCTAGAGGAAAAGGGTGGAAGAAGAGAGATGGGATATCATTAATAAGGTTGTAAGAGCCATTAATGAGTTTGTAAGGCTCATTGATGAGGTTGTTGACTTTGGGTCAAAGAGAGAGGGTTAGCCTAAGAGGGTTATGAATCACCCCTTAAGCAAGGTTAGGGAGTGATTAGGGATGAGAGGATAGGATTAGAAGAGTCTAGAAGATATCTAGGATTATAGGAACTAAATAAATATTTAATTTATTTAAGGAGGATTTGGGGTTGAGCACTTTATTTATAAAATTGATTTAATAAATAGCAGGGATTAATATTTAAATTTGATTTAAATATTTTTGGGAGTGATTCCTTAATTAATTGGATTTAACTTAGATAGGAGGGGATAACAACAATAATAATTAATTAATTAATTAATTAATGATGATGTCATCAAGACTTTTATTAATTAAAATGATTTTAATTAACAAGTGTATAATTAGGTGTCTACATTTTGCCCATCTTTGATGCAGCATCGCAAGTGTCATTGTGTCAAAGATAAGAAAATAAGATGCCCCAAATAGGATTGAGATGGTAAGGGGTTGTGCCCCCTCGAGAAAATAATGCAAAGAATAAACTTTGGGGAATTTTCTCAAAAATAACGCAACCGGAAGAAAGGGGAGGAAGGAGATGGGAATGAGGATAAATAGAAATCCATCCAGGGAAAGAGATGCATGAATGCAATATGATTCTAAATGATGCAGTATGATGTTGGATGTAGGATGCAAGATGAAGGATGCAAGATGAATCTATATGCAGCTGACAGGATGTGGGGATTTCATTGTGTAAAATATGAAGAGCACAACCTAGTTTGATATAACAACATTAGAGACCTACCAAGGTTACTGGGAACACAATGCCTTGTCACAAGTGATGTAGAGGACTGATATAAAAAGATATGCAAGGGTTACCCCAACATCACACATGAATCTAGGAGGAGGCATGGTAGAAATGATGTTGGAGAACCCACAAACAAATGACATTTCCCAAGTGCACCATGTAACCCAAAAGATCACATGTGGAATGTACAAGGGTCATATCTGACTAACTCACAAGTAGAAACAAATGATCAAAAGACCTTGCCTTGGATTTCCCTCATTCACAGTGCACCATGATATAAAGGATCGTGGAGGCCGTCAGGAGAGAAAAAATGAGATGTCGTAAAAGATAAACAAGATCCAAAGGACCAAATCCAAGATCAAAGTGATAAATCCACAAAATGTCCTTTTCCAAGGAGAAGGATTGATTGTTTGATTTGATGGGGGGAGATTAGGTTGGACATGAGGAAGGATACATCCTGCAAGGACCCGTTTAATGAGGAGAATGTTGTGTTTTTGTTGGCAAATGATGAATCAAGGATAATCATGTGAGAAAAGATAGTCAACAAAAGATGTTTTTGAAGTACAAGGCTGGGTGAGAAAAGTTATCTTATCATAGCTACTATAGGACTGATGAGGATATGTATAATAGGAGGTGACGATATAGTACAAAGGAGATAAGATATTTACAGTGGATATTTTCAAAAGCTCAGGGAATGGGATAGGAGGATTTAACTATACACGATATATACAGGAAGCTCAAGATTGGGGATAGTAACTCATTATTGTCTTGGACAGGCTTGAGGAGAGAATACCTTAGGAGTGTGGGCTAGCGGTGGGGATGTGGGGGGATTGGGATGGAGATTAGGATTGGGTGATGAGTGGGTGAAGGGGATCAGGAGGATGAGAGTTTGATAGATAATGGCCTGGTCCACTATGTATGGATCTTATTTCTAGGTTTTCACTAACATACTTGTCCAAGGTGCTTGAATTGGAAATTTTTCCCATTGGATGATTATTTCTCTTTAATTTTTTCATTTTTTGATTTTTTTGATTTTTTTGTATTTTTCTGGATTTTTCCACTTTTTATGGATTTTCTGGATATATGTAGGACATGGTTCAAGAATAGAACCACTTTAGATGTATGATATTGATAGGATCATTTAGGGGATCTCCTTTTGGTGTTGATAACTGATAGGCTCTAGAGCCAAAGCATGTTGTGATAATACAATGACCCAACCAAGTAGGTTCAAACTTTCCTTTCTTCTCTCGATGTGATTGTACCTTATGATTTTCTTTCAGGACCATGTCACCCACTTGGAACTTTCTTGGATGGACCTTCTTGTTATAGCTCCTTTTGAGTTTATTTTGATATACAACCAGGTGATCATATGTTTGCTGCCTCTTTTCATCTAATAGATCCAATTATGTGAGGTGTGCGACATGATAGTCTTAATCTGTGGTATAGTTCTTCATGGACACACACAATGAAGGTAGCTCAACCTCAGTTGGTAAGATGACTTTGACACCATATACAAGGGAGTATGGGATTGGTCTTGTGGGAGTTTGGAAGGAATTGCAATAGGCCTAGAGGGTGGGATTGATTTGGAGGTGCCAGTCATGACCAAAATCATTGACAACCTTTATGAGAATTTTGAGGACAGTTTTATTGGTTGCCTCATCTTGGTTGTTTCCTTGGAGGAAGCATGGGCTGGAGAAATGGTGACAGATGTGGAGTCTGGCACATAGATCATCCACATGCTAGTTTCAAAGGGTGTGCCATGATCTTTGAATATGGTGGAAGGGATGCCGAAATAGTAGATGATGTGGTAGATGATTAACTTGGATATCTGAATACCTATAGTGAGGATGAGAAGAATTTATTCAATCCAATTTTTAAAATATCTAGTGGTTGTGATGATATATTTGTGTCCATCTGAGGAAATGAGAGTGATCAAATTGATGAGGTTAAAGCCCCAACATGAAAAGGGCCAAGGTGGTGCAATGGGATGCAAGTCTTGTACTAGAGCATGAATCAGATTGGCATGTTGCTGAAATGGTAGGCATTTCTTTACAAATTCACATGCATCATGCTCCATTTTTTACCATTAATACCTGACTTTGAGCAGCTACTTTTCTAGGACCATGCCACTCATGTTGGCACCCGCAAATTCCAGTGTGAACCTCTTGTAAATCTAGGATGGCCTCATTCAAATCTAAACACCTAGAGAGGATGTTGTGATATCCTCGAAAATATAGGGTATTTGCTACACAAGAGTGTAGTGGGATGCTCTATGAATTAGGTTCTAGGGTTGGGTGTTTTTGAGATGGGGATATCTGATACCATTTTTAAGATAAGCATGAATATCATGGTACCATGGGGACTGAGGACCAACCAAGAAGCACACCATTTTAGAATTTGTGTTCTCATAAGAAGGTGTGTGTAGATGCTCTACTAAGAATTCATACTGTGATGAGTCTTGGGGGATCTCGAGTAGGGACTCGATGGTTTCCATTATGTTAGAAACTTTGTTTTGTAGCCTGGGTAACTGCATGAATTGTAGGCTCAGGAAGTGCTCTTTTAATCTATCCACCAATTATTTTTAGGATAGAATATTTTCATCCTTCATCTCATATTCATCCAGGACTTTCTTGATAATTAGTTGTGAATCTCCAAACACTTGCAGTTTTGTGATGTTCCATTGGATAGTTTTTTTGAGGGCTGGGATGAGTGCCCCATATTCTGCAATGTTTTTAGTGCAAGGGAATCCCAACTTAAATGATTTGGGGATATATTCACCTTGAGGAGTGACAAAGAGGATTCCTTCCCTTGATCCATGTGATTTATAGGAGCCATCAAATTATACCTTCCATATTGGTTGTTCTTCGATCATGCATAGATGTTCATCAGGGAATTCCATAATCAGTGGATATGAATCTACCAGGGTTACTTCAGCTAGCTGAATGGAAATGACTTGCCCCTTTATTTCTTTCCTATCGATGTATTGGATATCAAACTCACTTAGCAACATGACCCATTTTTCCATTTGGCCTATGAGTGTTGTCCTTGATAGAAGATACTTAAGTGGGTCCACCTTGGAGATGAGCTTGATAGTGCAGCTAAGCATGTAATGTTAAACAAGGCATGCCTTTTCCATTGGTAGGTATTTTATCTCATAGACAACAAGAGTTCCACTAATGTAATAGATTGCTCTTTCTTTGCTATTGTCATCAAGTTGTGCTAATAGTGCCCCTAGTGTTTTACTCATTGTTGAGATGTATAAGATTAGAGGGAAACCTAGCACTGGCAATAAAAGAATAGGAGAGTTAGCTAGATATTCCTTTATCTTCTCAAAAATTCTTTGGCTATTTGGATCCCATTTGAAGTTGGTGTCTTTGTAGAGTAGATGCGTGAAGGGTTGACACTTGTCTACTAGCTGTAACATAAACCTCTGGACTAATTGCAGTTTACCTTATAGACTTCTGATCTGTTTGAGTGTTTGGGGATGAGGCATTTCCATTATGGCTTTGACCTTTTTAGGATCAATCTCTATGTCACGCCATGATACAATGAAGCCCAACAACTTTCCAAATGTGACATCGAAGACACATTTCTTTGGATTTAGCTTTTTAAGACATAATGATGTAGGCGATTGAACACACGCTCAAGGATGTCAAGGTGTTCCAACCATGTCTTGGATTTTGCAAAGATATCATCTAAATATTCTTCAAGGATCTTATGCATCATATCATGGAATATTGATATCATTTCTCGCTGATAGGTATCCCGTGCATTCTTTATCCCAAATGACATCATATTGTAGCAAAAGGTACCCCATGGTGTTGTGAATGATATTTTGTGTTGATCTTCTTCTGCTATCAGGATATTATTATTGTTAGGAATGGGAACACTGAGAGGGGGGGTGACTCAGTGTTCACTATATTTAATCATTTCTTTTACTCTTGAAAATTAACTTTAATGCTTAAGTACTGCAATGAACATCAACATAAACAAGATGCATAAACACAACACATAACACCAATATGGTTATGGGGAAACCCAAATAGGTAAAAACCCCGGTGGGAATTGACACCCACTAAGAACTACACTAGTGTCTTGTGATCCTTGTTAGAAGATCTTTAACCCTATTAGGAGTTATCTTTACATTTTTTTTAGTACAATGACCTTGTCAAGGGTTGAACCCTATTAGGAGTCTTTTACAATAACCTTGTTAGGGGTGGGTACACACTATCCTAGAGCTCACTACTCAATTGGTGAAGGCTACAACCTTCCGATCTTAGATCCACACTATATCTACTGGATGAACTGGCACTGTGACATTGCTTGTTAGATCAGTTCCTTTGATGCGCTAATGCTTTGACCTCTTGAAAAGCTCTAATACATCTTAACTACTCTTCGCACACTTCTTCTTTGCTTAGCTCAACTCTATATCAACTTCTATATCATATTACAATGATGCATCTTATATTTATATGCGCAACCAAAACAATTAACTAGGTTGGCCTATAACCAATTACATACAACACTTCCAATTGAATTGGCTCAAGCGTGTTTACATACAAACATAATTACATGTCTATAACCTAAATACAATAGGTGTATAGCCTTTACAAAACAATATTATCATCGCTAATCAAATTACTAACAATCGGTTGCATACTCTATTTTGTTCTGGCATTCACTGGTTGTACCTCTTCAACTGCCTGTATCTTTGTCATATGGTCTCATATGATCATGTGCTCTTAGACTTAGCATGAATACATACATAAAAGATTAACTTCAAGGGTTCATACCTTAACTAGGTCATACACACATGCATTGATGCTCTGACCTTATGGTACTCTGCTAACTGTCTAGTCTTTTGTATTTTGCCAAATTCTAATCTTCTGATAATGTGCGTTGACTCCAAAACTCTATATGACTTTTTTTACATAATGAAAACACTATATTTAGTCATATACAATAGTATATTCAACTTACCAACAATCTCCCCCTTTTTCATTGATGGCAACAAAGGAATATGGAAAATTTACTAACTGTACCCTTATACAAAAACTTTTTAACATACTTTATCTTATATCTCCCTTAGACTCAATACTATACATCCTCTTTACATATAAGACTCCAAGACTCCATATTATATACACAATACTCCCCCTTTTACATTAATAACAAAGTTGCTTCAAAAAATGTATCTCTACAAGTACTTACAGTGTTAGGACATCCAGATATGCTATCTGTAAGTTTTGGATCTCTTGCTTCCAGAATGCAATCAATGCATTAACTATTTGTAGATGGGTGCATAATGCATATTTTAGCTTCTCCATCTTCTCCAAATCTATGCTAGGACCTTGATCATATGTCACCATGGTGGCATCGATCTCCTTGATGTTCTGATTTAGAATATCTAGAGAGGGTGCAAGAGCATTCATGAGCTGTGTCTGTCTTGCCCTAATCTTAGACATCTCTTTTTCAACCTTTTCTATCTTGTCTAACCACCCCTGGTATACATTGTTTCACATGTTCACATTAGTGGAGGGGTCTTCCACTAATTTCCTTACATTTTCTATCATTTCTTCTACCTCTTGGATTTTCTTATAATGCTCACCAGTCAGCTTATCCCGGTTCATACAATCAGCAATGATTTTCCTGCCCTTTGCTGCAAACTCCTTCAAAGATGCTTGACCAATCTTTAGTAAACTTAGGTCAAGTGTAAATTTTCTAACCAATTCACTTAGCCTCTTCTTCATGTATTTCTCTTCTGCAACTAGGGATGCAGATTCTTCCAAGCTAGAAAAATTAGTCTTGAAGGTTGTAAGGATGTTGCTAACATCATCAACTGTATGGACCTTAGACACTTTATTTTCTAAAGGTAGCAGGCTATTTAAAATGTTGATTGATTCAAAAAATAATGGATTCCTCATTACCTACTTCTCCTTTTCTTTCTCCATGGCTAAGACACTGATCTTGATCAGGTCTTCTTCTCCCCAAGAGTCCAAAATAGTGGTGTCAGGTGTCAAACTTGACAAAAATGATGTTGAAGGTAATGGAGTGATAGAGGTGTTATCCACCACTTCTTTCTTTACTCTAATTGTCATTTCAATAGATGGCTCATATGTTGGTTTACTTCCTTTTACCTCTTCTTCTCCTTTCTTATCTTCTACCTTTTCTTCCTCTTTTTCTCTCTTTTTCTATCTCTCGCTCTTCTTCTTTTCCTGTGAGATATTCTCTCAGTATTTCTTCTTGTAGCTTGGGTGAATTGTCACCGCATAGAATTTTAGCTTCTTGTGTGCTCACAAAAAATTCCTCAAACTTATCCAAGTCTCTATCTATGGCTACCATGGCTATCTCTACATTATCAATGATGATAGTGTTATCTTTTAGTGTCTTTGTCATGGGTGCAGACTTTACTACCTCTGTATGTGTTAAAACTGTAGGTGTTGAGTCCTAAGGACCTGTCACTGGTACATTAGTGGGCTCTACCACCTTGACTTCCTTATAGGGAACTTGTGTTGAGGGTGTAGTGGGTGGATACATGTGTCTCTTCAAGAAAACCTTTTCTAAAGCTTTCTATGTCTCTTTTGTTGTCAACTCAAAGTTCTTGTCCATTATGTGTAGTGTTCTTAGCTTTTTTCTTAGATGTGGCTTTACCAAATCTAGCAATAGTGTTTTCTCTTCTAAGGAACACACCAGTAGACTTTCATCTAGAATCTTTTCCCTTATCCTAAGATCTTCTTCAATAGCTTGTTTCTTCAAGGATTCTAATATGTTCCAAACATTGTACGGAAGGATTGTTTTCAATTCCAAGACTATCTTTTTGAACTTGATCATATTGTTGGAGCTAAAATATCCAGATAATTTTGAGTCCATAATCAGAGAATTTTCTAAAGCCAAAGTTTGTGCCTTTCAAAGAACAGTTTAAAAGACCTGAGTTCAAGTGCATGTAGGAATAGGCCTGATGAATTTCATGAGATACAGCTTGGGGAATAAGTTCAACACTTTTCATTTGGCATATGCAGTGGGTTCCAGCTCCTAAATTTTAAATCTGACATGTTTAGGGAGTAGTTGTTTTGAGATGTTCACTTAAACCTGCATTTTGCCAAAGTGTCAAATTGTTGTAACAGGCCCTATTTGCATTTGAATATCTTGTGTCCTATTAGGTTTCATGGCTTGCCCCTTTGGGAATGTTTACAATGTATATCAGAGAGCTTATGTTTCAAGACTCAAGCCTTTTTTAGTCCGTTTGATAAGTTTTTGGATCCCCCAAAGTTGGTTTTCCAGATTTGTCCTGTTTATGTGTTTTGCCCAAAAATCTAATTAGCCATTTTTGAACAATTGTATCTTTTGACCCTGTGACCCAATTGAGAAATTTCCATTTGCCCTGTATTCCAATGGTCAAATACTCCTTGTGTTTTAGTTTTCAGGTCATGATGATTCTGTTTGCCCAGTTTGCCAATCTGATTTTGTTTGTAGTTTCTAAAATTTTAATGAGGATCAATTGCACTTTCTAGTCAGAGGCCCTGTTCAGGTGATTGTATCTATTTCCCAGAGATTGGTCATAATGTTTTGATTATTGCATCATGTTGTAGGCATGGGAATGAGTCATCTTTCCAATTTTTAGCCCCCCATGTGCCCATTTAACATGTTTTCCAGAGCCATTCAGTTTGCATATTGCTAAGTTTCTTCAGCAGTGCATTGTTCAGTTTTTTGAGTGGCTCACTTTGGCATCCTACCATTTGTACCTGGTTCAAGGTCAATCATAATTGAAGTTTGTTCCATAATGTAGACATGAAAGTGATTCTCCATGATAAGTTTTAGACTATGACGAATCCGATTGATCAGATTGCTCGATCAATTCCAAATGCAATTTCTACGAATTTGATTGTTTTCAGTTCAAGATGTTTTAAGTGGCCGACTTTGGAGATTAATAATTGATAATGGGTTGATCACTTTGGAAATCTGATCATAGACTTGTTTTCTATATGTGAGAGAGAATCTTCTTCCAAAGTTTAAGACTCTGAGGTTTCCATTTGATCAGATTGCAAGGCCAATAAAAAGGTGTTCAAGAATGATAAAAAGTGCGGATGGAATAATTCTGTAAAGTAACCATTTTCAGAAATTCGTATCTTTTGAACGGATGAACACCTCCAGTTGAGGATTATTTTTTTGCAATCTTTGTTGATGGTTCTTCTACCATTTTAGTGGCTCATCTCCAGTTCGCCATTTGATATTTTTCATTCATCTTTTTTCGAGGCAGTCGCCAGTGTTTTCAGTTTGTGATTTACCGGTAGTTCTAAGCGGGCATTTTCGACTTTTAAAATCTCCTGCCTCGTTCATTGTTTGGTGAATCCTTTTGGCAGGGTGATTATCTATAGTATAAGGTTTGTGTCTGCCAGATTTCAACATTCGGTGATATGTTTTGATTGGTCTTTTAATGGCGCGATTGAGGGTGTTTTGTTAAGATTTGGTGACTGACAAAGTATTAAAAATTGAAGTTTTTAAAGATCCCCGGTTGTCTAGATCAGATCTAGTTGTTGTCACCAATTATTCTAGATCATTTTCAATGCCAGTTGTTTGAAATCAAAAAAAATTAGGCTAGACCCGCTCGAGGTCCAGCCTACATCAATATTTCAAAGTGGTCTTTGATGGCACGAAAGGTTTGATGGTCAAAATAGGTGGCATTGCCATAAAGATATAGAATTTTTTTGGAGGGTTGAATTTTCAGTGTTATTATATGATCACCTTTTTGGATGAGCAACCAATGGAGATTTGAATGGCTTTTCTTTTCTACTTTATAAGAGGAATTACCAATGAAGATCGGCTAACTGATTATGTTGTAGATATTGTCTGGCGGGGGTGATTCAGGGATAAACTTGTCAACATCTCTTGGAGATTTCTTCCTCGACTTCACTCCAAATTTCTAGAATAGCCAACTTTCCATTGTATAGACTCAGGATGATACAATTATTGGGAAATGATAAATGGTATTGCACTAAATAGATAGAGCCTACAAAGGATTAATGAAGGCTGCAAACATTTTGGGAGGCGTATATGCTAAATGGGTTGTGTATTCCCCACTCCTTGAATGCACCCTTTTCACTTAGGGAGCTGCAAAAATTTTTAAAAGGCAGGGGGGGCTAGGTTGTGCACCATTTTAGAGCATTTATATACTTTTTCTTAGGCTATCTATGATGAAATAGAGGAGGCATTAAGATAGATAACAAATCAATTATTATGCCAATGCATGTTTAGATCAGTGCCAATGTTTTAAAACAAAGGATGCCAGTGTGAATTAAGGAGAACTTGCGTAAGTATTATGCAGGTTCACATATTATTTGAGAAATGTAGCAACCAGCTGGAGGTATTTTGGTTGGCTTATGCTATGGCCTTTTCACATCCTTAGCAGCCATGTTTGGGGTTGTTGGAGAGGAGCATAAACAAGCTTGATGATTTCCTTTTGGATGATACATAGAGTACAATCGAGCAACCAAAAAATGGGAAACCGGTGGATGTACGTATGCCCTGAATCAAGAATCCTTGTTGAATGTTGTTACTAGCAAGGGCATACACACAATTCAGAGGGAGTGGATAATGTGTGTGCACCGAAGGCTTATTTAGACCATGTTGCTCACACACCAAGTTAATGGTCTGTACACCAATAAACATGCTGAAAATGGAGAGTGAACACTGTATAAGTGCTTTCCATAGGCCCAAAAGGTAATGAAAAAGGGTATTGAAAGCATTTTATGGGGTGTGCCAAATAAATTGTAGGACACACCATGAAAAGAGTAGGTTTGTGTAATGTTTCAGTCCTAGCATGTGCTCCTTTAGTGTGCTTGTAGTGCCCAATGAGGGAAAATAAACTATGTTTGTTTGCTGCAAGGGAGTGTGTATGCAGATTGGGAAGTATATGTGTTTCCCCCATTGGCATATTTCACAGTTTGCAGGAGTCACTAGGCATGCATAATGAAAGAGCTGGGTGGCCATTCAAAATGGGTTGTATTATGTGGAGACTTTTGTCCCACTTTCAATATGTTTTGTATATTCGAAATGTTTAAAAGAAGCATTGCCATATTGTATGGTAAAGAGAAAAGAGGGAAGGTTGTTGAGAAGCCACTCGGTTATGTGGGCCTGAGCCAGCCAGGCACGCATATTAAAGATATTTTGATATAAAAATATTATATTCAGTGAGAAATTAATCCCACATTGATGCCGCCGGATAAAATTGAGATATTTATAAGGCCAAACACACATTAGACTAGTGTCCAAATGAGGACGCCCTATTGGAAGTCTCTCATGTGCGCACATGAACCAAGATAGGTGATAGTTGGATGTTGACGAGGATGGTGGGCCCCACATGTCAAGTAAAGGTATATTTTGACATAAAATGCAGGCGTGGATTAGATACATCAAGATGTGTGCCACGAGATCGACGGATATCATTACCCCACGATGAGGAAGATGCTTGACAGATAAAATCATGAATTAGTGACAGCGTGACATGTGGCACTCTGATGACGTGGATCAAGATGTAGTTTGGCACCAAATGGACATCACAAGTGAACCGAGTTAAGACATGTGGCACTTGGTGATGATGGAGCAGTCAAACTGTATGCAAGTCGACCACCTTGAGATGCATGCCAATCCAATGGTCATCGCTAAAGTGCAAAAGAAAGATGCTCGTTGTTTAACTACTATGAGAGAACGAGAGACTAGCGCATGTCCCAAGGTGAAGATGCAAAATCAACAAGAGGAACCAATCACAGAGTGACAAGTGGCATAGGAATGTGCATGGGTCCAACTTGGCAATGAGGTGGATCATCAGACCAATAGGATGATGCCACATGGCACAAGGGCCCCACCTTGAATTTCAAATCTGTAGGAAAAGAATTAAATCCGAATTGATAAAGTTGAACTATATGAAAAAATCAAAAATTAAAATAATATAGGTTGCTCATGAAAAATGATGCCCAGGGCTTAATTTTTATCCAAATATGCGAGTATTATATGTTTTCAGAATTGGCGCAAAATGAGCTTTCCAATGATGATGTTTATTTTCAGTTTGGACAAAGTTGGTGATAGAAGTAATGGACTTTGTAATCTGAGGTCAAATTTGGGTAAAGATGCAGATATTTTGTAAAGAGATGTTCTAGAATGTGAAATGAAATCAGATTTGTTTGAGATATTTTTTATAGTCTTAGGGTTGACTATGTTGCCCTAAAAATGCCCTAAATGATATTTTTCTTGTTGCATCATTGTTCTTATAAAATGATTTTTGTGATCATTTAGAAAGGGTTGGCTAGAAATTCTTGACACAGGAAGCTAAAAAGATAAGTGTGTATCCTCAGTCCAGATTGTAATATGTTTTGTAGGTTGTATCAGTAGAGGGGATATACCTTCAAAATCTTTTGCATATTGTCTGAGTGTTGTGTTTTGGAATAGTTTGTAATACAGGGGTTAGAATCCTTATGCTTGATGCAGTTTTCAGTTTCAGATCTCTCCTTTGGTTGTGCTTCTTGAGTTTTGGGTTTTCTGATTCATTGCTCAGAGTTTATCTGTGTATGTGTTTTATTTTCAGCCTTGATCTAGGATCGAGTTAAAAGTCTCTGAATGAAACATAGATTCATTTGGTTCAACTAAAAGGATGTTTGCAAGCAGTGTATGAATCTGGTTTATTGTGTTTATGACCTAGAATCTTTGTTCTTGTATTTTCTATCTATTTTAGATATATTGCCCAATGGACAAGGCACTGATCAGAAATCAGTATTTCCTATAGTGATGCAAGTTGGCATGGTTGTTTACATTCTGCAAGAAATCATATAATCAATACCAGTCATTTTAATTTCATTTACTTTATTTAGTAGTTCTGCCCAGTGATGCGGAGTCAATGAATAATAGGTTGTTATTTAGTACTTTCTCACTGTTATCTATTGTAAGATCCAGTATTTAGTAAGGAATAGAGTTGTATCTATTGGATCATGTGTACCCACCTTGGTTTTGTAGAGCCAGAAGTGAAGAGGGCAGTCTTGTCCCTATAGTTGGTCCAGTTACTTGTAGATTTCTCACATTTGGAATTAACCCCTCCTTAATATCAGGCATAAGTATATTGGTGTCTCTTGGAGTGTAAAATCTTTTGAAGAACCAACACATATGTTTTATGATCATGCCATGAATCTCTGATTTGTCAATTTCATTGTATTTCTCATAAAACTTTCCTATCTGATCCAATCTTCCTTCATCAACAATCCTTGTACTTAACACTTTAAGACTAGGTCTGAAACTTACCTCTGGAGGTTCTTGAGTATTCTTCTTACTTTTGGTTGCTCATGAGGATGGGTGACTAGTGCTAATTTCCTTCTTCCTCTTAGACATTGCCTTATACTCAAGAGGAGTTGTAAGATCAATTGTTTATGTGGGCGCAGGAGGGGCAACATCAAATTTTTCCTATTTATCCTTAGGATCTTCAGTTTTCTCAATCTTGACCTTCTTTAACTTAGGATCATTATTTTTTACTTTTGCTGCATATGCGCTCTCAATTCTGAAAGTAATCTTTTATTGTCTCTCTTTTTCAAGGTCTTCTTGTGTTACTCCATGAATTCTGAGTATCTCAGAAGTAATCTTAGCTACTTTCCTCTTTGAGACTACACTGTTAAGAATTGCATCAACTTCTCTTGTCTTCTCTTCATAAGTACCCCACCTAGGTTCATTAGGGTCCTTAGGTGCTAATAGTAGTACTTGAGCATAGGCTTCCAAGATTTGTTCATCAACCTCATATCCAAGTGGATGGATCCACTTTGTTCTTGGCTCAATAGCTTCCATACAAGTTACATCAGTTTCTACCATAAAGAAAATGTTGTCCTTGTATTTCTCAACAATACTCTCTAGTATTTTGTACCTCATCTGCATTTAGGCCCTGAATGTCTTCAATTCTAGCATTATGTAATCCTTGAGTGTACTCTCAGTAGATGCTTTAAAGGATATCTATGGCATTGTAGGTAAACTCTTGTCCAAATACAAATATGACACCTTTCCAAGTATGTGGAAGTACATGTATATGATCAAAGACCCAAACGTGAATATTTTGGTCTTGTCATGCTTAATGGCTCTAATATTGTCTATCAATTGTGCATGTAGGATCTCACACAGATTGAACTCACCATTTTCTCTCACACATCTCATTATTGTAAGAATAGTGGCCGCAAACACACTATTCACCCTACTAGTGTGTTTAAACCTATATCCCAAAATCATGGACATCAATTTGATGTCTTTCTCCTCTATAGGCTCAATTTTCATTTTGCACCTATCACTTCTTGACTTACATGTTTGCTCAACTATCTTCCTTACATCCTTACCCACTAGAAGAATAGCACCTGACCTTGAAAGGCCTATCATTTCATGAATTAGGTCTCTTGTAATTCTCACTGGTACTTCACCTATCCAGAATAGGTCATCATGAATTCTACTGAGTAAAATCTTTATCCATTCAGACTCATAAAACTCATATGTCATAGCATATTCAACTATGAGATGGTTTTCCAACTACACAAACTCATCAAGGAAGGTTTTATCTGGTTTCATCATATTCTTTATGTGTGCTCTAATTCTGTCAAGACCTACTAGTTCCTTCTTGCAGTAAATGTATGCACGGATGTCTTCAACATGCATAACACCCATAGGGGTTCGGGAGAATGCTCCTTCTACATCATCTAGGGTATATTTTAAAGGGTACCTCTTGAAAATGTATCTCTTCTTCTCTGCAACATCAAGCACAATAGGAATAGCCATAACTTACTTGTTTATTGCTTTAATTAGGTTTCCAAAAGACTTATGAATCGTCACGACGGATTAGGGCTGCCGCAATCAATCAAACACACTTCTTCACTGGTGAATCAAGCTTCAATCCTTCACAATCAACTACTAGGGCTTTAGTTCTCTCCAATCACTCAAATTTGAATGCAATGAATGATCTGCAAGTCTCCAAGTACTTTAAAGTGAGAAATTTAGCCATTAATGCTTGCCGCGTAAACCAAACTTTCACTGAAAATCTCCAACTTTCATTCTACAATCAATTAGATAATGCACTCTTGCACATAGCATCATATCTTCTCCAAGGTGTTAAATCCAAAGGCGCATACTCTGAGGATGAGTATATCGGCCGCACAGGGGTCTAGAGATAAATTAGCTCCCCCTATGACCCTGAGGGTCATTCATCTAGATGTAGAGGGTGCATCCACTGTGGATGCATCCAATACATACTCATCAGCCTTATCCTTCTTTGTCTCTGACCAAATCAAGCTCTCATCTTCTACAGCTTTCACAAACTTGACTTCTCCTTCGGTATCTAATATCGATTCTTCTAGCTTTTTAGGGCTTTCCCAACTTTGTGTTCTTGATCTACATAACTTTGAGATGTTTCCAGCCTTGTTACAAGAGTGACAAATAACTGGAGGCCTTAAATTCCTCGGCGCATTGATATGAGTCACCATTTTACATTGTCTAGCTGAGTGACCATTATAATTACATATCTGACATGTAATACTCTGAGAACTTCTTGCATTTGTTTGATTCTGATTTCTTTGATTATTCAGAGTCTTGTTCTTATGACTTGTTTTACAATTCATAGCTCTATGACCAAATTTATTGCATGAATAACAACAACCATTGAAAGGTCTTACCTCTTTACAATTCCTTTCTATATGTCCATTCTTGTTACATGCATAATAAGTTTAGTCTACTAGCTTGCGCTCATCCTTAGATGGTTCAATACTATCTTTAGTCTGATTTCCTATCTCCTTAGCATCTATAGTGGCTTCTAGTGCTTTCATCCTTGCTCACATGTCATCAATATGATTTTGTGCTTCATTGAATCCAATGTCACTGGTAGCTCCTTTAAGCTTCTGAGCATATAACTAAGATTCTATCAGATGCTTTCTTGTGTGTAATTTATCAATGTGATTATTTGCTTCTTTTAACTCAAATTCCAAATTTTCTTTGTTGTTTCTTAGCCCCAAGATTTCCATGTTTTCTTGCCTCAATTCTTCATTCAGTTGAAGGTTCTCTTTGATATGTTCATCATAAACTTCTTGATTATTAGTTAGCTTTTCATCCAACTCTTCAATCTGATCTTTCAGAGATGTGTTCTCTTCATTTATCTTTTTGACCATCTTCCCTAAATCACTATTTGAACAATCTTTCAAATCTTTTCTTAGTCTTTTGATGACTACTTGAGAATCACTAACTTTTTCTTTAGTTCTTCTATTTCTTTTTCAGATCTGTCAAGGTCTTCAAGAGCAGCTTCAAGATTCTTTTTCAAATGTTTCATTTCTATCTTATCTATGATCTCCTCAAGTGGTTAAACTTATTTGCTGAGGACCAGAGCTCTGATACCAATTTTTAGGAATGGGAACACTAAGAGGGGGGGTGAATTAGTGTTCACTATATTTAATATTTTCTTTTACTCTTGAAAATTAACTTTAATGCTTAAGTACTGAAATGAACATCAACATAAACAAGATGCATAAACACTACACATAACACCAATATGGTTATGAGGAAACCTAAATAGGTAAAAACCCCAGTGGGAATTGACACCCACTAATAACTACACTAGTGTCTTGTGATCCTTGTTAGAAGATCTTTAACCCTGTTAGGAGTTATCTTTACATTGCTTTTAGTACAGTGACCTTGTCAAGGGTCAGACCTTGTTAGGATTATTTTACAATAACCCTATTAGGGGTGGGGACACATTTTCCTAGAGCTCACTACTCAAGTGGTGAAGGCTACAACCTTCTGATCTTAGATACACACTATATATGCTGGATGAACTGGCACTGTGACACTACTTTTCAAATCAGTTCCTTTGATGTGCTAATGCTTTGACCTCTTGCAAATCTCTAATACATATTAACTACTCTTTGCACACTTCTTCTCTACTTATATCAACTTCCATATCATATTACAATGACGCATCTTATATTTATATGTGCAACCAAAATAATTAACTAGGTCGGCCTATAACCAATTACATACAATTCTTTCGATTGAATCGGCTCAAGCATGTTTACATAAAAACATAATTACATGTCTATAACCTAAATACAATAGGTGCATAGCCTTTACAAAACAATATTATCATCACTAATCAAATTACCAACAGTCGGTTGCATACTCTGTTTTGTTCTAGCATTCATTGGCTATACCTCTTAAACTATTTGTATCTTTGTCATATGGTCTCATCTAATCATGCACTCTTAGACTTAGCATGAATACATACATACAAGCTTAACTTCAAGGTGCATACCTTAACTAGGTCATACACACGTGTGTTGATGCTCTGACCTTCTAGTACTCTGCTAACTATCTAGTCTTTTGTACTTAACCAAATTTTGATCTTCTGATAATGTGTGCTGACTCCAAAACACTATATGACTTTTTTGCCATAATGACAACACTATATTTATTCATATACAATAGTATAGTCAACTTTCCAACAATTATATCATGAGAATCCATCCATGAGTGATAGCATCTTGTGACCTACTATGAGATCAACGATCATGTCAATGTTTAGTAGGGGAAAATCGTCCTTCTGACATGCTTTGTTTAAGTCTCTAAAGTCTGTGTAGATCCTTATTTCACCTGATGGCTTAGTGACTGGCACCATGTTTGAGATCCACTCTGGTAGTCTATGGCTCTGATGTTTTTTTCTTGTAGTAGCTTCTCAATTTTTTCCTTGACCAGTAGAGTTACCTTTGGATGCATCTTTAAAGGATTTCGCTTAACTAGTTTTGCATTGGGATCCATAGAAAGATGATGGAAAACTATATTTGGATCAAGCCCTTGAATGTGTGCATATGACCATGCAAATTTGATTGTAGCTTCTTGGAGAAGCACCGTGAAAGCTAGTTCTTCAGCTTTAGTTAGGGATGTTGCAATATATGTTATGCTTGGACATTCTTTAGTTGCCAAGTTGACTAGCTCGGTTTCTTCTATGAGGATGGATGATTTCTCTATTCTTTAGTCCTCAATGGGAGGAAGAGGCAAGTCTTCATCTTCTAGCACCTCAAAGAGGTTTTCACCAAAAGATACCCCCTTTATTTTTTTCTTTTTTAGACTTAGAATGTGCCCCAGAAGGGTTTTCACAAAAGGACTCATTCTTTTGTTTTTTATTTTCAATTTTGTGGTTAAAGGCTTCCTCTTCCCCAAAGTATCCTTTGGGGTCAAGCTTGTAGACATAATTTTTTTCTTGTCCTTGATCTGATTGTTGATCTGATGCTCCCGTGAATCTTAGGAGTGCTTCTATACTTTGGAGCTCATTGATATGTGTTACGCTTGGTTGATCCCAGTCTATTAGTTTAGGATAGATGAGGGGAAGTTCAATGAAGTTTATGGTGAGTAGATGGAGGATAGAATTGCCCAAGTAGGTTTCATAGTCAAAGATATCATCGTATGATTTCTTTTCTTCCTCTTCAGGGATGTCTTCAATTTCTGCAAGGTCATCATGGATGTTCAAGAGGGTGACATTGGGTAAATTAGTACCCCTATTTATGGTATTGGGACCTTGTACATGTAGGTGAGGGGTAGTAAATCCAAGGCCTTGATGTTTTGGATTTTACGAGGCTTATATTGGATCTTTGTTGCCACCTTCTTCTGGTCCTAGACCACCGCCTTGATATTTCCATTGTTCTGTGGCATATTTATGGGATGTAGGATATTTTTCCTTGAAGTAACCAAGGATCTGAGTGTCAAGAGGTGGGGGATCCTTGCATAACCATCTGTTGATATCAGGGTCCATCTCTTGACTTTTTAGGATTCCATGGGAGATGAATTTTTATGGGCCCATTTTTTTGACTTCAGGATCTACTAGAGTAGGATTTCTTTGGTGGTTTGGGCACCCTTAAGTATGTGGATCAAGTGTAAGGGCCCCTACTACAAATGCATCATTTAGGTTGTACTCACCATAGCCCCTGTGGTTGATCTTGATAGAAGAGAGGGTGGAGGTTAGGATGGTTTCTAGATCACAATGGGACTGGGATGAGATGGCAATGGAAGTGCCAATGTCAATTATAGGATAGTGGGTGTAGTGGGGGAATGATGCTTCCAACACATGGTAGTATGAAAAGGGTTGGGGATTTGCATGGATGGTGAGTTCAGTGCCTTGATGCAGAAATTTCAGGCACTGTTGATAAGTGGATGGGATAGTTTTGATGGAATGAATCCATGGTCAGTCAAGGAGGATGTTATATGGGAGGTCTAGATCAACAACATGGTAGATGGTGTCTTGAGTTGATGGGCCTAGCATGATTGGAAAAAGAATTGTACCTTATGAGGTACACTTAAAATTATCATAGGCCTTGATAGTGATGACATCATATGACATGTTGGCCTTTGTATATCACACTTGTTGGATGAACTTCAAAGTGCACAAATTTAGGGTAGATCTATTATCTATCATGACCCTTTTGATGGAAAAGTCTCTAACCATGACGGTGAGGCGGAGGGGGAGATTATGGCTAGGCTCAACAAATGGTATGTCATAAGGCTTGAAGGAAAGTGCACCGGATGTGGATAGGTGCCCAATGAGGTTCTCGAACTAGATGGTATTATTATTTGTGGGGACATGTCCTTCTTAGAGGGCTTGGTTGAGGATCTCTTAATGGATGGGTGAAATGTGGAGAAGGTCAAGGATAGAGATTTGGGCAGGCTTGTTCCCAAGGTGTTCCAAAAGGTTATACTGGACATTATGAGTGGGCATTGGATTAACAGTGGTGAAAGATATCTGGCCCCTACGTGTGGTGACTACACACTAACTATCTACTCCTTTAACATGGATGACATTCACAGTGGACTCAACTTGGGTTATGCATCCAATGAATTTTTCATACTTGATGTGGGTAGTAATATAGTATTTTTTGTCAGCATGATCTCCTTGTTTTCCTTTGCTTGGGTTTTGGGGTGGAGGATTGGTATTGGCTTGGTTCTTTCCAGTGTTCTGTTGAGGGAACATATTTTGATAGATTTGTAGATTGGCATTAGGAGAGGGTTGTGCAGGTGCATTCACTTGGATCTCCAATCTATCAATAAGATCTTGGATATAGTGCTTTAGTTTCATGCACTTGATGGTAGCATATCCTTTAACACGGTGATAGTCACAATATTCATTTTCTTTGTACCATATTGGCTTGGGAGTTGTGTCATTGAATGGCTGAGTTGGAGGATAGGTAATCAGATTGGCCTTAGCCATTTGATGGAAGATCACGTCTAGTGGTTCACCAAGAGGGGTGAAAGTACATCGTTGGTTGTTCTTGTAATACCCCAAAAATGGGCTATAAGTTCATTAATCTCCTACATCGACAATTCAAACGAAATCGACATCAAAGTCCTAATCTAAAGCACATCTAAACATCATCGAATCATAATTGATTATCTTAAATTCTGCATCGGGGAATATTCCTAGTAATATTCCTAATTATCTTAATTATCTTTAATTTTATAATTATTTGGCAATAAATTACATTTATCCTAAAATTTGATTAATTGAATATTTTCATATTTAATTAATTAGATTTAATATTTGCCACTTAATTATGTAATTAAATTTAATTCTATCTATTATTAATTGTATTATTTAATTTTGACAATAAATCAAAATTCCTATCTTTAATTGATTAAATTCTTATTTAATTAATCAAAGCATGTTGTCATTATTTAATAATATAATTTTTTGAATAAATAGTTAATTAACCCATAAATTAATTATTTTATTTCAAAAATCAGTTGAGTTGAGGATAAATCACTTTATTTATTTATTTAATTCTTAATTATTATGCGTATTCAAAAGAAACAGTTAAACTCCAAATCAGAAAATCAATGCAAGTTATTGACTTTTTGGAACTCAACATCCTTTTGGAGTTCAAAAAGCTGATCTAAACTCTAATTTGAGTTAAAAAGCTATTTTTGCATGTTTTTGCATGATTTTGAGAATTAACTATCTTTCATGATCAGATAACTCAAAAATCAAGATGAGTTAATTTGAGTGATTTATGGCTTTTCCCATGCACCTCCAAAGCCCTAGATTTCTATAAATTAAGGCTTTAGCTCTTCACAAATAATCTCATATTTTGCACAATCACGCTGGAGAATTGGAATTGAAGAATCAAAGCTCTTGCGAATCGACATCTTTGTGAGATCAATCTTATTTTTGCATTCATATTTCATATCATTATTAGATTAGCATAGCATATCAGTTTTTATCATTCTTATTGCATAGAAAATATCAAAAATATAGATTAATTGCATTCAATTTCATATCCATCTTTTGCATTCAAATCCTTCATTTAGGTGTCGTCTAGGTCACTGATCTCGATTACAATCTGAGAACATTAATCTCGCACCTATTAGAAGGCAGTAAATCGCTTGGTTAGATAGCTTTCATATTTTGCACAATTTTGATTATAGCTAACCTCTAATGTTTTACTGAGTGTTGTGTCTACAGATCAGGTACAATTTTTACACACACATTTCTGGCGCCCACCGTGGGGCAACCCACCTTTGCATGCTGGTTTTGATTTTTTTGGGAGCTAAAACCCCAAAGTTTCAAAGATTTAATTTTATCTCTCAAACGGCTTGAAATTTTGGTCTGAAATTTTTTTTTCAAGTTGGTGACATGTTATGGAAGCTACAGTAAAAAATTTAGAATTTTCTGAAATGTTTTGAATTTTTAATAATTTTTTTCTTGAAATTCCGGAAAAAATTAATATCTAACGCAAATCAGCATTATTTTCAAAAATTTTTATATTTTCGGAAAGCTATTTAAATTCTATAGGGGGTCCATTCTTTGTGTTTTAAATTTGGACATGATATCATAGCTCAAATAGTCAATTTACAAAAACTGGTCTGTTTTGATAAAATGGGTCTCTAGGGCACAAATGAAGAGGTTTTTCTAAAATTTTTGCATTTTTGGAAAGCTTTTTGTTTTTTAGCAGGGGTCTCTATTCTAAATTTCTATTTTTGTGGCCAGAATCATATCAAAAAAATTAGATCTTGTTGACTAGGTCAAATGCAGCAAAAAAAATAAAGTTTTGTGATGGGTATGCACTTATTTTTTTTACATGGTTCAATGAATGATATGATTTGTCATTTGGGTTGATTGCTGGTTATTATTACTGATAATAATTGATTTTTAGAGCTAACCCTATGGTTTTCATAAGTTGAATATATTTTGCATATCTTGTTTGCTTGTTTGCTTGTTGGAGAGTTCGTCACTTGCTTGCATGGAAAAGCTCAACAAAAATTGCTAAAAATCAAGTAAAATCTACTAAGCGCGTTGCAAGGATCCCAGGTATTCTCCTTCATCTAATAATATTTTGATTTGGGACTTAAAATAAATCTCTTATGTGTCAAGCTTGTGTGCATCTTTTCATGCTTTTGATCTATTTCTACACACTTGCATAATTGATACTAGGTTGTGAACCCTTAAGGATTCATTAAGTAGTCTTAGAATACTTGTGATTGATCTTGATTGCTATCTTGGGTTATTGGACTCGCTAATCCGCCGGCCCCTCATTTCCACCCTGTGGTTGCAATCTCAGCGCCATAAAGGGGAGGGGTCAACAGGACAGAAGCGTTAAATGTTCCACTTGGCAACCCTTTTGTGCTTTTAGGAACTCCCTTGTTTTCTAAGTTGTGGACTCATTTTTAGCTTGTGTGAGGTGTTAAGTGTTCCACCTTGTGGACTCATCTCATATTCGCTTTAAACGTTAAGTGTTCCTCTTTCTACTTTTTGGATGCTTTTGGTAGATTTGCTTTCGGAACATACATCTGTGCTCACATAGTAATTAGGCCCTATGAACACTATTTGTGATTCTTGAGAGATTGGATTCCTAGCGAAATCCTTCTTGACGATAGAATCCTTGTAGGTAGGGAGGATACTTAGTGCGTTTCACATTCAACTTAGTTAGTGAGTCTTCTCTTATTGATCGACACATTCTCTCTCCGGAGAGGTTGATAGATCACGTGGGGTTGATATCATGAGCTTTGGTGAATCAAAATTGGTTAGTGCGTCTTCTCTTATTGATTGATACATTTTCTCCCCGGAGAGGTTGATAGATCACGTGGAGTTGATATCACAGACCTTGGTGGAACAAAACTTTGTCTTAGCGTGTCGGATTAATCTGCTTGCTTTGTTTGGGTTAAAAGTGAAGAGGTGTCAAAACCTTGAATCTGGAGCCAAGTCCCCTTGTGGTATACTATTGTGAGTCATCTTTAGAGAGGGTTAACCATAGCGGACAATCCCTTCACAGGGCAAACTGCGTTGACGGAATCTCAAGCGGTAATAGCCATTTTCACCATGGTAGTGACAGCCGCTATATAAATGTCCTTGTGGAAGAAATCTCCACAGGTATGGTTCATTGTTGGGTTGTCAGATCTCCCTAGCAGCTCTTGAAGATTAAGTTCTCGGACTGTGTCAAAACCCTGGTGCGCCAGGATTGGAGTTCACCCCTTTGAATCATAAAAGTTGCAGAGTCAAACCATTACTAAAAACCCTAGAGAGGCCAATTTTTCACTTTCAGGTATATGTGCGTTATTGCAAAACTTTTTCAGAACATACACAATTAGTACTCTCAGGGATTAGCACAATTTGGTCACTTGATTGTTCATGCGCAAGGTTGCTTTTGCCCTTGTTCATTGTTTTCAGACGTGCTTGGAATCACTTGCTTGCTATTCTGCGTGCTTATTTATCTACTTGGCTATTAAAAATGATCAAATCTGGTATAACCTTCAAAATCTAGATAGTACAATTTGCAAACAATCCAAAACTGAAAACCTTAAATTTTGCAAAAATTGACGTAAAGTTCTTTCTGGAGTCAAAAGTCATTTCAAGAAGTCAAAAGTCGTACGAGTTTTGTCAAGTGTCATTTCAGTATTACCCAACTATCGTATGAGTTTAGCAACTATCATTTCATAGACTACCCACTGTCGTATGAGTCTGCAGAGTGTCGTTTGGAAAAATTTGAGAGAGTTGTCAAAAATTGTCAAATTGCAAGATATCCAATGTTTCCAGCCTAGTTCCAGAATCTGTCAAAAATATCATTGTGTCAAGAACAGAGCAGTAGCTATTGAAAATCAGTACACATGTCTCAAAGAATCAGTACACATGAGGAAGAAATTCTGATCGCCACTATAATGAAACAGATACATGCTATGCAAGTCCAGCTTGACAAACTTGAGAAAGATAAGGAATCTAAAAAGTTCTCCATGGAATCTTTATACTCTTTTCCATTTGATAAAGACTTGTACATGTCACCATGCCCTCGGAAAAAAATTGAGCAATATGATACCTCTTCCATGGAGAGTGACACATCTAGCTTTGAAGACTATGATGACTATGATGACAGACAATGTAATGATACCTATGACACCTCTATTTCTAAGAGTCCTCCTCGTTGTTCGTTCCTACTTACTACAAATGGGCCGTCACATTGGATAGATCGTGAGGGTGATCCATATGATTCTGATTATGAAAGAGACTTTGATGATTTCTATGCACAATACCCAGATGATCCATCTGTTTCACTTGAGGAAGAGAAAGTTTACCACCCTGATTATAGACATGCATACTATAAGGATCTCTCCTCTAAGAACTGTCAAGCTGAAAATAAAGATTACACTCTCAAGCAAGATCATGTTAATGTTGGATCTTTGTCTTGTGATGGTTCCCTTCCATCCCCTACTTCCTCCAATACCCATACATTTCCTAAAGCTTCCGAGTCTTTCAAATCTTTCACAGAACCTTCATCTGACACAAGCTCTGATATTTTTCATGTGGTTCCCTATAGTTATCCTCCAGGGCTACCTCTTAAAGAAACTCAAGCTAACCTTCACTTGGCTGCAAAGACTTTCAATAATGATAAATCTAAAGAGCCTAAGCCTTTATATGCTATAATCCCTACTTCAGCTAGTCCTCCACCATCTCTTCCAAAGTCTTCCATACAATCCCAACATGCTTCCTTGTCCTTAGAAGTGGCTCCATGTCAAGAGGACTCTAAAAATGATAAAGAAAAGAACATAAAAAAAGATCAAGATCAAGAACCCTCCATGTCATCCACTCCTTTTCCCGATGTCTCTTATCCACTTCATGGTTCTTTTGATCCTATACACCCTTTTTCATGCATTCCACCATGTCTTAAGTCTTCGCCTAAACAAGATCAAGCTACTACTTACACTGTTGAGCTTATTGACAATCAAAATAACCTTACTACACTTGCACTTTCCAAAGATGATACTTCCATTAAGGTTGGTAAAAATAGTGTTCCTTCCAATGTTAAGCCTATTGAAAATCAAAAGAAAAATTATGTGCTTGTGCTATCCAAAGATCCTTGTCAAGATCAAAGTCTTTCATCTTCTTGTTCTACCACTCCATGTTCACTTCCACTTTCTACTCTTCCTAAGTCTTCGCAAGCTTTGAATGATCCTATCAAAGAAAATTCTCTTATTCAAGATGTTCATGATTTTCTTGAAAATTCTAATGCTCACTCTAAAGATGTTGATATCCTTGGTTGTCATATAGATGCTGATGAACTTATTGATTATCCTTTTGTGTCTTCCACTTCCATCCTTGGACCTCTTCCACCACTACAAAGATCTTCACACCTTCCTTCCATCTTGGGTCCTTATGTCCCTTCACTTTCCCCTCCTAACTTTCCTAATTTTTCATCCATCTTGGGTCCTTACATACCTCCATCTCCCATCTTTGCTCAAGATCAACATAGATGCATACCCTTGAATCCTTTTCATCCACCCACCCATCTAAACCAGTCATATCCTCCCTCTTCCACAAATCCCAAGTCTTTTGGAAGTAACTTGAATGTTCAATACAAGAAAAAGAAGCAATACAAGAATCCATCAAAAAAAGAATATCACCATGTCTCCTCTCATAGACATGGAAGCATAAAGTCAAAAGAGATATCTAAGAAAAAAACTACAAGACAAGTATGGGTTCCAAAATCCATCATTCAAGATATTCTCTCTAAGTCATCAAAGGGAAATAAAAATCCTAAGGCTATATGGATTCCAAAGTCTCTCATAAGAGAGTCTCATGTTGAACAAAAAGTGAAATTGACATTCAAGCTTCCAAAGGCTTCCACTACATCTCCTTCCAAAAATATTCCTCCATTTCATGTGCCCAAACCTCAACCTCTGCTATCCATTCACCATATTCCTTCACGTATTCCTTCATTCACGTTTCCTCCACCCTCTCGCCACCCTTCAAGGTGTGTGTTTACATTGATCTTGCCTTCCTTTCCATCTACCCTTTCCCAATCCTTCCATGCATTATCCTTCTACCTCCTATCCTTTTTCCTCACTTGCCTATTCCTCCTATCTTCCAACCTCACTCGCTTTGCATAAAACCTTATCCTCCATTTTTCTCTTTCATCTCCCTTTCCCTATCAGCATCTTTAGCGTGTTATTTTGAATCCTTGGCATATCATGGTTTATCCTTTCAAGGAGCATTATCTAAAAAGCTTGCCTTCTTCCAAAAAAAAAAAAAAGAAATGAAAAACAAAATAAAATTGAAAATGTGCCTTGGTGAAAACCTGGAAACAGGCACCTTGGTAGCAAAAGTAAAGAGAAATAAATTCATCCTATGGTGAAAACCACTCCCTTGTGGTGCCTTGGATAAGTACCATGATGAAAACCTGGCAATCAGGCATTATGCGTAGTTCTTCTACATATTTCATCCATTCCATCTTCTCTCTTTGATCTTGACAATGTTGATCTATACACGAACATTTGGCTATTTTGTGAGCTATCTTACGGTGATCTTGCTTTCATTCCTTCCATGTTTAGCCTTCATATCCATCTTCCTCCATTCATTTTCGCCTATCGCTATCCTTTTCCCCTTTGGTCTTGATCTAAGAAAGAAAGAGTAAAACACAGTGCTATGAAGCCTCTTGACATGTCTACTCCTTTGGATTGCATCCTTTCCTGCTCTTGCATTATGATTTTGTGCTTATCCTATGCTAGCCTTTCATTGCTTGTCCAAATGTGCTTTACATGACAATTTTTCCCTAGCTTGGGTATTCTTGAGGAGTTTCCCCTTGAGGATTTCTTCCCTTCATTTTCCTTCATTCTCTTATCTTCCATCTCTTCCACCAGCTTGCTAATCCCTTTTGTTCTCCACCTTGCTAGACATTGGGACTGCACGATATGATCTTGCTTGGGAGTTTGCAAATGGAAAAATATGCTATCAAGTATACCAAGTATCAGAATAATTATCAGAATTAGTATCAGAATCAGTATCAGAATCAGTATCAGAACCAATATCAGAACTAGTATTAGAATGCCTACTGGGGCTACACCATTCTCTTTAGTTTATGGGTCTGAAGCAGTACTGCCTATTGAGGTTGAAATCCCATCACTCAGAATCAAAATGCATGGACTTGTCACTGATGAAGACTACAGAGTGTCGAGGTTACAAGAACTTGAACTACTAGATGAGCGCAGACAAGCAGCGTATGATCATCTCAGAGTGTATCAGAAAAGAATGTCTAGAGGCTACAACAAGAAAGTCAGACATAGAGAATTTCAGGTTGGCGATCTAGTGTTGAGAGAAAATCCTAAAAATCAATCACATCGAGAACACAAGGGGAAGTTCGAACCCAACTGGCTGGGTCCCTTTGTAATCACTGCTACTTTTGGCTCTGGTGCCTATCAACTCTCAACAACTGAAGGAGAACAGCTCCGAGAACCAATCAACGTTCTCCATCTGAAGAAATTCTACACTTAAGGCATTCAGTGCTTGGTAAATGTCCTGAAAAAAATCTTAAAAATCGGAAAAAGTCCTAAAAAAATGAACATCTTGGTGAAAACCTAGCAATAGGCACCTTGATGATTCACAAAAAAATTGAAAAAAAAAAAAAATTGAAAAAATGAAAAATACAAAAAAAAAAAAAAAAAAAAAGTGCCTTGGTGAAAACCTGGAAACAGGCACCTTGGTAGCAAAAATAGAATCTCTACCAAGATGGTGAAAACTCGGCAAACGGGCACCACTTGTTCCAAAATGCTCCATCTATCAGCACAATCTTGGTCTTTCCCAGCTTTCAGTCTTGCTTTAGTTTGTACATATCTCCCGGTTTGTTTCTGCATATCCTGGTTTCAATAAGTCGGTCTGTACACCAATCAGCTCAAGCGTCTGTATCCTATCAATGTTCAAATTTGGGGGCAATCAATGTCATATCCTATGGTCTCCCATGTATCTTAGACGTGTCATATCCACTCAGAGTCCTTTGAAGCTTCAAGTTGAGTCAGTCAGTCTGTCTCGTCTCCAGAAAGGATTTTGCATCAACAACAATCAAACATCAAAACTCAACTGAAAACAATCTGTGCTTTTCATGCTTTTATCTCCTTGTATGCTTACTGATTCGCATTGAGATTTTTGCATATTGTGTCCCTTCGAGCTCTTCGATGATGTCTTTTATAGGATTTAGAGAGTGATGACTGGGGGCATAATATTTTCTTTGTCTTCTGCTTGTATGTGAAAATCTAACAGCTTTGGAAATTCTGGATTGAAATGGTGTCCGACTGTAAGAGCCTCTATCTCGAATTGGATGGCCATGCGTACCTCGACCATTGATACCCAAAAAAATTCAAGGATGTTTGATCTAACTATTATCTTTTTGAGTAAGTTCTTTCTCCTACTGTGAACGCAATCTTGCCTAAGGATGTGAATGATAAAGGGTCACTACGGGTAATTCACATTGGATTTAGAATGATCTCTTGACTGTTTGATGTGTTTGTAATGCAAGGCGTACTCAGGTCATCACAATGTTTATGTTTTGATGCTTGTACAAATTGCTATATCAAAATGGACATGATATTCAGGTCATCCTGGCGCTTGTGCCTTGGTGCTTATATCTAATCTGACATTTCGAAAACAAAATCAACATTCATATATCCATGGTTGTTTGACCAGTGGGTGTTGTATTGATTCTTGCGCATACAAATCAATATTCATATGTCTATGGTTTCATGGCTAGTGGGCATTGTATTGATTTATCCGGTTACCTAAAAGTTCAATGATGATAACAAATCGACATATGATCAGTGACTAAGTCCTAGGTCTTAGGTTGCATTTCATTTTGCATGTCTCTGGGCATTTTGCATGTTTGCATGATCTCACAATGATTAAATGAACTTCAATGCTTAAATGATTCTTCAAATCGCATCTTCAAATCTAACAAGAGCTAAATCTCACATGAAGGTTCCTCCAATGAAATTGCAAGTAGAATCCTTTTTCGGGATCAAAATTCAAATCTGAGATCATTCATATTATTAACTACTTGCATATTCGACCTTCAATCATCATAGAAATCTAGTATTCAACTTAACTGATTATCTTACATCAAACTATCAAAATTTCAACTTGGTCAACCATGGTCAACTCATGGTCAAACCTAGTCAAACTCGGTCTCCAGGACCTCCAAACGATGCAGAATGCGTTCTCGGACGTGTATAACCACACTTCTCAAATCAATTAACATGCTTCTAAACTATAACGCTGACTTTTCTTGTCAGATTTCAATTTTAATCCCGAAGGGGGCATGGTATTGCACATCATTCAAAGTCTGTAAATCAAATTCTATCGATCAAATCTATCAATATCTTTCATCAGTGATCAAGACAACAATCACATCTAGTTGCTGATTCATCAAAAGTCCTCATCGCTCGGGGCAAATCTATCATCACTTGGGGAATATCAGATTCATCGATCCATATCAATCTGGTATTCTCTTAATCTTGTAATCTGTATCAGTTTTTGCAACCATCAGATCATAGTGTTATTTCCTTGGTTCTTCGGCAACTAAAGGATTCGGATGTGATACCTGCTAGTTCTGCTAAGACAATCGAGTCTAGAACGGGTCACTCACTTCTTATCAATCCTAAGGTTCAGAATCAAGTATTTTGACACTTTTTCGCAATAATAGGTTCATTTGCTTCTACAGTGAACATTATCTTTGGTCATTCAAGACCTATTATCTCCATCTTAATTCAATATCAATCAACTCCTATCTCAATATCTCTCAATCATTTTCTATCTTGAGATCGGTTTATCTTTTGAATCAGTTTCATATCTTTATCAAACACAGACTATCTTTGAACCACTGCGCTTCGCACAGTAATTCAAAGAGGGGCAAAATGTAATACCCCAAAAATGGGCTATAAGTTCATTAATCTCCTACATCGACAATTCAAACGAAATCGACATCAAAGTCCTAATCTAAGGCACATCTAAACATCATCGAATCATAATTGATTATCTTAAATTCTGCATCGGGGAATATTCCTAGTAATATTCCTAATTATCTTAATTATCTTTAATTTTATAATTATTTGGCAATAAATTACATTTATCCTAAAATTTGATTAATTGAATATTTTCATATTTAATTAATTAGATTTAATATTTGCCACTTAATTATGTAATTAAATTTAATTCTATCTATTATTAATTGTATTATTTAATTTTGACAATAAATCAAAATTCCTATCTTTAATTGATTAAATTCTTATTTAATTAATCAAAGCATGTTGTCATTATTTAATAATATAATTTTTTGAATAAATAGTTAATTAACCCATAAATTAATTATTTTATTTCAAAAATCAGTTGAGTTGAGGATAAATCACTTTATTTATTTATTTAATTCTTAATTATTATGCGTATTCAAAAGAAACAGTTAAACTCCAAATCAGAAAATCAATGCAAGTTATTGACTTTTTGGAACTCAACATCCTTTTGGAGTTCAAAAAGCTGATCTAAACTCTAATTTGAGTTAAAAAGCTATTTTTGCATGTTTTTGCATGATTTTGAGAATTAACTATCTTTCATGATCAGATAACTCAAAAATCAAGATGAGTTAATTTGAGTGATTTATGGCTTTTCCCATGCACCTCCAAAGCCCTAGATTTCTATAAATTAAGGCTTTAGCTCTTCACAAATAATCTCATATTTTGCACAATCACGCTGGAGAATTGGAATTGAAGAATCAAAGCTCTTGCGAATCGACATCTTTGTGAGATCAATCTTATTTTTGCATTCATATTTCATATCATTATTAGATTAGCATAGCATATCAGTTTTTATCATTCTTATTGCATAGAAAATATCAAAAATATAGATTAATTGCATTCAATTTCATATCCATCTTTTGCATTCAAATCCTTCATTTAGGTGTCGTCTAGGTCACTGATCTCGATTACAATCTGAGAACATTAATCTCGCACCTATTAGAAGGCAGTAAATCGCTTGGTTAGATAGCTTTCATATTTTGCACAATTTTGATTATAGCTAACCTCTAATGTTTTACTGAGTGTTGTGTCTACAGATCAGGTACAATTTTTACACACACAGTTCTAGACTCGACGCATTTTTTGTGTTGGGGTAACTGCTATGGTATTTGCTTGTGTGGGAGGTGGAGGTTGGATTTGCATGAAGCTCTATGAGTGAGTGGTGGCTTGAGATGTTGCAGATAGTTTTCATGTGCCCATGATGGAAAATGGGGTGGATTGTGTTGTTGTCTCACTATGGGATTTGTGGAACTGGTTTGCAAGAGATCGGGGATTGGTGAAGCTATTTGGGATATTTGTAAGTTGGGGTCATGGATTTTTTGGATGATGGGAGAATAGGCATGAGTAGGGATATGGATGGGTTTTGTGGGGCTGAAGGCTTGTAGGTGTGATGGAATGGAAGTACCCTCTTGTGTGTAGTTTTCCAATATAGCCTAGCAATTCTATTTTATGATTGCACTAACCATTTGTGGATGCCCTGGATGGCTCATGAATTCTTCCATGGATAATGAAGTGGGTGTCTCGGTTGGATCTTCCCACACATTCTTGATGTGTGGAGGTTATGGATCGAAGGTCACCATAGCGTTGTTAGGATCATTGGGATCAGATAAACTAGTGGCTAAGTTGTGATCCATATTCTTTATCTTCTTGGCTCGTGTCTTAGCATACATGAAATGTAGATATAAGGATGAAGATGCAATGATGGGTGGATGCAAGATGCTTCTAATAAAACTCTAAGGATGGTAGATAGGGTAAGCCTATGAAAAGCTAAGGATAGATGCAAGGATTTGGAGGATTTTGGATGAGCTAGAGGATGTTTGGGATGTTGATTGATGAATGATGAGGATGGTAGAGATTAATAAGTGTCAGAATGAGTTGTTGCTTCCTGATGTAGGATCAAAAAAGATAGGATTGTCAACCTTTGATAGATTATTGATCTTTAGAAGATGAGATCCTTGTCAGTGCATGCCAATATCTTGCTCAAGATAATGACTAGGCCTACAAAGACAAGTACTGTAATCACTCAAAAATGGTCTAGTAAACCTTGAGCCTCACTCTAACATTAAACATTAAAATTTAAATACTAGATTGAATCTTGTGCTTAATCAATTTTGCATATTTATGTAATCTCTTATTTCTTGATCAAATCATCATTTTATCATTTATTTGATTATATCTTAAAGTTTGACCACCTTTTCCTAAGCTTTATTTAATTAAGAGAACATTCTCCCTTTTAATTAAATAAAAAATCTTTTAATTAAATAATAAAATCACTTTATCTTAAACTTTATTTAATTAAGAGAACATGTCCCCTTTTAATTAAATTAAATCTATTTTAATTAAATAAAAAAAAATTTAATTAAATAATAAAATCACTTTATCCTAAGCCACATTTAATTAAGAGAACATGTTCCCTTTTAATTAAATAAAGGTCCTCTTTTAATTAAATAATGGAAACCACTTTGCTAAAAATAATAAATTTAAAATTTAAAAAAAAAAATGCACTTTCCAATGAGATGGAATCTTTTGACTTTTGAAAAAGGCTTTTGCCTCTTTATCTCAACCACTCATTATTTTGTCTCTCAATCATTTCCATTGATTTTGCCTTTTGAGAATCTTGAGCACATGGATCAACCAAGATTTAATCTCCACCATTGCTCATTTCTTTTTGCCTCTTAATCTTGACAGTCCGTTCATTTCTAAATTCATTTAAAAGGAGACACTCTCCTAATTCATCATATCTCATCTCTTGCATTATCCCACTCTCATAGCATTCTTATCTTCTTGAGATCTTTAAATCTTATTGCAATCTTGGAATCTTGGAGACTTGCAATCTTGGAATCTTGGAGTCTTGCAATCTTGGCATCTTGGAGCTATGACATTCTTAGATCTTTCATATTGAAGCATTGCATCATTATTTTCATTTTATTTCTTGCATATAGCTTAATCCATCTCATCTTAGATCTAATTTTCTTTCCATTTCTTACACATCATTTTAGCTTAGATCTTGCATCTCATCTTAGATCTACTTTCATTTTAGCTTAGATCTTGCATCTTATCTTAGAGATCTACTTTTCTTGCATTCTTGCATGTCATTTTAGCTTAGATCTTGCATTTCATCTTAGATCTACTTTGCATTATCATTTGAATCTTCTATTTTATGGTGCACCTTGCAAGGGTCTTTATTTAAGTTTCATTTGAGAGCCACCATTCATAATATCTACATGGTTCTTGCACGTCATGGATAGGAAGTTATAAACCGCTTCTTGAGATCTCCTTCTTCATGGATTTCCTCAAGTGTAATGGTTAATAGAAGTGACCTCACTTTTTGGTACACATTTTTTGGCACCCACCGTAGGGCAAACCCATGAATTTTTGGATATTCACTTTGATTTTTAATGCTAACCCTTGTGCATGTTGAGTTGAAGACAAAAACCCTAGGAATTTGAAAGATTTGATCATATCTCACAAATGGCTTAGATTTTTTGTCTGAAATTTTCTTTACAGGTTTGGGATGGATAAAAGGTGTGTTAGTCCGAAAATCAGAATCCATGAGTTATAAATTTTTATTTATTTTTCATTAAAAAAAAATTTGGTCGCAAATCATCATATTTTTCAGAAAAATTTAATTTTTTGGAAAGGTGTAATAATTATGCAGGGGTTTACTTCTTTGTGTTTTTAATTTAGATGTAATAACATATCTCAAATAGTTGATTTATAAAAACTAGTTTGTTTTGGTAAAATGGGTCTCTAGGGCACAAATTAAGGGATATTTCTAAAAAAATTACATTTTTGGAAATCTATCAAATTTTTAATAGGGGTATCTTCTTTGGATTTCTACTCTTGGGGCTAAAATTATAGAAAACAAATCAAATCTTGTTGACTAGGTCAAAAGCAAAAAAAATAAAAAATTGTGATGAGCTTGCACTTTATTTTCACATAGTTCAATGCATGATTGAGATTTATTCCTAGTATTTGATATTTCCTATCTCCTAAAAAGTGGTTTTGCAGGGTTATTTATTTAATTTTCATATTGTTGTGCCCTAACTTGTGGTTTTGTAGGATTTTCTCACCAAAAGAATTGCATTGCTAAAACTAATAACAATTGTGATTTTGGAAACTTGCGTTGAAGGTATGTAACTAGATCTTGGCACTTTTATTACTAGATCTTGTGTTTCTTTTCTATCATTAGATCATTTTTCATAGGCCTGTAGCTTAATTAGTTTCTTTTGGTAAATGAACATGTGCTTGATGTGCTTGGGAGACACTATGGAGTAGGAGATTATGCTCTTTTCCTTTTGGAAAATCATAAATCTAGACCTCCATTGGCTATCTTTTTACTTTCTTGCATTTACCTTTAGAGGGCCTTCCAAGAGAGAAATCTTTTGGAAACGACCCAAGTGGGTAACAAGAGAACCCGGCTACTCCATCACACTATAATCAAAAGATTCCTTTAATCCAAAGAGAGGGGAGACTTGGCTATTTTCTATTCCTAATGCTTCTTCATCTGTAGGGCCTAGTTGCCTCAATTTTTCTAAGCAAGACTACATTTGATTAGGTGCTTGTAGGGCCATCTTGGTCTCAATCTTGTTTACAAGACTACAAGGGGAGTATGTTCATCTAGTATAGGGCTGAGAGGTCTAAATCTTGCTTGTGAGAATATACTTTTTGGATGCTTGTAGGGCTATAGGCCTTAATTTCACTTGTGAAACTACACGGGATAGTCATGAATGGATTTTACTAAAAACCTTAAGTTAGAGGATACCCTTTTGACCGAAGGTATCATAATATTTGTGCAAGGACCGATCCAAGTAGTTTCCCAGATCACCTCAAGATTACTCACCATCTGTATTCCTTGGGGATACCAAGTTGCGGGCAACAATTTTGATACTAGCCTTGACCTTGGGTAGTTCTTTCTTGATGAGTTTTCGATTTGTGCTAGACCCATGGAAATCTTTGTGAACATACACTTGACATTATTGGAATATTGAAACCTATCTTTAGACTTCACAATTTCTTGTATCATGCAAGGTTTCTTTGTCCCTTGCTTGATTGTTTGAAGACTACTCTATGCGTCACATTTTCTTTAAAAACTTGATCTTGAAATTCAAACTTGTTGTCAAAATTCAAATTTGTTGTCAAAACTGGAAATCGTTGTCTTTATATCACCTGCAATAGTGAGAAATATTGTACAAAATTCTAGAATATCTTCTCTCCTTAAGAGAAATGTCGTCTAATCTGAGTTGGTTTGCTCTAAATTTTCTCTTAGCTATCTTAGGAAGCTTATACTTGACTTTTTCTTGTCTCTTGGTCTAAAACTCGCACATTAGGAATTTCCTTTAGCTGATGAAGATCACTTGTATCACTTGACTACACTCTTGGTTAGTGAATGGTTCACTTGTCCACTATTTTCATACCATTTCTTTTGGATTATTTCATCTTATCTTTTCTTTCTCATAAGTGTGGTATATAGGGAAATCTACCTGTGGCTTGGGCATCTTCTAGAAAGTTATCTTTACTATCTCTTTTATGCTTTTACACTTTGGACAAGTGGACATTTTTCTTACCTAGCTTGAAAATCAAGTCATCGAGTAATCTTTATTAGCTCTTGGAAATATTCTTTCCTGCCGGTTAGGAATCATGACTCCAAAAATGTACACTCAAGAAGAAGAGAGATCCATATCTAAACAATTCCAGTCTTTGAAAGCTAACTTTGATAGATTGCAAAAAAAACATGATACGTCCTCTAATAAATATTCATGGTTTAAAAGGTACATTAAGGAAGAAGAGAGAGAAATGAAAGCCTTATTTAAACAACTCCAATCTTTTCATTCTAAAATATAACACTTGGAGAAAGAAAATGATACATCCTCTAGTCAACATTATCAGAAAATAATCTATCCTTTATCTAAAACTTCTTCAAGTAAGGCCACGTCACACTCTCAAAACAACTCTATCTTTGAGAAATATCAAATTCCTAAACAATCAATTTTGGGTCAAGAATCTCTTTATGACCAACCTATCTTTGCTAAATAAAATGGACAAGAGAGAATATTTACTCCTTTTGGAGAATCTTATGAATCAGCATTGGAAAAATTCCTTGAAAACAATCTTATCACATTACCTTCAACTACTTCCAACAAACTTTCATTCTTAACTACTTACTGTGCATATCATCAAAATAATAAACATATTACTTCAGATTGCATGGAGTTGAAACACAAAATCCAAGATTTCATTGATGATGGCATAATTGGTGTTGACAATCCTAATGACATACCTAATAAAGATACTACTCTAACACTTGACCAAAATCATGAACCCATGTCTAGTAATGGTTCTCATGTTGCATCTACCTTTTCTATCTTGCCTTCATCTCCAAAAGAAGCAAATCCCTCCAAAATTCCTTCATCGAACAAAGAACTTAATGCTTTCCACACTACCTATGCATATCCTCAAGGGCTACCTCTAAAATAGATCCAAGTTAATATACATCTTTCTACTAGCCTCTTCCATGATTCAAAGGTCATAGATCCCAAGCTTCCTTGTGCTTTGATGCCTATCATACCTATCTTAAATGTCTCTTCATCAATCCTTCATGAATCCCTCACACATATCCAAACTCCTACTTCATCCCTAGAAGTGGTTGCATGTCAAGAGGACAATTTGAAGTTTGAAGAAATAAATATCAATAAAGATCAAGATCAAGATATCATCCATCCTTTTCCAATGGTTGACCAAAGTATAATATCCCAAGAATCTCATGAGGATCCCCTCGTATCCATTCACCTCTTCCAAGAATATATCCCTCCACCTCCTATATATTATTCATCTCTCGAGAAAGATCAAGATACTCCTTCCATCATCTCTAATGAGCTTATTGAAAATCAAGATAAAAGTACTCTTCCTACGTTATCCAAAGATCCTTGTCAAGATTAAAATAACATAGAAAATCCTTGTCATAATCCTTCATGTATCCATCTCAAAATATCCCATCTTTCCTACTCCTTTGCATAAGAATAAATCTTCCCAAGCTTTTGTTGTTCCTATGAAATTTTCTCCTATCAATGATACTCATGAGCCTATTGGTTTAAATATGGACCTTACAGATCAAATCCTTGGCTATACTGCTCACTCTATGGATGCTAATATCCCTATCCATTATCTGTTTGCATCTTCCAAATCTATCCTTAGTCCTTATAACCCAAATATGAAACCTTCACACCTTCCATCCATATTAGGACCTTATATCCCTCCATCTACTATACCTCTTGTTCCTAGTTTACCTCAAGATCAACAAAGACATGTATACTTGAGAAGCCATCCATCTATTCATCTAAATTCATCATATGATCCTCTTTCATCCACCATTCCCAAGTCTTTTGGAAGAAATTTGGATGTGCAACATAAAAATCAGAAATACAAGAATCCACTTACATATGAAGATCACCATGTCCTATCTAATCAACATGTGACTACAAAGAAAACTAAAATATCTAAAATACCACAAGGGTCCTTGAAGAAAAGAGATAAATGAAAGAAAATATGGGTTCCTAAATCCATCATGGAAGAATTGCGATCAAAAGTATCTAAAAGTACAAAAAAATCAAAAGCTATGTGGATTCCCAAGTCTCTCTTAAAGGACTTGGATATAAAATAAAAATCAAATTTGGAATTCAAGCTTTCAAATACTTCCACTCCACTTCCTTCTAAATGTCTTACATCTTCTCCTTCATCCATTTTGGGTCTTTGTGTCCCAAAATCCACATCCTCTTTTACATCAAAACCTCAAACTAGTCAACGTATTCTCCCTCCAATTGTTCACTACCCCTCAAGGTGTATGTCAATGTTGATCTTGCCATCATTTTCATCTACTCCTACAAAAACCTCTCAATTCCCTATCTACTATCCTAGACCTAAATCTTATCCTCTCATTCATTATCCTTCCATTCCCCTTATTCCATCTTGTGCATGAATCCTTAGTTATCATCTACCTTATCCTCCATACCTTTTCCTATCATTACCTTATCAGCATCTTTGAGCATATCTCTCAATGGCCTTGGCCTATCATATCATATCTTTCCAAAGAAGCATTATACAAAGAGCATCAAGCTTGACTTCCTCCAAAAATCTAAAAAAAATAAAAATTCAAAATTCAAAAAATAATGAAAAATATAACTAAAAAAAATAGAAAAAGTGTGTTGGTGAAAACCTGGAAATAGGCACCTTGGTAGCAAAAGTAAAGAGAAATAAATTCATCCTATGGTGAAAACCACTACTTGTTGCACCTTGGACAAGTACCATGATGAAAACCTACCAAATAGGTGTCATGCGTAGTTCCTTTATCTTGCACTCTACACTTAGGGAAAGATGTATCCACACTAGCTATTTTATGTGCACCCATACTTCCTCTTTCACCTTTGATCTTGACAAGGTTGAATTATCCTCGAGCATCATATTTCCTTCTATTTGATATGCTTTCCATTAGCTTACTCACTTGCTTCCATCCATGCTACCTCATCATGATCTTCTTATCCAAAATTTTTCATTATTATTCCTAAGCATTCTTTCCCTAATCCCAAACCATTCACTCATAATCTCTATCATCCTTTATCATGATTGTGTTATATTATCACTAAAATGAAGAACAAAATATATATATATAAATATTCTCTTGACATGTCCACTCTTTGGACAACACACTTTCATGACACCAGGTCATTATCCTATATGCTACCTAACACCACTTCATGAGATTACATTTCTATATTTTCTCTTTCCCTAGCGTGGGTACTCTTGACGAGACTATCCATGAGGGTTGCATTATATTTTTGCTCCCTAATTATCTTTCAGCTTCCTCCATCATCTTGCTAATTCATCCATCATGTCCTATACCTTGCTAGACATTGGGGGAAAACCAATGTGATCTTTCTTGAAAACTAGTAATCTCTAAAAAAATAAAAATTAAAAAATGTTCCTAAAAAAAAATTCTATAAATCATATAAATCTCTAAAAAATCATAAAAATCATATAATGTTTTGAAAAATTCATTATCTTGGTAAAACTTGGAAACATGTACTACTTGCAACCTATGCACTTATATCTCTCAGCTTGTCGCTTTGCACCCTAAATCCTTTTGACTTCCATATCCAATCTCCTTAATCTGAGATTGATCTTTGTCTAGGGCTAGGGGGCATTAACTGTATTCTCCTTTGGTGCACGATGGTGTTTTCTTAGTAACTCACACCATTGTTTCTCAACACTACCCCAATATTATTTCTCAACACTTCCTTTGACATCAAGTGTTTCTTAACACTTATCAAATATATTACCTTGAGTTGATGCTTTGTCTACAGTCTAGGATTGTGCGATATTTCTCACCTATAGCCATGAGTTCTAGAAAGTTAGTGATTATCTTTATCTTTTTTATACTACGCTTAAATTAAAATGACTGAGTTGTGCTTAATGATATTTTCTTTGTATGTTGTCTATTATTGAATATTTTCACTGATGTTCCCTCCTTGGTTTCTCCATGATGTTAGGACTAGAGGACTAGGGGCATGGGGCATATTTTCTTTGATTTTTTCTTATGGTGTGATTCCAATGATCTTATGTTGTCTAATAAACTGGGTGTTTGTGATAAGAGCCTCCATCACGATTGGAATACCACAAACACCTCAACCTTCTTTATTCAGACACTTAGGTGAGGTTGGAATTATCTCCTTCACTATTACATTATGTTTTCTTATGCAACAACCATTCAGGTCATCCTGGACTCTTATGCCTTGATGCTTATGGTTACTTGCAACATTAATTTGGAAACCATGTTCAAATCATCTTGGCCCTTGTGCCTTGGTGCTTATGTGTGTTTCCTACATTATATATGACATAGATCATATTCATATTTTCATAGTTGTGCTTGCACTAGTGATGATTGTATGATCTTGCGATATCCCTTAATAAGGCTTGATGATAAAAACAAGGACCTATTTATTGACTCTTGCAAGTTGCACATTGCATTTTCATAGTAGTTTGCATTTTTAGGGTTCATTCTAGTTTTCATATGAGTTAGGAGAGGGTCTCCTTCATCATTATCGGACAACTTTGGTCATCCTTTTTTAGCATTCTCAATTCATTTTTGGGATCAAAATCAAAATTCAAGTTTATTTTGCTATTCTTTTGAAGCTTATCTTTTCATCCTTTGAGGAAAAAATTGATCATTTTTTCTTCATAATCTCTTTCTTTGACCTAATGTTAATGTTATACCTTTTTGGTCAACCTTATTCAAACTGGGGAAAAATTTTCATCACTTGGTGGTCAAACTCAGTCTTGTGCACTTATCAATAATCTTGAACCTTATCTTATCTTGATTTGATCAAATCTATCTCATTTTTGCATCTCCTCTACCACATTTTGATTTCGATCCCGCGAGGGAAGGAATAACCTATCTTTCAAAGCTGCAAATTGATTATGATATCTTATTGTCTTGTCTTTCAATCTTTGTTTCAATGTTCAGTTTTGCTTCAACTATACATTAGAATCTTGTTATCTTTGCTAGTTCTCATTCGATCAAGTTTGGGATTAGTTGCTTTTTTGTGCTTCATTCAATCAAGTTCGAAGTCAAATCTTTATCAGGTATCTTGTTATCTTAGCTAGTTCTTGTTCGATCAAGTTCAGGATTAGTTGTCTCTTTGTGCTTCATTCGATCAAGTTCAAAGTCAGATCTCTATTAGTTACCTTGACATCACCATTATTTGAATCAATGTGTTCCCCGATCCCTCACACATTAGTCAAAGAGGGGCAAATGTAATCACTCAAAAATGGTATAGTAAATCTTGAGCCTCACTTTAACATTAAACATTAAAATTTAAATACTAGACTAAATCTTGTGCTTAATCAATTTTGCATATTTATTTAATCTCTTATTTCTTGACCAAATCATCATTTTATCATTTATTTGATTATATACTAAAGTTTGACCACCTTGTCCTAAGCTTTATTTAATTAAGAGAACATTCTCCCTTTTAATTAAATAAAAGATATTTTAATTAAATAATTAAATCACTTTATCTTAAACTTTATTTAATTAAGAGAACATGTCCCCTTTTAATTAAATAAAATTTATTTTAATTAAATAAAAAACCTTTTAATTAAATAATAAAATCACTTTATCTTAAGCCACATTTAATTAAGAGAACATGTTCCCTTTTAATTAAATAAAGGTCCTCTTTTAAATAAATAATAGAAAGCACTTTGCTAAAAATAATAAATAATAAACTAAAAATAAAAAGAAAAGTGCACTTTATAATGAGATGGAATCTTTTGACTTTTGAAAAAGGCTTTTGCCTCTTTATCTCAACCACTCATTATTTTGTCTCTTAATCATATCCATTGATTTTTTCTCTTGAGACTCTTGAGCACATGGATCAACCAAGATTTAATCTCCACCATTGCTCATTTCTTTTTGCCTCTTAATCTTGATCGTCCATTCATTGCTAAATTTATTTAAAAGGATACTCTCTCCGCATTCATCTTATCCCATATCTTGAATTATCTCTCTCATAACATTCTTATATTCTTGAGATCTTAAAATCTTATTGCAATCTTGGAATCTTGGAGTCTTGCAATCTTGGCATCTTGGAGCTATGACATTCTTAGATCTTTCATATTGAAGCATTGCATCATTATTTTCATTTTATTGCTTGCATCTAGCTTAATCCATCTCATCTTAGATGTACTTTTCTTTTCATTTCTTACTCACCATTTTAGCTTAGATCTCGCATCTCATCTTAGATCTACTTTCATTTTATCTTAGATCTTGCATCTTATCTTAGATCTACTTTTCTTACATTATTTCATATCATTTGAGCTTAGATCTTACATTTCATCTTAGATATACTTTGCATTATCATTTGAATCTTCCATTCTACAGCGCACCCTACAAGGGTCTTTATTCAAGGTTCATTTTAGAGCCACCATTTATAATATCTACATGATTCTTGTACGTCATGGATAGGAAGCTATAAAATGCTTATTGAGATCTCGTTCTTCATGGATTCCCTCAACTATAATGGTTTATAGAAGTGACCTCACTTTTTGGTACACAAGTTTAAGATTCCCTAGACAATGTTTAGTCAAAAGGATAGTGTCAAGATGATTTAGGATGAGGATTGAACAACTCAAAGGATGTGACACTAAGCATATTTTTTGGATAGGATGGATTTGATTCAAGGATGTTTGGATTTGGGACTTGGACTTTGGTTTTGGATTCTGGATTCTAGATTTGGATTCTCTATTTAGGATTGAGGATGATGGAGGATGACCAAATGAGGCTTATTCTAAGGGGATGACCTTAATGCAACTAAATAGGATGATCTATGATGCAACTAAGGAAATGATTTATGATGAAAGGAGATGACTACGAGGATGATCTATAATTCAAGGATGCAACTAGGAAGATGATTCACAATACAAGCTAAGGGGATGATTTATGATGCGAGGATGCGAGGGTGTCAAGACAAATTTGTGAGATTCTAAAAGAATGTAGATGTGTGATAAGCTAACTAGTCTTCACTTTCTAGGATAACAAAGCAGCAATTGACCTAGAAGTGGGCTGCAAACTGTTTGATTCTTGTGTTGTATCCCACATTGTCTAGCTTCTCCTGATACTTGTTCTCTTTTTGGATAGTAGTTGGGGAAGATTGGAGGTCTTTGAGGTCTCTTTCTGCCACTTTCTTTTCTTGATAGACATGGTAATTAGGCAAATTGTCTTTCTTGTGCTTGGTTGAAATGGACATAGCTTTGAAAAGATGGGCAATAGGATTTAAGCAATGTGTTTGGGAAACTGATTTTGAGAGCACTTCTTTAGGTTCAATGATGTTTGTGATAAATTTGATCAAAATTTTAGGTTCCCAGTTTTGATTTCTCTCCAATGGAAAAGGACCAAAAACTCAAAAGATATTGACCAAGTGTTTTAAATACAATCCCTAACAAAGGAAAAAGAAACTTTGTGGGATACAAGAATGGTGACAAAAGTTTTGATAATGCTCTTTTAGGAATGTGTATATTTTGACAGATGTTTTGCATTGAGTCTAAAACTTTAAAAATACGCACAAGTAGTCGTACCCTAAGGAATTTTGGTTGTAACTAAAAAATATTTTCTCATAGACTTAGGCACACATCCAAGAGCTAATTAGAATATGGCCACCACCAAGCATGCAATGGCTCTAGTCATGATGTCATATTATCTTGTTCCAAGCACTCAAGGATGGCACAATATGATGAGTGTCTTGGGGAGATTACTATTATCCTTGCACAAATATTAGAAAGCCTTTAGGGGGAGATCAGGAGGCCTCTAATTTATCGGTGTCTAATAAGGTTTATGGTGTCCTCCCAATTAGTTTGTACATGTGTGGCTCGCTTAAGAGCCTAGTTGACCATGCCGAAATAGTAGAGATATTCACCTACCTTGGCCTACCATCAACATGCATCACTTGAGCCTGAGGGAATGAAGCGAGAGTTTTCTCAATGCTTTGTTTCTATACTGATCGGGGAAATACTGGTTTGAGGTCGTTCTCCAAAGGGGAAGTAGTTTTCTCTCTTGACAAGACTTGCTAGAGTCAAGTGACCAATCCAAACCTTGATTTTTCACCCAAGTTTTGTGAAGGTATGGGGAAATGGTATGAATTTCACCTAAATCACTTAGATTTAAAGGATTTGCCTAAATTTGAGAAAATCCCAATCAACACATCATAGAGGGTTCATTTCCACGATTGATTTCTTATGTGTGCTTTCTATTCTATGACTTTCAGACACACATGTTTAGGATGAAAAAAAGTTGTTTTTTTTGGAAACAAAAAGCTTTTTGAAATATTGCAAGTGTTTTATCTTTTGGGCACTCAAGATTGAATTTTTTCTTTTCTAGGATCCCAAAATGAATTTTTTTTATTGCTTTTTCTTCAATCTTCCTTATGCACTCAAGATTGAATGTTTTAAGAACTCAAATGAAATAGATGACTTTTATTTTGTTCATTTCTTATTGGCATTCAAGATTTGAATTTGTATTTCACTTTTAAGTCCAAAAAGAGGTTTTGAAATTGCTTTTGATTTTTTCTTTGTTCTTTCCTTTAGCCACTCAAGATTTAGGTTTTTGGGTTTCCCCCTTTAGGAAGAAAAATGAAAATGTGAAGATTGCATTTTGAGACCTTTCAAGCTTTTGAAGATTTTGTTTTAAAACCCAAAGTAGATGTGAAATTGGTTGTTCATTCCATTTATGCATTCAAGATTTGATTTTAGGATTTATTTTAAGTCCAAAAGATTGAAGTGTTCCTAGATTGCACTTAGGATTGCATGAAAAATTTAAACATTCAATATTGTTAGACAAGGTTCATTTTAACCCCAAATCAAAGTGTGAAGATTGAAACTGTTTACTTTAGAATGAGTTTTGATTTATTTTTAGCCCTTTATGAAGATATGCAGATTCTTTCAGTTTAGTCATTCAAGATTGAATGAAGGTTCATTTTAAGCTTAGATGAAAGGAGCCTTTATTAATAAATAACAAAATGAGATTATTAGACCTTAGGACCTTGATGTTTTTGATAACCAACTTTATCTCCAAGGATAACCTGCAAAAATGAAGTTAGATCCTGCAATTTTGAAGATTAGGCACACTAGGAAGCCCAAATGAACCTGAAAACCAAACAAACCCAAGATTAGGGCCCTAAGCATGCCCTCTATTTCCCATACAAGTAAATAGGACATGGCATTTTGTTGTTTTTACTTGTACAATTCAAGACCAAGCCTCATATGAGTGTTAGGAATAGTCCCAAGATATAATTGAGAGGGGGGGTGAATCAGTTATCTACCAGATTCAATTCTTTATCCAATTAAGTATAGAAGAACATTAGGCATGAACACAATATAAGAACACTTAACACAACATCACAATTTTGGTTACGGGGAAACCCAAATAGGAAAAAACCCCGGTGGGAATTGACACCCACTAAGAACTGCACTAGTGTAAATTATGATCTCTGTTAGAAGATCTTACAACCCTATTAGGAGTTGATCTTTACAATGCATTAAGTACAGTAACCTAGTCAAGGGTCGAACCCTGTTAGGAGTCTTTTACAATTAACCCTGTTAGGGGTGAGGACACACTGTCTAGGAGCACACTGCTCAAAGGGGTGAAGGCTACAACCTTATGTTTAATAGATACACACTATATCTAGATCTTGGTGAATTGTGCTTATACCTATTGTCTTGATCAATTCCAATGAATATCATATACTCTCTACTTTGTCACATAGACCTTCTGTTGATGTCTCAACACTTTGCACCTTCTACTCTTCTCTTATCTTCTTAACTCTCTGCCATGTCTAGCAATCACAAATGACTGCCTATAAATATCTTTCCTCTAAATGATATAATCAAGTTGGCCTATTAAAACCATCTTGAAATCATATTAGAGAAACACTAAAACTCTCAAAAAACATCTCAGTTGACTCTACTAAGCATGCAACCCAAATTAGGACTGCCCAACTCAATGTGAGTAGATGTGTCGCTTCATACTATCGGCTCCACCAAATTAACTAATACTTTCTTCTTATGCTGAATTATGTCATGCACTCTTAAAAAAACATTATTAACTCTTCTCTAATCACTAATCCAAGAATGAATATCAAACTAATAGGCGTAACTACTACAATAATAAAATCAATGTCATCTCTACCAGATAAACTCAGGAAACTATGACTGTCACTAGGAGACTTCATAACTCAACTTGTACTGCATATCTGACTCTACATCCATGAACATAGTATCATAAATATGTCTACAACATAAATCTAAATGTTCAAGGCTCCATTACAACCATAGTGTAAATCACATACAAAACTCTTCCTGGGACCTGTCAGGAACTCTCACTGGTACAGACTGTTATATTATTGTCCTCAATTTGAATCAACCTCTACATCCATGATACCATTTTGATAACATATCTAGGAAACATATACTTATAGTTCTCTCTATCAGGCTTTGATGCATACTACTTACCATATGTTTTCATCAATGACAAACATACAGTCAGCACTCTGGCTTGCTGGTAAATCTCCAACAATCTCCCCCTTTGGCATTGATGGCAATATATGGAATGAAAAACACCACCAATCCAAATGTATAGTCTTTTTATAATATTCTCCATTTCCTCAAAAAAACTCCCCCAATGATGAATCCTCCATCTCTTACTATTTTGTTCCTTCTTGCTAAGTACTCACTCCCCCTTGCTACAATTCTTTTATAACATTCTCCATTTCCTCATCAAAACTTCCTTAAGGATGAACTATCATATTATTTACTATTTTTCATGACTATATACTCCCCCTTTGTCATCAATGGAAAAGGGTGCCAAACAATTAAGTACCAGTACTACTCCTGAAGTAGAGTAGTCAACCTTTCATCAGTCATTAAGGACTGATGCACTCCTGCAATCTCTAATCAAATTCAAGGAAGGGGATTGCTCCCAACTTCTCCCTAAGATACTCAAATGTATCCTTAGGTAAAGGCTTTGTGAATATATCTGCTACCTGATCTTTTGTGCTCACATAGTCCAACTTTACTTCTTTCTCTACTACTTTCTCTCTTAGGAAGTGATATTTTATCTCAATGTGTTTTGTCTTTGCATGCATCACAGGGTTCTTTGACATGTTAATAGTTCTAGTGTTATCGCAATGAATAAAAATAGGATAATCAATCTGAATACCAAAATCCTTTATCATTTGCTTGATCCACACAATTGTAGAACAATTCAATGCTGCTGCTACATATTCTTCTTCTATTGTTGACTGAGAGATATAATTCTACTTCTTTCTTGTCCAAGTGACAAGTCTATCACCAAGAAATATTTCTCCTCCTAAGGTACTATTTATGTCATCCACGCATCCTTCCCAATCTACATCTGTATATACATGAATCTCTACATTATCTGAATTAGGATACCATAAACCATAGTCTATAGTTCCTCTCAAATATCTGAATATCCTCTTTACTGCCATGAGATGACTTTGCTTAGGTTCTACTGTAAATCTTCCAACAATACCAACTGCATTGGAAATGTCTAGTCTTGTTTGAGTAAGATATATAAGTTTACCAATCATAGACTTATACAAGGTTATGTCTACTACTGATGAATCATCTTCTTTTGAAATCTTGCATCCAGTTATCATAGGAGTACTTCCTGGCTTGCAATCATCCATCTTGAATTTCTTCAAGATCTCTTTCACATACTTAGTCTGATTTATGAATATACCTTTGTCTGTTTGTTGCACATTCAATCCCAAAAAGTACTTGATAGGTCCAATCATGTTCATCTTAAATTCTCTCTGCATCTGCTTAGCAAATTCAGCACTGAGCTTGTCATTACCAACAAATATAATGTCATCAACAAAAATGGCAACTAACAATAATCTATCAAATGTTTCTCTTATGAATAAATTACAATTTGTTACTCCTTTCTTGAATCCAATCTTTGTAAAATATCCATCAAGTCTTTCATACCATGCTCTAGGGGCTTGCTTAAGTCCATAGAGGTCTTTCTTCAATCTGCATACCATATCAGGTCTTTCTGATAAGTTGAATCCTTCAAGCTACTCTATGTATACTTCTTCCTTCAACTCTCCATTTAGGAATGTTGACTTAACATCCATCTAGTATACCTTAAAATATTTGAAGGTACCATAGGCTAGAAATAACTTTATGGCTTCCAATCTTCTTACAGGGGAAAATATATCTAAATAATCAATTCCTTCTCTTTGCGCATATCCTTTACACACTAATCTTGTTTTGTTTCTTACCACTCTTCCTTTTTCATTCATCTTATTTATGAATATCCATTTTGTTCCAATCACATTCTTATCACTAGGCCTAGGGACCAATTCACATGTATCATTCTTAATTATCTGATCTATCTCTTCTTCTCTTTCTTCAAGCCAATCTGAATCATTACATGCATCTTCAACACTTAAGGGTTCAATCTATGATAGTAAACATACATCTTCATTTGTTGTGGAACTCTTTGCTTTTGATCTTGTCATGACTTTACTGTTCTGATCTCCAATGATGTCTTCCTTTGAATTATATCTAGATGTGAATTTAGGAACATTAGGTGTGACTCTCTCATCTTCCTTTTGTGTTTCTTCTTCACTTGTTTCAGGGTCATTGAATAGAACATCTATGTTGTCAAACATTTCTTCAACAACTACTTCACTACTAGTAGGTATAGGTTCTTCTTCAATCATAGGTGCATAATCATGATATCTCTCTTGAATCATTAACTTCTCATCAATCTTAACATGAGCACTTTCAATGATCTTCTTCAATCTAAGATTAAAACATCTATAAGCTTTTCTTTTAGTAGAGTAACCAAGAAAAATACCTTCATCACTTCTTGCATCAAACTTGCCAATGACTTCATCTCTCTTGATGTAACACTTGGTTCTAAAGATTCTAAAGTATTTGACTATAGGTACATTCCCAAACCATAGCTCATAAGGTTTCTTTTTTGCACCTGGCCTTAATTGAATTCTATTGATAGTATAGACTGTAGTATTGACCGCATATCTCCAATAGGTGTGTGCCACCTTTCCTTCAATCATGACAGTGCACGTTGTGTCAAGAATGATCCTATTCCTCCTTTCTACTAGTCCATTCTACTGAGGGGTTCTAGGTGCACTTAACTATCTCTTTATCCCATGTTTTTCATAGTACTCATAAAATCTGTCAGAGGTGAATTCTCCTCCTCTATCTGATCTCATACATTTAATCTTCAATCCAGACTCATTTTCAACCTTAGCTTTGAATATTTTAAATTTCTCAAATGCTTCTAATTTTTATTTTAAGAACACAACCCACATCATTCTAGAATAATCATCAGCAAACAAAATAAAATACCTTTCACCATAGTATGATCTTTTTTTATTTGGTCCACATAAGTATGTATGTATTAGATCCAACTTGTTCTCTGCTAGATTGTTCTTGCTTCTGAATGAATTCCTCACATGATTTCCCATCACACATTCCCTACATATTGTTTCAACTATTTTTGCAATTCTAGGAAGGTCTCTTACTGCCTTTACATTACTTATCTTCACTATGTTGTCAAAATTGATGTGACATAGTCTCTTGTACCATAGCCAACTATCATCTACTTTAGCAACAAAACAACTTTCTTCAGAATTAAGCTGAAAAACATTACCTTTAGTCTTTGAACCTGATGCAATCATCTCTCCTTCTTTTTTATTAATGATGCACTTGTTGTCTTTGAATTCCAACTAATATTCTTTTTCAAGCAACGGTCCTACACTAAGTAGATTATACTGCAATCCATCAACATAAATAACATCATCAGTGTTGTTCTTTCTATCCAAGGTGATAGCTCCTCTACCTATGATAGGTTTAGGAGTGTTGTCTCCAAATCTAACCATACTACCTTTGTATCTATCCAAATGTACAAATCTATCCTTGTCTCCTATCATATGATGTGAGAAACTGCTATCAATTATCCAATCTATCCTAATGCCAGCTTGTGAAATCAGTGCTAACTCTTGAGTTTTCTTTTCATCTTCAAGGTCCATTTCACCAAACATTTTCTCCATGTCTTCAAGAGAAATGAATCCAATTTCATCCTCTATTGATTCTTCATCTGATACTCCATCACCAGCATAGTAACATTCTTTTGTATACTTAGGTTTGTAGTTAGTTTTGAACTTCTTGACTCTTGTAGGACACTTAGATGCAAAGAGACCAATATTGTTACATGAAAAGCATTTGAATGGTAACTGACCTTCATATTTCCCTTTTCCTTTACTTTCCTTCTTAGCAATTAATGAAATGAAATCATCTAGATCTTTCTCTTCATCATCATCATAAAAATTACCAGAGGTGTTCAAAGATTTCTAACCATGGACTGAAGCTTTGAATGTTGTTTCACTTTTAGGCTTTGTCTTTAATATTGATATCTCAAAGGCTGAAAGCTTGCTGATTAAAGTCTCTCTTTTAAATTCTTTTGTGGACTACATAGTTTCATCTAGGATGCATATCTTGTTGTCATATTCTGGTGAAAAGGTAGTCATCAATTTATCCATTATGTCTTCTTCCGAGATTTCTCTACCATTGTTTCTGATTCCTATAACTTCTTCATCAATCCTTTGATTGTAGGCTCTGACATTCTCATCGGGTAGCATCTCTAATGTATTATATATTTTCTTCCATGTCTTTCTGGGTGCATTCTTGGCTTGAATATCTCCTTCAAACATTTCTTCTAGGTATTTCCATATCTTATAGGCTTTGTCCATTTTCTTGACCTCTGAAAACTCACTATCAGATAGGGCACTGATATGGGCTTCTTTGGAAATAGAATTTGAAGTGAACATCTTCTTTTGCTTCAAGGTTGCATCTTGTTTTGCAAGATCTACTAGTGAAGGAATCTCAACTTCTTTGGTAGCTACTTCAAAAATCTCAAAGGCAATGCACTAAAAATATGTCATCATTTTGTTCTTCCAATCTAGATATTTCTCTCCATCAAACTTAGGACTTTATTTTTTTAAAAATGTCATCTAATCAACCTCAAGCTATTAAACTTTCTCTCCAAGACACTTGGCTCTGATACCAATTGTTAGGAATAGTCCCAAGAGATAACTAAGAGGGGGGGGTGAATCAGTTACCTACCAGATTCAATTCTTTATCCAATTAACTATAGAAGAACATTAAGCATAAACATAATATAAGAATACTTAACACAACACCACAATTTTGGTTACAGGGAAACCCAAATAGGAAAAAACCCCGGTGGAAATTGACACCCACTAAGAACTGCACTAGTGCATTATGATCCATGTTGGAAGATCTTACAACCCTATTAGGAGTTGATCTTTACAATGCAATAAGTACAGTGACCTAGTCAAGGGTCAGACCCTATTAGGAGTCTTTTACAATTAACCCTATTAGGGGTGAGGACACACTGTCCAGGAGCACACTACTCAAAGGGGTGAAGGCTGTAACCTTTTGTTTAACAGATACACACTATATCTGGATCTTGGTGAACTGCGCTTAGACCTTCTGTCTTGATCAGTTCTAATGAATAACATATACTCTCTACTTTTTCACATAGACCTTCTGTTGATGGCTCAACACTTCACACCTTCTGCTCTTCTCTTATCGTTTTAACTCTCTGCCATGCCTAGCAATCACAAATGACTGCCTATAAATATCTTTCCTCTAAATGATATAATCAAGTTGTCCTCTTAGAACCATCTTGAAATCATATTAGATAAACAATAAAAATCTCAAACAACATCTTAGTCAGCTCTAATAAGCATGCAACCCAAATTAGGACTGCCCAACTCAATGTGAGTAGACGCGTCGCTTCATACTGTCAGCTCCACCAAATTAACTGATACTTTCTTCCTATGTTGAACTACATCATGTGCTCTTAACAAAACATTCTTAACTCTTCTCTACGCACTAATCCAAGCACGCATATCAAACTGATAGGTGCAACTACTACAATAATAAAATCAATGTCGGCTCGACCAGATAAACTCAAGAAACTGTGACTGTCAACAGGAGACTTCATAAATCAACCTTTACTACATATCTTACTCTATGTCCATGAACATAGTATCATAAATATGTCTACAACATAAATATAAATGTGCAAGGCTTCATTACAGCCATACTATAAATCACATACAAAACTCTTCCTTGGACCTGTAAGGAACTCTCACTGGTACAAACTATTGTATTACTATCTTCACTTCGAATCAACCTCTACATTCATGATACCATGTTGATAACATATCTGGGAAACATATACTTATAGTTCTCCCTATCAGGCTTCCATGCATGTTTCTTACCATATGTTTTCATCAATGACAAACATATAGTCAGCACTCTGGCTTGCTAGAAAATCTCCAACAATGAGTACATAGGGCTCACCATATGAGCAAATAGGTCCAGGTGAGAAGTAGAGAGCCAAAAAAACTTGCAGAAGGCCAATACAAGTTAGTACATAGTCTCATACAAGAATATAGGGGTTTCCATATGATTAAAAAGGTCTAGAATAGTTTACTTGTACTAGGATTCCAACAGGGTCTTATGAGATCTTCAGAAAAAAGTGAGTTTTTTGCTCAAAAACCCCTACAAAAGCAGTTGAAATGCATGGTGGGTGTCCCACCGAGCATTCCAAAATGTGGATTATGTGAACCTAAATTGTCAGGAGCATGCTAATACATTAAAATTTTAGTTATAACAAAGCATACATTAACATATATAAAAAGTAATTCACAAGACCACCTCAGATTGAGCCGAAATGAGAGCACATGGGCACCGTTTGATTTGTTCGTTTAAGAGGGATATGGGTGTTCTCTCCTAACACATTTAACTTATACCCAATGTATATTATGGAATATTATGATCATTTTCAAGCCATGGAGACCCCAAAAGTGGCACAAAACTAGGTATAGGGAACCTGTTTTGCCCCTAGAGTTCCAAGAGTGCAAGATGATGAAATGCAATTTCTAGGCTATGAATGCAATGAAAGATTCATTTTAACTTCAATATAGATGTGATATGGATTTAAAATTCTTTTAAATTCTTTAAATGGACTAGGTTAATCCATTAAACTAACCTAGGATGAGTTAGAAAACATGAAAGCATGAAGGAAATCTAGCAATGTTAATATAAGCTATGATATTCTAGATGCAATTTAACACTATAATTATGCTTGAAATGAAAGAGTGAATTGGTGTTTTGATCTTGGAAGGATGAATATTTATAGGATTTGAGGAAGGGCTTGGGTTAGGAAGGTTGGTTAGAGTTTAGGACCAAGGGTTGGGGTTTAGGACCAAGGGTTAAGACTTAGGGTTAAAGAGATAAGGATGAAGGGTTTCTCACACATGTGTGAGCAACACTAGGGAAGTGTGCTAGGGGAAAAGGGTAGAAGAAGAGAGATGGGATTCATTAATAAGGTTGCAAGAGCCATTAATGAGGGTTTAAGGGGTCATTAATGAGTTTGTAAGGCTCATTAATGAGGGTGTTTACTTTGGGTCAAAGAGATAGGGTTAGCGTAAGAGGGTTAGGAATCACCCCTTAAGCAAGGTTAGGGATTGATTAGGGATGAGAGGATAGGATTAGAAGAGTCTAGAAGATATCTAGTATTTTAGGAATTAAATAAATATTTAATTTATTTAAGGAGGATTTGGGGTTGAGCACTTTGTTTATTAAATTGATTTAATAAATAGGAGGGATTAATATTTAAATTTGATTTAAATATTTTTGGGAGTGATTCCTCAATTAAATAGATTTAATTAAGATAGTGGGGGATAATAATAATAATAATTAATTAATGATGATGTCATCAAGAATTTTATTAATTAAAATAATTTTAATTAACAAGTGCATTTTTAGGTGTCTATAGAAACAAAGAGTAGCACAAAAACCTATATTGTTTTTTCTTGATTTTAACAAGATATTTACCATTGAATGTGATGCTAGAAATCAAGCTATAGGGGTATTTTTGAGTCAGGAGGGTAGGCTAGTAGCATTCTTTAGTGATAAACTCAATGAGGCAAAGAGGAAGTACTCCTCTTATGACCAATAATTGTATGCCATGGTCTGAGCATTAAAAAGTGGAGGCACTATCTGCTACTTATAAAATTCATTTTTATATTAACAATTATGCTCTGAGTTTTCTAAATGGGCAGGAAAAAATAAACCATAGGCACATGAAGTAGGTGGAACACTTATAGGCATACACATTTACTGTAAAACATAAGAAAGGATAGATAAACAAAGTGGTAGATGCCCTTAGTATGAGAACCTTAACGGTGTAGGAAGTGCAACTCCAAAGTATGGATATTGATCCCTCAAAGACATGTATAAGGATGATGTGGACTTTAAGGATATTTATGAGGCTTATAATCAATTCTTTGATTCCTATCATAGTGAATATTCTAAGTATTTGTTGCAAAATTGATTGTTGTTTAAAGATAGTCAATTATGTGTCCCCAAATTTTCAATGAGGGAGAACATTATAAAGGAAAAACACTGTGAGAATCTAGGAGGGCACTTTGGTCTTGATAAGACCTTGGATCAAGTTAGGAGATTCTATTTCTAGACTAAGATGCAATCAGATTTATGAATGTTTGTATAAGGATGTATGACATGTTAGAGGGCTAAGGGGGTATCATCTAATGTAGGACTTTATCAACCACTCCCTACTCCAAGTAAACCATGGGAGAGTGCGAGCATGGGCTTTATTTTAGGAGTGCCAAAGATACAAAGGGGTCATGATAGTATTTTCATGGTAGCATACAAATTTAGTAAGATGAAAATCTTTCTCCCTTGTAAGTGCACTAATGACACATCCCTCATTTTAGGAATATTCTTCAAGGAGATTATAAGAATCCATTGGTTAGCTTTAAACATTTTCTCAGACAAGGACTCAAAACTTGTGGGTCACTTTTGGAGAACCTTATGGAAAAATTTGGGAACCAATTTTTCCTTAAACTCTACATACTGTCATAAAAAAAATGGTCAAACTGAGTTGGTGAATAGATATATGGGAAACCTTTTGAGATGTTTGACAAAGGAACGTGGAAAATCTTGGGATATGGTCCTACCTCAAGTAGATTTTGCCTATAATGATTGCATAAACAAAAATATAGGTAAGAGCATGTTTGAAGTAGTATATGGCATGCACCCAAGAGGAATATTAGAAACCAGATATCTACAAGGGACTTATAGGAGAAGTGCACAAGATGAAGACTTTGCAATAACTATGAAGGAAATTAATGAGAAAGAATGCATGAAAATACAAGGAAAGGGTAGATGAAAGGAATAAGGATGTACAGTTCAAAGTAGGAGATTTGGTGTTGGCTCATCCCAAGAAGGAGAGACTACCAAAATGGAAATATACCAAACTAATGATGAAAAATATTGGACCCTACAGGATAGTGCATAAGTTTGGGTAGAATGCATATGAAGTTGAATTTCCTCCTAGGATAGCAATGTCCCCTATCTCTAATGTTTCTAATTTGTTTCCATATAAATATTATGTGATCTTAGGTTCTAATGTAGGTATTATAGCAAAGGAGGATGACAATTCTATGAATGAACTACCACCTAGCCAATCCTTGAGGCTAGAGTGTGTCCTAGACATAAAGGAGGTGAAGAAGACCAGGAAGAAGACATACGAGGAATATTTGGTCAAGTAGCAGGACCTAAAGAAGCAAGGCACCACTGTGAGTACGGTGTAGGGGAATCCATGGCATTCATCAACATATAGGATGCATATGATTTTTTGTTAGTTTTTTTTTTTTTAATAACGTACCATGGACCATTTTGAAATGTGTTGAATAATTTTGTAAGGCTTTCATGCAAATTTACTTCTATGTAATCATTCGGGACCTAGTTGGTCAAACCCTCCAAAGAGTGAGAATAGAGGTGAGTTATCATTTTTCAGGTTTGTAAGCTATTTTTTGCATGATGACATAGTTTTAGGTTCATAGGAGGTCATTAGGTAGTCAAATGGAAAAAAAAATGACAAAGTTGTAAAAGTTACTTGAGCAACTTGTCTTCAAAATTGAACATTTTATACCCAACAGTCAACAAATTTAAAAATCAGTTGGAATCAGTTGGGATTGACGTATTTTGGATATTTATGTCTCTTTGGGTTGAGGCATAGGCAAATTTTTAAGTTTTAAAGTTGATCTAGAATTGCTCTATTTTTTGTTGGTTTTACACAATTTTCTTGAAGATAGTAATTTTGTACAGATTGGAAGGAGTCTGAAACCTTCATAGATGTTTAGATAATTAAATAAAATTTCTTTTGGAATTGGTTTTACAACGATCCATTGAGTATTGGATTTATAAGTATTTTTTTGCAAACTACTTGGAAACCTAAATTGGCTAGGGTTTTAGCCCAAAAATGGTTGTATCTCTGCATTCCACCAGTAGAAAAATCTAATTCTCAGTGAAACAATAGAGTTTAGGGTTAGGAATAGGATTATAGAGGTTTCAGAGTGAGATCAAATGGTGGAAAGGGTCAAAATGGAAAATTAAGGGTATGACATCAAACCAATTTGTAAGGGTTTGAAGGCTAAGTGTGTGACAATACTAAATTTGAGAGGTTTAGGAACTGAATGATGATGGACCATGTGGTTTGGAGATAATATTTATCTATTCCATGTTGTGGATTGGTTGGGTTAACAAGTTAAGGAGTACTTGCTTTGTTAATTATGCCTAATAACCCTTTTAGGTCTTGGTGATCATGCTTGGTTGACCTCATCACTCCAAAGGACTCCATACTAATTTTTTGGTTTGCTTTTTTAATCCCAAAAGGGTGTCTATAAAATTTCTTGATTTTTCTTTTTGATAAGGGATTAAAAATTTATTAGCCAAAAACTCACTGGTTAGGGCTACAAGGCCTAATAGGGGTAATGAAGCATTGTGACCAAAACAAGGTGTTGGGTTTGTTTGAGTGATCCTTTCATGTTTTATTTAGTCTATTTATGTGGTCTAACATCATTTTTAATGTCTCCATAACCACTAGTGTGAATTTGTCTTGTAATCCTATGAATCAAGGGTTTGGTGGAATAGCACCATATGAACAAATAGGTTGGTTGGAAAGATGGGTTTGTGTAAGGATTTTGGTTGGGTATTATTGAGTCTGTAAAGCTGTATGAAATCTCATACATTCATTTCTCTGGCCAAGGAAGGAACTTGGTTCCATATTTGAGTAAGAAGCCTAGTTGGGTCCATAGTAAGTTGAAAACCTCCAAGAAGTTCTAGGTTATTGAAACTTGTGATCAAGTCACTTGGGGTTATTTTTTGGGTCTTCCAAGATCCTCTACATCATAATGCAAGTTAATTGTAATGTTGGGTCTTGGACCCTACATTGCACGTTGTAATGCATGATACTTTTAATGTCAGGTCTTGGACCCCACATTATAAGTTGTAATGTAAGTTACTTGTAATGTTGAGTTTTGGACCCTACATTGCAATTTGTAATGTGGGTTACTTGCAATGTTAGGTCTTGGACCCTACAAAATTTGTAATCCAAGTTACTTGTAATGTTGGGTCTTGGACCCTACATTATAAATTGTAATGCAAGTTGCTTGCAATGATGTCTCTAAGACCCAAAATTGTAAGAATAAATAGCTTTAAGTCACTAAAACTTAACAAAATAGAGATCACAAACTTCTTCTTTGTCAATGAATCCTATGGACATGGAAATACACCTTGAAATGTGTATCAGGAGATATAAAATGCAAATATAGATAAAACTTTTAAGGGTTGTCTATAATTTTCATTCTACAAAAATTGGGGACAATAACCATCTCTAATTGGGGAATTAGCTTAGGTCATGGAAATGATAAAAGGTAGTAGAATATAGAATCATAGTGCCTTAGTATCCATTGGGTTACAAATTCTATCATAAAAAATATACAACAACAAAATGGATGATGTGATTGATGTAAAGAAAAACTATATAAAATAGGAAAAAGCTAGTGCATCCACACTTATTGAAAAGGAAAATAACCTAGCCTAAACTAGCTACCAATTAAATTTTTTCAAACAAAACCATTCACAAGCTCACCAAAATAGTTTCCTTTCTTCAACAACTTGTAGTACCTTGCATGATTGTTAATGAACATGCAGAGATGAAACATGAGCAATGGAAAGAATACTTGATGTATCTTCAACTGGGTAAGCTAAGTCAAAAGATAGTGAGAATCTTTTGTAGGCTTGAACCATTCCTCAAACTTAGCTATCAGAGTAGCCTAATTTGTGATATTTTGTAGTGCAAGATTGTGAAACCAATCTCCAACCACACCTTAGAGAGTCTTAATGATCAACCTTATAAATATATATTCATGTTCGACACCATGAACTCCATAAGTGATGTAAAAAGTAGCTATATGTTCATTGGGATGTTGTTGTCCATTACCAAAGAACTTGGGAAAGTTCTTTTTTGAGCCATCAAGAAGAGCATGTAAAGGTGGAATCATATTCAATGGACCAAAAGCATTTCCCAAAGGACCTTGGGTAACCATTTACATGTCCTTGGTGAAATCTTGAAAAGATATAAGAAATAAAATTATAAATAAAAAGAGATATTGTTATACTTAAAACAAAATAATGAGGCTTTTGAATGTGTATTGTATCTTTAGAAGATTCACTGAAAAAATATTGGGTGGATTTTTTGCAATTGATAGTTTTGGGATCAATTGCAAAATAATGATTCTAACTAGAGTGTGTGAGACACAAACTCTCCTAATTATAAGGGAAGGCTCCCCCTATCTACTATTACAGAAAAATAACTAGTACTAACTAGAACCTAATATTATGTATGCTAATCTAATCGATGGGTTTGATATTCACCATATCCTCTTTCTTTAGAATGGATGTTATTCTTTTGTCATATTCTCTTATTTCAAAATACAATATTATTTCCTAATTTAGAAAAGTTAATAAAAAGAAGCTCATGAAAGCTCCAATCCCTTCCATGGCTCCTTATGTGAATTCAAGAATAAAGATGAAACATACATACAGCTCAAAGCCTCTAATATATACTCCACCTTACATGCACAAACATAGAAAATAAAAGAAACATAAAGTCTACAAGTTATTTCCTTGCTTAATCATACTACACTAATTTGAAACATGATAAGTAGCTCAAAGTTTACAGGATCAAGCTTGAAAACCTTACTATAAATTCAAACAAAATAAACAACTCAAAGTCTATATGATTGGGTTCAAATCTCTTTTAGACAACAAAACAACATTCACAACCAACTCTAGATAATGTTGTCACATGACAACTTGTTTCAACACAAAGTCTGCAAGTAGCCTCTCCTATTGATTTCAATTTGATTTACACCTAAACACAAAGTTTTAGAGTGTACACAACAATTGGTAATTATTTTTTGCATTGTAAAAAGATTTGTATTTTCAATAAGCGCTCTCCTATTATAGATGAGAAGATGAGAGAAAAAGGTGGAAAAAATAACTAATTATTGTCGACTTATTCAACATTGCAAGTCTGGAATTGGGTTTGTTCTTCATGACTGTCATGGCTCTCCCCTCTTTTTTGAGGCTCACCCTATTTTGCTAGGGACTAACAATATGGTGAAAGCTTATGCATTATTGCATGGTCTTACTGCTGCAAAAAAACTAAATATTAGGTTTCTTCATGTTGAAGGTGATTCCTCGATAATTATCAATGCTTGTGTGAAAAGGCTCTCTTTTGCAAGACATATCCATTATGTTTTGTCCCAAATTTGGTTTGTTCTTGATTCATTTTCGAATTGTTATTTAACCCACATTTTTAGAGAAGGTAATAAATTAATAGACTTGCTTGCTAATATAGGTGTCGATGATCTTCACTTGTCTTATCCCTCTAGTCTATTTTCCATGGCCTCATTCCCTAATATTTTTAATTTGATTTTCCTTGAATCAATCTAATTCTTCCCACATTCTTTCTCTCTCTTCTTGTGTCAGCCAATTTGATTTTCCTCTTAGTTGCCCTCTTTGGTTTTAGAGGGCTTCTTTTATGTTTCTAATTTATTCTATTTTCTTCCTTGCAAATGAAGTACTTTTCATTTGGTTGTGTATCCTTCATTAATTAAGAAATCCTTCATTCGCATGTGTCTATAAGATTGGGTTTAATTTCTTTCTATTATATCTCATGTCTTATCTTTCTTTTAGTACACTCTAATCCATGTATCAATTATTAGTGTGTAGGGTGGCTCTTCAGTTGCGTCACTATATGAGTATTTTATGTTGTAGCTCGCACATATGACAAATCAAATCTTTCATAGCTCATTAATTCTATGTACGGGTTGAGTTAAAAGGTTGTTGCCTTCATTCATTCCATTTAATGAGAAATTTCATTTATGATGACTATATCTTTTGTATATATATTGCTTGGCCCCTTCCCTTTCTCTACTTTTCAGATTTGCAGTTTATTCATTTTTCCTCTGTATTGCAAACATGGCTGCTAATAGATGTTTTGATGAATTTACTCCATTTAATCTTCAAGTTTGACTTCTCTCCCCTGAATTTGAATTTCCATTTGAAGGTATTATATCTGATGATTCATTGGCTTCCATTTTTGTTATTCATTGTCCAAGATGTTGCAGGTGTATTCAGAGGTTAATTGGTGAGTCGGTCATGTCCCCATAGTTTAAAAGGATCATTTTTCCCTCTCAATTACTCTCCATTTTCTGCTCTAACCTGCTTGATCAGTCCCAGTCATGGTCCTTGTTGCTTAATATTTCGAATGCAGTCATTTTTCCCCTTTTCCTTCAAAATAATAGCTTACTTTCTGTAGTACAAGGATATAACTTTTGGCATGGTGATGTGCATGTTGGTGGAATTTTTCCACGTCACTTACTTTTTAATTTTGATAGATTTATCATGTTGTTAGCTACGATTAAGGACTGTATTATGTCCTCTATTATCTTGTCGCTTGATCATTTCCTTAATAGGATTCCCTTCGATGTGGGTTATAGAGGCAAGGCCTTTACTAAAACATATGCTTTACTGGGCTTGATGTCTCATTCTCATGCTTTGGTTTCACTATCGGGTTCTTCTTCTATGGGATGTAACCTTTCACCTCACAATGGTGGCCCTGACTCTCTAGGTATCCCTGTTTTGGTTTTGGACTCATGTGTGGGCGAATCTCCTTCTTCTCCTGGCTGTTCTTTAGGTGCTTCGGGGTCGGATGCTCTCTTGCATCGTGAAGCCAATAGATTGTGGAGCTCCTTGTTCTTGTCTCCTCCTTCATAGTTTGGAAGGGGGGGTGTTTCATGATATCTAATTTTCCCTTCTTTATGGTTTTTTGGGCTAACAATTTCTTGCAGGCTCTCCACATTATTTATAGGTTCTCTAGCTCCTATACACTTTGGGCTATACAATTTCCTCCAAGCTCTCTATCTCCTATATATCTTGGTGGCTTTTCATTTTTGAATTATCTCTCTTCGGTTGTGGTTTGATGTTAGATTATCTATGACTTTTTCTTCTCTTTAGCTATCAACATCTGTGTTCAACTTTTAATACAACTCGAGGATTTTTCCTGGGCTTTCTTTTTTCATCTCAGCTGATGTAAGATGATGGAGTCTCCACGCCTTATGTTTCTTTGTGATCGGCTAGCCTTATGGTCCTCCTTATGGTGGTCTTGTTTCTTTGATGTTTCTTCATGCATATTTGCATGTTTTGTTCTTTGTATTAGGGTTGAATTATTCAAAGATGTATTTGGGCCTCAAACAGACCGTGGGTTGGGTAGATTAGGTTTTTTGGTATATATCAACATGCAATTTTTTTTTGTAAATTCAATGGATGCTAATGAGAATTCTCACTGCATTTTTTGGGGGTTTTGATATAAAATTGTAATTGGGCTCCTTAATACCCTTGGGTTTTGGGTAGCCTAGGTTTCTATCTGAGGATCAAACTTTTTGTATTATGATGGGTAACGAATGGAGTTTTTCTTTCTGGTTCTTTTCTCTGAGAGCCCTTTTTGAACCAATTCAATATTAATATAAATATAAAGTTTTGCCAAAAAAAAAATGATAAGTTATGACTTTACATATAATGTGATCACATGTGATTACAACATTTGAATTTACATCTAATTTGTCAAAACTAATATATATATATATTATGTAATTCAAAGAAAATTAAGTGTTGTTGGCTAAACATTTTGCATGTAACTTAATCAACAACATGCAAAATAGTGATTTTAGAAAAAGTTTGTGTGAGATAATTCTCTCCTCTCAATGATAAGGGAGGCACCCTTTTTACCACTATTTGATTCAACAAGTACTAAACTAGAAATTAAAAAATAGGTGGAACAAAAGATTAATTCCTCTTATTTTAGGAATGATTCACAAATTTCTCCAAACACTTGACACAATTATCACAAAAAATTACCTATTGTAGTGATAATACTAATAGTCTTGTAATTGACATAAGAATAATTAGGAGCATACTAATTCTTTTTCCTAACAAGAGAGTTGCTAAAATCCAATGTTTTCTGCACTTTTTTTAAAATGGTTAAGTAACTATATACAACACAAAATAACATAGTCTATTATTGTGATGCACCTTTATACTTACTAAGATAGCTATAATTGAGACACAAGTCTCTCAATTCTTACCTAACTTCTAATAACTAAACTTACTTCAATCATAAAAAACTATAACACAAATTATATAGAAGAAAATAGATTGAACACTTGAATAATCACACAAACAATACCTCCACCTCTCAATTAATTCAATTTGGTATCACAAATGAAATGTAAGAATGTAGATTTAACACCTCAAGCCTCCTTAATACAAAGTTTGAAATAAGCCTGATCTATTCTTCACTTTGAAACAACTTGCAAATAAAACTCAAAGTTTGTATTCTTGCAATAATTTGATCATAGCCTACTTGCATAAAACAAAGATGGAATTTACAATGAAGCACCCTCCTATATATAAGTGAGGGGCTAAGAGAAAAATTTGGGAGAAGTCTAACTAAATATGGCTTTTTCTACAACTAACTATGACTTATTCCAAATTGTGGAACTAATGTAACTTGACTTGGAATTTGTTTACATTTAATTACAAGTTATAATTTACATGTAAAATGTTTATATGTAATTAAAAAATTTCATAAACATGTAATTTAACAAAAAGAAATTATATTCGACAACTAAAAAGTGCAAAATGTGACTAAGTGTCATAAGACACTCCTTGATCTTCTTCATTCCTATTCATGAATGCTTGTTATTTGTGATTTGATTAACACACTTCTTCAAGATTAGGCACGCCTATGTCCTCTTCCACCATAGTCATCTTGACAACTACATCTAAACACCTAGAGATTATTATCTTATTATCCTCGAGAATATTGTGAAGCTAATCAATTGAAATTTAGTACCATGTGAGCTTGTGAAGGGAATTTAGCATGAAATGATCCACCTCGATATCTATATGGATCATCAATGAGAGTTCTACAATTGCAGTGTCTTTAGAAATTAACTCTTGGGCTTCAATTACTAGTTTGCAATACATTTCCTCAAACTTAGATCCAATCTCTTGCTCTTTCTTAGCACAAGTCTCAATAGCCACTTCCAAGTCTATAACCAGGCCTTCAATGACCTAACTTCTATTCACAAACAACTCCTTATATGCAATATTCTTCTCACAAGAAGGTATTATTCCATTCTTGCATAACATTCCCAATTCAAAATTTGAAAATTTATCCCAAATTTTAGATCTTTCCCAAGGGACTCCAAGTTTTTATTAAAATTTCCAAGAACTTCTTTTAACTTTGACATCAATATACTTGCACATGTCAGCACCTAGAGTGCTTTCTTTACCAACTTTGTTCCTTGTATCATCATTTGGTCTACCAAAGAGTCAATTTCTTTACATTTATCCCCATCTTTTTCTAGTTGTTTGAGGGATTCTTTCAAAATAGTATAAGCCAAGTGATCCACACTTTTGAAATATTTTGTGATCTTCTAAATCAATGCAATAAGTTGTGCATTCTCCTACCTAAGTTTTTCTTTCTTCATCCAAAGTTCATCATAACCTTGAGGCAACAATACCACAAAGTCTTGTGCATCATTTTTCAATATAGTTGTTACTCAAAATTATAGCATACAATACAATAAGCATAAATAGGAAAAGGTTGCATGTGTTTGTCTAATTAACACTACCTTGCAAGTTTTGTTAGTTTACATGTCATTATTGCATTCATTCTAGATGTCATCATTGTACTCTAAGTATTGATCACCATTCCAAAGATTTCAAAAATTCATAAATGATCATTACATTGTGCATTCAAACTGAATGCAGTATACAAATGTCCTTTCTTGTTCCATATTTCATATCAATAAGTAGAGTACATTTGCAGAATCAAGAGAAAATGATTAAAGTATGGAATAGGGGTCCCATGCATTGCCTTTATGTTGGTTTGTTTTCAATTAGTTGTCTGCTAGGTCTCAGGTTTCAAGGTCTTCAAATTCTAGGTCTTCATCTGCATTTAGGTCTTTAGGGTTCATATCTGCATAAGAGAGAAAATGTGGTTAGATCCTGTTGGATCTAAGAAATGCATAAGAAGCAAATAACATACTATAACAATCAATTTTTCAATACTGCATATCAATCTGGAAAACTAAATGCAATAAGGAAATGTATACTGACACTCACTGCAAGGTAGTATTAAAGGGACTTGTTTCTAACATGAAACCTTTTACTATTTATGATCATTGTGGTGTATGTTGTCCTTTTTATTAACCAGGTGCCTGAATTAAAGGGACTTAGTATGTTCCAAACTAAGAAACCTTTTTTAGATAGTGCAGTTCATGGCTAGATTAGTGAACATAATTGTTTGAAAGTAAATTTGCAAGTTGTTTATTATGTTCACTAATCTAACCATTTCATAATGATGTTGTTTGAGAGATTAACAAATTATTTTGCAGAAAAGAGTTGACTGATTTTCACATTTAGTCATTGTCAAAGATGCAGATCAAGCTGAATTTCCAAGATAAAAGTGCTACAGGAAGTGCCAATGTTGCCAATGTTCAAAGTTCAAGTTACAAAAAGCAGCTGCATAAATACTGGTATAATATGTCCTTGTTGTTTCAAAGGTACAGTTTCAAGTAATATCATTATTGTTACTGATTATAGAAAGAGTGCTTCAAGATTGAGCCATAAAGTTATGAGATGTTTTTAGTTTGTTTTTAGTGAGTGTCACGAACCCATTTTCGAACCTCACTAAGTAGCATTCTGGTGTTTTTGAGTGTCACAAGCCCGTGCTCAAACTTCATTAACAATGAACAAACATTTTTATCTTGCTGTACTTCTCATATTTAAAGTGTAGATTTGGCATCAAAGAGAATTGTTAACAGTGGACATGTTGCAGGAGCTATGATGCTAAAAGATAGGATGCAAAATGAAAACTTGTGCTATTGAATAAAGTGCATAATATATTATTCCTCCAGCTGAAAATATGAATTACAAATCAAACAGAGTGAAAGTTGTAGAAGTATTGTATAATAGAAAGTATAAGTTTTCAACATGGTTCATGATTACTGACAGAGATTTTGGTGTGTTTTTCAAAAAACATATGACAACATAAAATCTGATATTCCTGGTGATGTGTGTGCATATTTATAATGGAAATGAAAGTAGAAAGTACAAGATATACATAAGCTGGAACTAAAAATGCACAGCTAACAGAGAAATATCATAAGGAGGAAAGTACTTATCTATTTTGAATAAATGATTGTTATTCTTGAACACCTTTCAGTCATGTTTTTTTAGTCACCTTCTAAAGTTTGCTAAGGTTATGACTGAAAGATGTTATAGTTTTTGAATATAACTGAATATATCTTTTAACATTTTTCAGTCATAACCTTACAACTTTAGTAAGCCATTAGAGAATTTTTTGGCCTAGTTCATATTTTCATGAACTCACGGTTTCCTTGAGAAACTATTTGTCATTGTCGAGCTCATAAACATATGGTTTTCTATTTGGGTTTCAAGAATGAGTTCACCAGTTCATTAAATTCACTGTTGATATTAAGCAGATTTATCCATATCAGCAGAATGAGACAAATTTTGAGGCTATATTCTATAGCAACTAAAAAACAAACTCTTAAAAACATGTCAAAGTCAAGTTCTAGTAACTCACTATTTTATACTGTTTGTTTTTAGTTGCTCATCAATAAAGTAGCTAATCAAAGAAGAGAAAATTCATAGTCATAAGGGTTTATGAGCTCAGGTTTCACAATTTTTTGTTGCAATCACATGAATAAGGAAGGAGGCCAAGTTTTGGTTATGGTACTGCTAACAAAAGAGTTCATATCAGTAAGAGTGGAAACCAAGTTGTTTTCCATCAATAAAATGGTCGTAAACAAGCCATGATTCATGGTGTTATGATCATCGAGTTTTTATAAAGTTGGACTTAGCAAGGATGAAGTCACAGTTATGGCTTTATATACATCAAGAAAATCTGCAGTCATGCTAGAGTTACATCAAAGGGGTTCGGTCAAACTCAAAATCATGCATGGTTCTCAGCTATAAGCATGATGAGTCAAAGTCATCAAGCATTCTAAGATAGAGGTAAAGAAACTAGTCAAAGCTGTGACTGTTATAATAAGGAGAGTTTTGAGCTCATAGTTTGACTCGTAAATAAAGGATAATACTTAGCAGAGCCGAGTTCTTAAACATTTAGTTGCGACTTCATACATATTTCAAAAGGTAAGAACTAGTCACAAGACATGACTTATATTCCTAACTTGCAGTCCCAAAATGATTCATAGGTCACGATCTACAAAAAGAATGAAAGAGCTAAAAATAAAGGTCAAGCCATGACTTATAGAATGATGCTAGGCTTGATTTTTTGCTCATAGTCAAGAACAATATACTTACAGGTTCTGAGAAGACTCATTCATTGTTAAAAAAAAAAAGAGATCATGAATGCAGAGTTTAGGTTTCAAACAGAGTTATGGTAGAATCAAGCACCAGTCAAGGCTATAACCAACCTGGGGTGTAACAACGCATACAAGTGTAGAAATAACAGTGAACCCAAGTTCCATTACAAAGAAGGCTGGGATACGGGCTAGGATGCGAGCCATGAACTGAAGCTAAATACCAGTGATCTTTCACAAATGCTGAGCTTTGAATAAATAGATGACCATCAATCATAGGATAAACCATAAACATAATGAATATATCAGTTGATTGTAGATGGAGATACATTATGACTTACTAGTTTTGGTCATTCACAAACAACGCTCAAACTTCAAACGACACCAGTGATCTTTCACAAATGTCGAGCTTAGTATGAATATGTGCCAGAAAAGGGAAAAATTTTCATTTACAAAGAGCTTTCTCATAGTCAAACCAAGCCTCATCATAAAATTTTGAAAGCTTTCCTTCAGTTAGGGTTTCATCTTCCCTAATTCTTCTCTACGAAGAATGAGATAAGCACAAGTCTCAAAAACCAAAATGAACATAACAAATTTGGAGTCCACAAGATGAGCAGCATTCAATGCCATCAATGTAGAAGTCACATTCCTATAGAGTTTAAAAAACTATATCTTGCCACCTCATACTGTCATCTCCTTGAGTTTTGCATTATATTGCAAGTGGATTGAATAGTCATGTCAACTTTCTCCACTTTGGCATTTTTCACACTTAGAGATCTTTTCTAGGTTAGGAGTTGAATAGTTAGTTTATTTGATATTGGATTTTATCTAATTTCAAGTAAATTTAAATATTGGCAAAAAATTGTAAAAGGATTAAGTCCTTAGTATAAGCCAATGTTTAAGGGGCACTTATGGTCGAGTTTTCATAGGCTTAATTATTGGCATGTTTTTGGCCAATTTTAGGGCAATTTGTAAGGGGCTTGGATTTTCAGATTGAAGCTTAGGGTAGGCTATAAGATTGATTTTTATGATCAATTTTAGGGGTTGCAGATTTTGGAGAGATGGCATATAGAGAACTTATTGTTCCTAGATGTTTTGGAAGCCATTTTTGTAATCACTTTTGTCAGATTTTGGAGGAAATAAAAGCAGAGATTTTTGGCTCATATTTGTTAAGTTCTTTTTGTTTATGATCTTGTCTTCATCTTTTCTTATAAGTGCTAATTTCATTGTTGTCCAAGAGAAGTGAACAAATTTATGTTCCTTCTTAAGGTAATCAATTGTTTAAAAGCCTTGTTGGAAAAATGTATGTTTGTTGACTATTCGAGCTATTTGTGGTTTAACCCTAATAACTTAAGGTTTGTTAACCTATATGTTGAGTAGAGATTTAAAGTGTGAAGACCTTCATTTATGAGTTAGGATTAATGATTTATCTTTTCTACAAAGTTTGAATCAATTCTTGGTGTATCACCCTAATCTATTTTTCAGTTTGAAGTATTCTTTTTTCCCTTTTCCCAAACAAGTTACAGATCAGGAAGTGATATTCTATATTTGATAGGAACCGGCCTAGAATCTAGATATTCCTCCTTATTCAAAGTCTACCCACAGCTCAAGGAGGTTTCCATTGTTAGGATAGAATTATCATGTAGCCCTAATGCATGAGTTAGGGTGACAATTCTAAACCTGAACAATTTTTGGCATGACCGGTGGGACTACGAAATGCTTCTCAGTTCTGAGCTGCTAGATCTATGGTTGTTTTTAATTTCAGTTGTAGCTCCCAGTGTGGATTTTAATGAGTAGAACTCCAACAAGATCAAACAAGGAGGGCTTTGTGTATCAGGAATTACAGTCAAGCAGAAGGGGAGGAAGATCATCTAGAGGTGGAAGAACATCAAAAGATCCAAGAGGTATCTCTTTGAATTCAAATTTCTCATCATTTGATAACCCCATTTTTTAAAATCAAGCTACAAATTCAGAGGAACTTGGGGTTATTATTGAAGAAATCAATCTTCTCGAAGATCTAGGTGTTCCTAATCATTCCGGATCAGAATTTCCAATTGTTGAAAATTTATTTATAGATAATTCTATTCTTGGAGCTTCTACAAGTGGTACTACAACAACTCCCCAAAATTTGAAGACTTACCAAAGGAAGGTAGTTCGGTCTACTCAGCCTTCTGTTACACCTCCCATTCAGCAGCAAGATCCTCCACATCAAGCAATGGCAATAAATCTTCCTTTTGTTCCATTTGATCAAGGTAGTCCTTTAAGGATTGTAAATCATAATGATATTCCATTGACTGCTTTGAAAAGCCTGCTAATTTTTACTGGTGAAACACATGTGATAGCTATTGAGCATATCCATGATGTTGCAACTCTTTGCAATGTTCATCATATTATAGCTAATGATGTAGCTTTGAAGTTGTTAGTTGCATCTCTCAAAGGTAAATCCCTTGATTGGTTCATAACTCTCCCGGTGGATTCTTTCGCTACTTGGGATACCTTAGGAGAAAGGTTGTCTACATTTTTTGAGGAAAAATCCGATGACCTATCCTTGGTGGAGCAACTAACTACTATCAAGAGAGCCCCATAAGAGGAGATGAGTGACTTCAATCTCCATTTTTAGAAGACTTGGAACAGAATTCCTATTACTGTAAGACCTTTAGCTGAATATGCTTTCTTGTATTATTTGAAGAGCTTAAATAGTGATATCTCTGTAATGATTCAATCTATGGGAGGAGTGTCTTTACCCCAAGCTTTTGATACTGCTATTAGGGTAGAAAATAGTCTCATCCAAGTAGGAAAGATAGCTCCTAGACCTCCTATGCCTTTCTTTCCTAATATACAATCTAATATGTCATTGGTTGTTCCACCATTATTTGTTGTCCCATCATATAAACCCTCATAAATAGCTCCTACAGCTCCTCTAAATGAGCTACAAACTATTAAGGACAGTCAGCAAAAAATAGAGAGTTTACTACAATCTTTTGGTAATGATTTAGTGGCCCTTAAGAGGAATCAAACTCAGACAAACCCTGCTATTCAAAACCAGTTTGCTGGTTCTACTTCCCAATATCTTAATTAGCCTAATTTTCAGGCCAATAGGCAGCAATTTCAAGCAAATACTAATGCAAATAGGCAGAATTGGAATATGAGACCAAATAGGCAATACAATCCAGCACCTCTTAATATTGTTAGGGCTATTGTTCCTAATCAGAATAATATTGCTAATGACTGGTGTTTTCCATGCAATGAGTCACATGACCAATCCACATGTTCTAATGGAATTCTTAACCAAGCTCTTATGGTACAAAATGCAATGAATTCATAGCAGAATATGTTTGTTGAAGAAGTACAAAATCAACTAGATCAAAGTGCTATGGATACCGATTTCCTAAATTGGAAAGAAGATGAGTTTTGTGGCCTTAATGAAGATTCATCAATTGTAGAAAATACTAGAGCAAAAAAGAGAACCCTTGAAGCAAATCAATCCACTGGTAATGTTTCTTCTCCACTAGTTTCTATTTTAAAGAACCCATCAGTTTCCTCTAATAAAGATCAAAGTCAAAGGAATGCTAATCAGAGCTCTCCAAGGTCCTCACATAAGGTACAATTTGTTGTTCCATTCAATATTGTTGATACAATGAAAAAAACAAATGTTACTTTGTATGCATGGGAAACTCTATCTATTCCAGGACATATTGAAATTCTAAAAAAAGAGTTGTCCAAGCTGGCAGTTAACTCGCAGCAAACAGTACAACAACCACCTAGAGTGGTTATGACTAATTCTAAGCCTCCTAAGGTTCAGGAAAAGTTGTTAAAAGAAGAGAAAAAGCTTGCTAAATTTCAACAACTAGTAATACCATAAGTCAAGAAAGCTACAAATATAGGAAAACCAGCAGTAACTATTGACAAGAAACCATCAAATGTACAAAAGACATCTAAGAAGGAAGGTAATAAACCTACAAATGATAAACCTCCTCCTTTTTATGTCTCATTAATTATTGGAAATAAATTAGTTCATAATTTTATGGTTGATAGTGGGCAACCAGCACTATCATGCCTAAGAAGATAGCAGATCTGCTAAATTTGAAATATGAACCTCTTGAGAAGGGTGTAATCCAGCTTGATGGAACTTTAGTTAAGACCTTAGGAGTTATTAAAGATACAAGTTTGACCTTACACTCCTGCCCAAATTTTTCAATACCACAGGATATATATGTTATTGATTTACCAACATATTTTGCTATGTGTCTATCCAGAGACTTCACAGCCAAAATAGATGGCTATTTTTCATCAGATTGGTCACACTTGTACTTCAAAACTAGATATGGTACTAAGGTAACCATAAAATCAGAATCATTGGCCAAAAATCACATAGAGCCCTATAATCCAAGTCCTATTAATGCAAGCTATGTGATCATGGATCAGGATGAAATACCTGATTATTTAGCTTATAATACTCAAACTAAAGCACATCCAGATATTGTTCTAGATGAATGGGCTACTAGGAATGAATAGAATGATGATATGTTTGATGCTGGTTTTGGAAATTACATGATTTTAGAGTCTGATTCAGTACTATCTAATTTGATTAAAGATCCAGAATCTGAATCTGATGTATCTAACCAGCTTTGGGATTTGTATTTTGATGGGTCAAGGAATAAGGAGGGAGTTGGTGTAGGGGTTATGTTGGTGTCACCTAATGGTGATAGATTTTATGATGCATTCAAGTTGTCTTTTCCTTGTTCTAACAATGTGGCTGAATATGAGAGTTTGATTCAGGGATTAGAGTGGGCAAGATTGAGAGGTATTAAGTGTTTGAGGGCATTTGGCGATAGTGAGATTATTGTTAAGCAGGTGAGAGGTATCAATACTATTAAAAATGATTTTCTTAAGATGTATAAGTCTAGAGTTTCTGACATTCTAGATGAATTTGATGCTTTCAACCTGATTTTAATTCCTAGAAGGGAAAATTTGCATGCTGATAGGCTGGCTGGTATTGGTGCTCATGTTGCAATAACAGAAAATAAAGGAGAAATTTTAGACCAGTCACATGTTAAGATAATTGTTAGACCATCCATTTTGGATAATGACACTTATTGGAAATTTTTCAATAATGATGAACATATCTTAAGTTTTTTGACAGAAACAAATGATTTCTTAGCTTCTAGAAATAATAAAATCCATCAATAATTGGAAGACTAGATTATTAAGTTGAAAACCAACAACCTTCCAAAGGGATTAGTCAGTCTGGAATCAGCTTTCAACTCTGATGATCAGTTTAGGAAGGGTAAAACCAACTTGATGATTAAAGAAGATCATTATGAGGAAGTGGAAATTTTTAGAGACAAGCGGTTAAAGGTTGGTAAAATTAATTCTCCTGAAGAAAAGGAATTGTTTATTGATCTTTTCAGAGAATATAGTGATGTTTTTGCTTGGGATTATTCTGATCTGAAGGGATTTGATCCCCAATTAACTGAGCATACTATAGAATTGGAGCCTAATGCTAGACCAATTAGACAAAGGCAAAGGCCTATAAACCCAAAGTTAGAGCTATTAGTGTTAAAAGAGCTGAGAAAAATCTTAGATGGTGGTATTATATTTCCTATTAAGCACACATCCTGGGTTTCTAACTTAGTTCCAGTAAGGAAGAAGAATGGAGAGATAAGACTTTGTGTAGACTTTAGAGACCTTAATAGGGCATCTCTGAAAGATAGACACCCTCTTCCTTCCATGGACAGATTTTACAATATGTTTTTGGTTCTGAGAGATTTTCACTCCTAGATGGGTATTCTGGTTATAACCAAATTTTAGTCAAAGAATCTGATCAGTTTAAAATAGCTTTTACAACTAAACGGGGTACCATGGCTTACAAAAGAATGCCATTTGGGTTATCAAATGCTAGGGCCACTTTTCATAAAGCAATGGACATGGCTTTCAAGAACTTAATGTATAAGTTTGTTCTAGTGTACCTAGATGATGTGACAATTTATAGCAAGGTTGCAAATTAGCATATTGATCATTTGAGATAGATTTTGTAGAGATGTAGAGAATTTGGGATTTCTTTAAACCCAAAGAAATCTGTATTTGTAGTTCATGAGGGAAAACTCCTAGGATACCAAGTGTCTAAGGAAGGTACAACAATAGATCCTGAAAGAATTCATGCAATTATGGAACTTACATTGCCTAAACACGAGAAAGGATTGCAGAGTTTTATTAGGAGAATAAATTTTGTAAGAAGGTTTATTCCTGATATTGCAAATCTGTTAAAACCACTTACTGTTATGCTTAAGAAAGATGTTCCTTTCAGCTGGACTGATGAGAGAAAGAAGAATTTTGAATTGATAAAACAGGCTTTGTCTTCAACCCCTACTCTTGTTAATCCCAATTTACTAAATATTTTATTCTATATGCTTATGGTGGTTCTGATACTATTTCAGCAATGCTGGTTCAAAACAATGATGAAAAACAGGAGCAGCCAGTTGCCTTTTTTAGCAAAGGTATGGATGATTATGAGAAAATGTATAGTTTTGTTGAAAAGCATGTACTAGCTGTTATTAAAGCTTTGAAGAAGTTTAAGCATTTAATTGCTAGGAATAAAGTAAATCTAATGGTCACTCATCCTAGTATCAAAGAGTTTTTGTTGAACAAAGATGTTAATGAAAAGAGGGATGGTTGGATAATGAGAGTTATGGAGTATGATGTACAGATTCATGTGACTAAGTTGATTAGAGGCAAAGGCCTTTGTGCTCAAATGGCAGAAGAGGAAGAACAAGCTGAAGCTTCTGAAGAATCTAAAAATTTACAAGGTGATGTTGTATTATTTAATAATCCTACAACTTGGTTATCAGATATGACCAGATTCTTGCAAATTGGACAATGTCTAATCAATCTTGATAAGGCAAAGAGGAGATATTATGGGTTACAATCTATTCCCTATGTTCTTATTGATGGTATACTTTATAGGAAGGACTATTTTGGAATGTTTCTCAAATGTATTAATTCACTAGATCAAGACATAATTTTATCTGAATTTCATGATGGATCTTGTGGAGGACATTTTAGTCCTAAGACTACAGCCTGGAAAATACTAAGGGCAGGCTATTATTGGCCTAATTTATTTAAAGATGCCCATGCTTGGGCCAGAAGATGTCATAAATGTGCTATGTTTTCAGGTAAACAAAAGTTGGCAGCAATGTCATTAAAGTCAATTGTGGTTGATCAGCCATTTGCTAAGTGGGGAATGGACTTTATTGGTCCTATTAATCTTAATTCTAGTGCAGGTCATAAATGGATTTTAACTGCTACTGATTATTTTACGAGATGGACTAAGGTTGTTGCACTAACGGAGGCTACTGGACCTGCTGTGTTAAAATTTTATGAAGATATTGTAACCAGGTTTGGAGTTCCTCAATCAATTATCTCTAATAATGCTATGGCTTTAATTGGTTTAGCTATTATAGAATGGGCTGTGAACAATGGGATTTATTTAAATACTTCTTCTAACTATTATCCTCGGGGTAATGGTCTTGCAGAGTCTACTAATAAAAATCTAATAAGAATTATCAAAAAGACTTTGCAGGAGAATAAGAGAGATTGGCATTCTAAATTGAAAGAAGCCTTATGGCTGGATAGGATTACATCTAAATAGGTAATTGAGAATTCCCCTTATGTCCTGGTTTATGGTAAAGAGGCCAGATTGCCAGTTTCTACTGAATTTCCAGCATAGCTGATCAAATGTTCCTATTTGAAGAAGAACATCCCCTTAAACTCAGGTATGCTAATCTATTACAACTTGATGAGGAAAGGAGAAAGGCATTGGAAACAATGGAACTAAAGCAAGCTCAGACTAAAAGGTCATTTGATAAGAAAGCTAAATTTAGAGAGTTCAAAGAAGGTGATTTAGTACTCAAGTGGGATGTACTAAAGAGCAGGCTAGGGCAGCACAATAAATTCGATAATTTTTGGTCAGGCCCTTTTGTTATAACAGCCTGTAAGGAGAATAATTTTTTTTAGTTTTCCAAAACTGAGGGGGAAGAATTTCAGATTCCAGTTAATGGAATACACCTCAAGATTTGCTTTGAGGGTTAGGTTAGGTTTAGTTTTTCAAGTTCAATATGTGTTGTCCAAAGCACTAGGTCTCTAGGTTGCATTGAGTCTAGTTTAGGTGCATTTTCATTTCAATAATGGTTGCATTCATCGTTTTAGTTTTCCTAATTTTTGTTTCCCTATGATAAGTCTACAGGTCATGTCTAGCAGGCAGACATCCAGCAGAAGTCACCAAAATTCTTACTCAAAATTACAGCATACAATACAATAAGCATAAATAGGAAAAGGTTGCATTTGTTTGTCTAATTAACACTACCTTGCCGGTTTTGTTAGTTTACATGTCATTATTGAATTCATTCTAGATGTCATCATTGTACTCTAAGTATTGATCACCATTCCAAAGATTTCAAAAATTCATAAATGATCATTATATTGTGCATTCAAACTGAATGTAGTATACAAATGTCCTTTCTTGTTCCATATTTCATATCAATAAGTAGAGTACATTTTCAGAATTGAAAGAAAATGATTGAAGTATGGAATAGGGGTCCCATGCATTGCCTTTGTGTCAGTTTGTTGTTAGCTAGTTGTCTGCTAGGTCTCAGGTTCCAAGGTCTTCAAATTTTGGGTCTTCATCTGCATTTAGGTCTTTAGGGTTCATATTTGCATAAGAGAGAAAATGTGGTTAGATCCTTTTGGATCTAAGCAATGCATAAGAAGAAAATAACATACTATAACAATCAAGTTTTCAATACTACATATCAATCTAGAAAAATAAATGCAATAAGGAAATGTACATTGACACTCACTGCAAGGTAGTATTAAAGGGACTTGTTTCTGACATGAAACCTTTTACTATTTATGATCATTGTGGTGTATGTTGTCCTTTTTATTAACCAAATGTCTAAATTAAAGGGACTTAATATGTTCCAAACTGAGAAACCTTTGTCAAATAGTGCAATTCATGGCTAGATTAGTGAACATAATGGTTTGAAAGTAAATTTGCAAGTTGTTTATTATGTTCACTAATCTAACCATTTCATAATGATGTTGTTTGAGAGATTAACAAATTATTTTGTAGAAAAGAGTTGACTGATTTTCACATTCAGACATTGTCAAAGATCTAGATCAAGCTGAATTTCCAAGATAAAAGTGCTACAGGAAGTTCCAATGTTGCCAATGTTCAAAGTTCAAGTTACAAAATGCAGCTGCATAAATACTGGTATAATATGTCCTTGTTGTTTCAAAGGTACAGTTTCAAGTAATATCATTATTGTTACTGATTATAGAAAGAGTGCTTCAAGATTGAGCCATAAAGTTATGAGATGTTTTCAATTTGTTTTTAGTGAGTGTCACGAACCCATGTTCAAAGCTCACTAAGTAACATTCTGGTTTTTTTGAGTGTCATGAGCCCGTGCTCAAACTTCATTAACAATGAACAAACATTTTTATCTTGTTGTACTTCTCATATTTAAAGTGTAGATTTAGCATCAAAGAGAATTATTAACAGTGGACATGCTACAGGAGCTATGATGCTAAAAGATAGGATGCAAAATGAAAACTTATGCTATTGAACAAAGTGCATAATATATTATTCCTACAGCTGAAAATTTGAATTACAAATCAAACAGAGTGAAAACTGTAGAAGTATTATATAAACAAAAAGTATAAGTTTTCAACATGGTTCATGATTACTGACAAAGATTTTGGTGTGTTTTTCAAAAAACATATGATAGTGTAAAATCTGATATTCCTGGTGATGTGTGTGGACATTTATAATGGCAATGAAAGTAGAAAGTACAAGATATACATAAGCTGGAATAGAATGCACAGCTAACAAAGTAATATCATAAGGAGGAAAGTACTTATCAATTTTGAATAAATGACTGTTATTATTGAGCACCTTTCAATCATGTTTTTTTAGTCACCTTCTAAAGTTTGCGAAGGTTATGACTAAAAGATGTTATATTTTTTGAATATAAATGAATATATCTTTTAACATTTTTCAGTCATAACCTTGCAACTTTAGTAAGCCATTAGAGAATTTTTTGGCCTGGTTCATATTTTCATGAACTCACGGTTTCCTTGAGCAACTGTCTATCATTTTTTAGCTCATAAACATATGGTTTTGTATTTGGGTTTCAAGAATGAGTTCACCAATTCATCAAATTCACTGTCGATATTACATAGATTTATCCAAATCAGCAGAATGAGACAAATTTTGAGGCTATATTCTATAGGAACTAAAAAAAAAACTCTTAAAAACATGTCAAAGCTGAGTTCTAGTAACTCACTATTTTATACTATTTGTTTTTAGTTGCTCATCAATAAAGTAGCTAATCAAAGAAGAGCAAATTCACAATCATAAGGGTTTATGAACTCAGGTTTCACAATTTTTTGTTGCAGTCACATGAAGAAGGAAGGAGGCCGAGTTTTGGTTATGGTATTGCTGACAAAAGAGTTCATATCAGTAAGAGTGGAAACCGAGTTGTTTTCCATCAATAAACTGGATGTAAACAAGTTGTGATTCATGGTGTTATGATCATTGAGTTTTTATAAAGTTGGACCCAGCAAGGATGAAGTCATAGTTACGGATTTATATACATCAAGAAAATTTGCAGTCATGCTAGAGTTACATCAAAGGGGTTCGATCAAACTCAAAATCATGCATGGTTCTTGGCTATAAGCATGATGAGTCAAAGTCATCAAGCATTCTAAGACAAAGGTAAAGTAACCAATCAAAACTATGACTGTTACAATAAAGAGAGTTTTGAGCTCACAGTTTGACTCGTAAATAAAGGATAATACTCAGCAGAGCCGATTTCTTAAACATTTAGTTGTGACTTCATACATATTTCAAAAGGTAAGAACTAGTCACGCGTCATGACTTATATTCCTAACTTGCAGTCCTAAAATGATTCATAGGTCACGGTCTGCAAAAAAGAATGAAAGAGATAAAAATAGAGGTCAAGTTGTGACTTATAGAATGATGCTAGGCCCGAGTTTCTGCTCATATTCAATAACTGTATACTTATGATTTTCGAGAAGACTCTTTCACTGTTAAAAAAACAAAGAGATCATGAATGCAGAGTTTAGGTTTGAAATAGAGTTATGGCAGAATCAAGCACCAGTCAAGGCTATAACTGATCTCGTGTGTAAGAACACATACCAGTGTAGAAATAACAGTGAACCTGAGTTCCATTACAAAGAAGGCTGGGATATGGGCTAGGATGCAAGCCATGAACTGAAGCTAAATACCAGTGATGTTTCACAAATGTCAAGCTTCAAAGAAATAGATGACCATCAGTCAAAGGATAAACCATAATGAATATATCAGTTGATTGCAGATGGAGATACATGATAACTTACCAGTTTTGGTCATTCACAAACAATGCTCAGACTTCAAACGACACCAATGATCTTTCACAAATGTCGAGCTCAGTATGAATATGTGCTAGAAAAGGGAAAAAATTTCATTTACAGAGAGCTTTCTCACAGTCAAACCGAGTCTCATCAAAAAAATTTGAAAGCTTTCCTTCAACTAGGGTTTCATCTTCCCTAATTCTTCTCTATGAAGAATGAGATAAGCGCAAGTCTCATAAACCAAAATGAACATAACAAATTTGGAGTCTGCAAGATGAGTAGCATTCAATGCCATCAATGCAAATGTCACATTCCTGCAGAGTTTTGAAAATTGTATAGTGCCACCTCATATTGTCATCTCCTCAAGTTTTGCATTATATTGCAAGTGGATTGAATAGTCATGTCGACTTTCTCCACTTTGGCATTTTTCACACTTAGAGATCTTTTCTAGGTTAGGAGTTGAATAGTCAATTTATTGATATTGGATTTTATCTAATTTCAAGTAAATTTAAATATTGGCAAAAAATTTTAAAAGGATTAAGTCCTTAGTATAAGCCAATGTTTAAGGGGCACTTATGGTCGAGTTTTCATAGGCTTAATTATTGGCATGTTTTTGGCCAATTTTAGGGCAATTTGTAAGGGGCTTGGATTTTCAGATTGAAGCTTAGGGCAAGCTATAAGATTGATATTTATGATCAATTTTAGGGGTTGTAGATTTTGGAGAGATGATATATAGAGAACTTATTGTTCCTAGATATTTTGGAAGCCATTTTTGTAATCACTTTTGTTAGATTTTGGAGGAAATAAAAATAGAGATTTTTGGCTCATATTTGTTAAGTTCTTTTTGTTTATGATCATGTCTTCATCTTTTCTTATAAGTGCTAATTTCATTGTAGTCCAAGAGAAGTGAACAAATTTCTGTTCCTTTTTAAGGTAATCAATTTTGTAAAAGCCTTGTTGGAAAAATGTATGTCTGTTGACTATTCAAGCTATTTGTGGTTTAACCCTGATAGGAAGGTTTGTTAACCTATATGTTGACTAGAGATTTGAAGTGTGAAGACCTTCATTTATGAGTTAGGATTAATGATTTATCTTTTTTGCAAAGTTTGAATCAATTCTTGTTGTATCACCCTAATCTATTTTTCAGTTTGAAGTATTCTTTTTTCCCTTTTCCCAAACAAGTTACAGATTAGGAAGTGATATTCTATATTTGATAGGAACCAGCCTAGAATCTGGAGATTCCTCCTTATTCAGAGTCTACCCGCCACTCAAGGAGATTTCCATTGTTAGGATAGAATTGTCGTGTAGCCCTAATGCCTGAGTTAGGGTGACAATTCTAAACCTGAACAATAGTATAAATATGTTTCCTCAATTCCACTCTTATAAACCTATAATTATCCATTTACATTTATTTTGGTGACTTATCAGTGTGAGGTTCTACAATCTTAGCATATTTCATCTTGTTTTTATCTATAATTAGCCTTGAAATTGTCTTATCTTTCTTAACAACTTTTAGTTTAGATTTATTAATATAATGAAAATCAAGCACATCAAATGAGAGTTTGTGTTTCTTCCTCTTAGGAGTGAAGAAAATTAGTCACAAGGGTAGATCTTAAGAATATGCTTCATACATAACAATTGTATCCTATGTAGGATCAACTTGAGACTATACCATAGTTGTCACTATCCTTGGTGCTTCGATTTGGAGAACCGTAATAATTTTCATGAATGACATACTTTGAGAGGCCTCTGTCATGAATCTATCAAATATCATAATTGAGGTACCAAGTAGAGGCACTAACACATCTAACAAACTAGGATATGTAGAATGTGATTCAAAAACATTTGCTAGGTTTCCATGAGGGGATTCATTGTTTGATGAAGAAAATATAGTTACACTAAGAGCTATAGTTGTAACATAGACCATAGAAAAGGAATCAACATCAGTATCTATGGGAGACATAGGAACCTCCATAAAAAGAATAGACACCTGAGACTGTACCATAGAAGAAACTTTTGTAATCACTATAGGAAGAATCTCTAGAAATTTTCATGTTGGGGTTCCTCTTTAGTCTCTATAATTTTTAATTTATCATACTACTTTCCCTTTTATTTCTCTAATATCTCCTCCAAAGATACATTCACAACCCTTCTTACCTTGAGCTTAAGCCTAGTTCTAGGAGAAGAGACACCTTCTTTAGTATTTTCCCTTATTTCAAACTTATTCCCAACTAGCTCTATTGTATTACTACCTGATCCAACTTAAAGCTTTATTATTTTAACATCTCTTCTCTTTAACCAAGCATTGGTGTTGGCTAAAATGGACTAAAATCTATTATAGATTGACATGCACTCCCTATGTGACTATTGGACCAATGGAATAGAAATATATACAATTATTTTCTCTATAAATTTTGGATCAAGAATCTCTTTTTCATGCACCATACCTTCTAGAATTTTGGTGTTAAGGTCTATGATTTTCTCTAAGGTAAGTCTACTATAATCCATCCTCCTAGTGGCATCCTCTGTACAAAGACCAATCCAAGTATATTCAAGGTGATGAACATGAGTCAAAGATATTTTGATTTTATCTTTCATCCCCCTATAATCAAAATCCCTCCTTGCCTCAAACATTTTTTATTTTGATATCCTATAGCTTTGTTTGCATGACCTTGGTTCTCAATAAATTTATCAAGAGTACCTTCTGATTTGCAATGGCTTGTGAGTAGATATGCTAATCATTGACTTATGTTGGGCTAATTGATATGCATGAACAACCATCAATTGCACTGCTAATTCTATTAGAATGATCTTATCATTAGGATACTAAGGAAGAATGTATGGATGGTCATCGTAACAACCAAATCTCATATATGTGAAGGTAGGAAATTGAAGAAAGAGGCACCTGTATTCATTTACTTTTTTCCAAGACGCATCAGACACTCTTATTTTCTCAAGTGCTTTATCAAATGAACACATGAAATACCCAATGAAAGCATCTTGTACTCTCTTGTAGTGGATCCAACTAGGCCTTAGAGTCAGATGTTGATAGTATTTCCATACTAGCACCAATGATCTTTCACCTATGATATAAAGACCTCGAAAATGCCTTAGTGATGATGTTATGCATACCAAATAGGAGTTCATATAGAATGTGAGATTTTTAGGATCATGTGAAATATTATCACATAAGGCGTCGCTAATTACCTCAAACCAAAATATTTTTTTCTTCTTCTATCTCATTATGATGATGTATCTATACGTCTATGTCTTAAAAACATTATACTCTCTCAAACCCATGATTCGAATCAAGAGGGTAATTATGTCATTAATTTCCTCTTTGAAGTTGTTGTAGAACATATTGGGCCATTGAGATTGACAAATTATTTCTTTTAGAAACCACTTTTCATTGATGTTCTTTATGCATTCCTTTTTATTTATAATGATCAAGATCATTATCTATTGTTATGTTTGCATATACTTTAGCCGTTGGAACCTTGAATATTTTGTCAATGGTTTCTATATCCAGTCAGATAATGATCTTTCCATCAACATCTATAATGGTTCTCAACTCCTTATTGAGGTGAGATGCACAATCAATGACAAATTCAAGTTGTAGGGAAACCACCAGAAAGGTAGAAATTAAATGTATATGACTCTTCAACAACTACAACATATCATTATCTTATGCATTTGTAATTTCCCTCTTAAGAAATGTATACATATCAACATGTTCAATTTTTGCATCCCTGATCTCATCAATGGAATAGGTTACTTGAGTATGTGCAATTGCATTCTAATATTTGTCATATTTGACCATCATCTTCTTGTTGGTGGGAGACACTAGATCAACCAAAATTAACCAAGAAGGTGCAAGGTTGTGATGAAAACTCCAAAACATTAGAACATCATCTTGTGCTATAGGGGAAACCATGGAACATTCTTTAAGACAAGAAATTTGCAAAGTAGAAGCTACAATTGGGAAGGAAAAACTTGGAAGAAAAAGAATGAGAATGACTTTAAAATGATACCATCAATGAATTTTAGATCTTGGGAAGTGCATTGCAAATTGGGAAAAACATGGGTATTTCACTCACAAATGGAAAGATATTGTTGTAATTTACATACATATGGGAAGTATTCCAACTTGCACTTATAATTGGGTCTCAAAGACCTAATTTCAAGTGATTTTTTAATGCATTTTACCCCACATTTAGGTTTTGGAAGATCAACTACAAGTGGAGGGAAGTATCTTATATTTTACAAGTGTAAAATATGCCTTACAAGGCTAAATTCAGGTTTTGGAAGATCCATTACAAATTTGGGAAGAACCATTGGTATTTCATGTGTTAAATATGCACCTCGAGGCCAAATTAAAGTTTTGAGGAACATATTACAAGTTTGGCAAGAACCTTTTAATATTGTGGTAGAAATTTACAATGATGTTTCTAAAACCCGAAATTATCAATATGATTGCATAATTTGGGTCTTAGAAGACATAACACAAGTTGGGAAGAACCATTATTCAACTTTAAAAATGAAATTGCAACATTGAGGGGAAAAAAAAGATTGATATGCACATGGAAGTTTTGGAAATGCAGCTTACAAGTGAGGGGAAGAGCTAGCTACAATTTCTTAAAATTTGCAAGATGTAGTATAAGACTCAAGTTTAAAATTGAAGGAAAGAGAAAGAACATGTTTTAAATAGATTGGGAGCTTGGAAAGGCAATTACAAACAACAATACTCACATATCTTTTCATTTTAATTCCTTTAATACCCATTATTCAACTTGTAACATTAGCCAAACATCATGAGAAAAACTCTACAGATTCCAACACATGATATATTCAAGACTTGCAAAAACATATTTGAAAGGAGAAAAACACACTTATATAAAGAGTTGAATACAAACTTTATAGAGTATAGAGGAGTTGCAACCTCAAAAATGATTTTAAAAAATGAAAATAAAACTAGGTTTATAAAACTAAATGCAAAGAAACCAAAGGAGAAATGTGCATTTTCAACTTCCTTTAACTAGAAACCCTAAAAAAACCAATAAATGAAACATTCCTAAAAAATAAGTAAACAAAAACATTTCCTGAAATGCCACCAATGTTTAGCAAAAATGTCTTGAAAGGACAAAAAAGGTTCTCCAAAAACTAACATAAGGGAAAAAGATAAATTACAGAGCTTGAAATACAAATTTATAAAATCGTTTAGATGTAGAACAATCCTGTTTGACATCCAAGACTTAAATCTTGAATGCCAACTCCAGTTTCAGATACATTCTGGAAGAGAAATGACACATTTGCAATAATTAAATCATGAGCTTTGAAGGCAACAAATGACTCAAAAACTCCATGCTCAGGTTTTGGATCTCACGATACAAGTCTTTTCTAAATTCCAAACTTGTATCTCCTACATCAAGGCTTGTAAATAACCAAGAAAACATATTTTAGGTCTCATTTCAGCTCATGCAAACATTCACAAAACCCTTGTAACTTGTATTTCAAAACTAATAGCATAAAACTATAATAAAGCATATGTCAAATTACAAATAATAATTTACAAGCTCTTTTTATTAAAAATTTGCAATACAGGTGAAGAAAGTTGTTTTTTAAGCGATCTACATAACAAAAAGGCACTAAAGAAGGCATTTTGAGGTTTAAAATACAACTTACAAGTTATTTTAAAGTTATAAAAAGATGGGAAACTTGTATTTTGGGCTTTAAGAGCTGAAGTACAAATTTTTACATACAAAAAAAATACTTAAAGTGCCAAATTTAGGTTTCAAATGTTCACTTTACAAGTTTTACTAAAAATGCATATATGTTAAAAAGGATTGCAACTTGCATTTTGGGTTTTAAAACCCGATTTTCAAGTTTATAATTTATATGCCTTTAATGTTTTCACTTTTCCATCACAAACATGTAATAACCTTTTGAAAACCTGAAATGAAGTGAATTTGAAATTATTTATAATCGCCAACTTGCAATCATGTCATCAAAACCTGAAATTACTAACCAAAACAAGGAGAACTATCTTAAAAACTTGAAAATCGACAACATAAAGAAAAAAAACTAAGACCAAAACAAGACACGACTTAATGCTTATGAGTTTTGGCCTCATAAAGCATGTCTTAGAGATTAAAACTATGATTTTAGCTCAAAATTTGTAGGGGTTACTCTGATTTTATGAATTCAAAATTAGAGAGAACAAGTATCTAATAATACATGACTCTATTACATCATCCTCTGTCAAATAGGTCTTTATGTCGAAAGATGTTCTTCCTATTTCTATATTACTAGTTCTTTGAGCTCACAAATTCGTATATGGGTGAGAGCATCTTTAGAAAACACCTTTTCACTACCTTTCTTTGCATACAAAACTCCCTTGATCACAAATCACACAAAAATATCATTCACAATGATTCTTCATGTTGTCCTCTCACACTACTCTTGTTGTCCCATAACTTTGGAAAATGTTTCTTTATATAGTTTACAAACCATTATTTTGTACTTTACAAGTTACTGTCTTGAAGCATATTGTGATCCATGATTGTAACCCCATAGCATGTTTACTCTCTTGATCATTGACTTTGACACATTCTTCATTGCTTTATAAAGCTTTTGTTCTATATGAACATTAGGAATATTTGTTACAAACATAGTGATATGCTTCATGTTTTATAAAATTATCACATGTCTTCTTTCCACTAAAATTGTCATCATGTGTTACTAGAGAACCCATGACACTTTCTTCAGACTGGAGGTGTTATAAAATAAGGTTCGTGCCTTAATGTATCATGAGGGAGGAATGTGTGTGCAAATGAGATTAACAAAGGTAGGTCTTAAATGACACAAATGAATGATCATAGGTGAATTTCAAGTCTTTAGGACTACATTGCAAGTAAGAAATAAATGCATATGTTCACTTGTAACTAAGACAAACAAATTGCAATTATGAGTTTACAAAGAAAATGTGTAAGTGTGTTGCTATAGTTGGGCCCTAAAGACCTGATTGTAAGTGAGTGATAATGCACTTTGAGGTTGTAGAGGTCTTGAAAGTCATATTACAAGTGCAACAAGAATGAACTTGTAATTCAGCTCCTAGTACCTAAAATATAAGTTGTAATGCAATACAACTTGCAATGACAACTTATATTACTACTTGCATTGGTAGACCAAAGTTCCAATTTGACATGTTAAAGAGGTAAGTTATTTGCAATGTCAGATCTTGGATCCTACATTGCAAGTTTAAATGCAAGTTACTTATAATGTTGGGTCTTGGACCCTACATTGCAAGTTGTAATGCAAGTTAGTTGTAATGTTGGTTCTTGGACCCTACATTGCAAGTTTTAATGCAAGTTACTTGTAATTTCAATTCTTGGACCCTACATTGCATGTTGTAGTGCAAGTTACTTGTAATGATGTCTCCAAGACCTGAAATTGCAAGAAAAACTACCTTTAAGTCTCTAAAACTTAATAAAATGGAGATCAAGGACTTTTTCTTTATCAATGAATGTCATGGAGATGGAATTACAACTCAAAATGCATGTTAAGAACCCTAGAATACAAAAATGGATAAATTTTTGAAGGGTTATCTCCAATTTTCATTATGTTGAAATTGGGGACAATAATAGTCAACATGGATTCTAGGACTTCAACCCAATAGGACTTCATTGGTTCTTTTGATTTTTTATTTCAGGATGGTTTAATTGTAGGTGTGTGCTATAAATGTGTCACACGTCTATGAATCATTACATGCAAGGAAACTCAAGAATGAGCCCTCACAAATCGATCCATAGCTCCCTAGGCATGGAGTGCAAGGGTTTTTAAGAATGCTCTCAGCTAGAGCTATTAAGCCTATAACCTTGCTAGTAAACCATGCAATGGGAGATTCAATGAAGACAAGGGCAAGAATGCCAATATCCTCAAGAATCAAGAATGAAAATACAATGCAATACTATGCTAGAAATGGAAATGCAAGCTAAGCTATGAAAGGAAATATGCAAGTGTTACAACCCAAGCTAATTAATCTATGTGAGTTAATCTAGAGCATAGAAATGAAGCTAATCTAAGAAAGCATAAATATGAAGCTAAGCTAAGAATGCAAGAATGAGATGTAGAATGCAAGAATGAGATGTAGATGCTAAGAATGCTCCAAATCTTCAAAAGCTCCAAATGTACCTAGAAAACCTGCAGCATAAAGTTAGCATAAAAAGTTGGGGATCTAGAATGAAGAAGAGAGCTCTTCTTTTAAAGGAAATGAGAAGGAATGGACCATGGAGATTAAGAGGCAAAAGATTTAATCAATGGTGGAGCTTGAAAGAGGAGAAATCCATGTGCACACATATCCTCCAATGAGAAAATAAGAGTTGACTTTTGTGTCCATATGAGACAAAAAGTGTTTTTTCCCTTTTTATAAAATAAGAATAATGCTTTATTTGTGCAACTTAGGATAAGAGGAAAAGTGGGGGCTTTTTATTTATTAAAAGGGGAGGAAATATTCCTTTTAAATAAATAAAGACTTAGGATAAGATGGTTAGCCCATAGAAAATAATCGAATAAATGATAGAGCTAGGATTTGATCAAGAACAAGCAATTTATGATTTAGCAAAAGGGGGCTAATAGTCTAGGTGACCATTTTTAGGTGTATACAGTAGGTCTATCCAACTTGGCTTCACATTCTGCTTCAAATTTGGGAGACATACTTGAGGGCATTTCTCTCCTCATTAATCATAGTTTTATCACAACTATTGTCACATAACATTTGTCTTTAGATATTATATTAATTAGTTTTCATATTCACTTATTTTCTCACATTTTTTGGTTGATTTTGATCATGGTTATGTGATGAATTATTTGTGCTTGGAGACTATTATCACAAAAGTTTTTACCCATGCTTAGGTGGTGGTTAGTGACCTAAGTGACCTTGTAAAACATGGAAACAAACTCCAAGTGTGGGAATTGACTCATGATATTGAATCTTTGGAGAAGGTGAACTTCCTTATAATTAGGATGCATCTAAAACTAACTATTGACTTGAGGGGGAAAGGGGAAGAAGGAATACAAAGGGGGAGTGATGCACCCAAATGATCTTATGGTAGATCCCTACCTATAAATGTACAAATAATCAATAAAGAACCCAACTACACATGTATAAAATCTAATCTACATCCAAAGAACTTGTATGCAGGTTAGAACTAATAAATGTTGAAAGGAAGAAAATATTCATAAAACAACATTGACTAGCACATTAAACACAACATGCAAACCAAGAAAATAAAAAAGAAACATCTAAAAAATGAATAAATGTGCACATGATAGCTAAATGGAAAGAACAGTTAAAACAAGTAATTCATTAATGGAATTCAAAAGGAATTACAATTACAGAGTGTAATGTTGTTGCAAATGAAAATAGAGAAGAACCCACAAAATATCTACAAACTTTGCCTTTATAGAATTCAAGCATAACTTTGATTATAGTAATGCAATTCAAACCCCAACCAAGGTGGAGTTAAGTTACAGATGTAGAAATAAATGGAAATCAAATAAGAAATCTGATCTCTGCATGAACATTCATCCATGAAATGACAAAAAGGGCCAAAATTGAATGCACAAACAATTGAAGGGGATAAAAATATCCCTGCAAATAATAAATAAACATAGGGATGCACTAGATTAGTGATACAAAGTCAAAGAATTTGGCTTGACATTGAAGAATTAGTCCTGGTTACATGTTCGAGCCATAAACAATCAAATTGGGTCATTGGAAAAAAATGTAACGTCCCCACCAGGGAACCCATAAGGAATCAGGTCTTATGACCTAAAATAGCAACTAAAATTTTTTTTTCTCACATTACATCATTAATATATCCACAAGATACATTCCTTAAGGTTCCCTAAATGAATTTATTTATCAACATATAAACATTACTATTCAAATTAAATTTTATTTCTTTTACTTTTACATTTCATATTTAAGAGAGGGAGAGAGAGAGAGAGAGAGAGAGAGAGAGAGAGAGAGAGTAACATTTCACTTACAACTATATCCCTTACTTCCCAGATCAATTTCATTTCTCTTTCCTAGACATTGAATAACTATTCTTTACAATTTACATTTTTACTTTTACATAAGAAACATATCCTTTTTATTTCAACATAGGAGATATAGAGAATATAATTCAACATTACACTTTACATTTCAACTTTGATCTTTCAAATAACATTCCTTGAAATAAACCCCTAGACTATATCTCTTGATTACATTGCTTTTCTTTTCAAATACAATTTCTGATAATGAATACAATTACAATAATAAGTACATGAATGGCACGAAGGCTTACATCAATATTTTTACATCTTTTCCTTTCAAAAATACATAATACATGATACAAATAGAAAGATATTTATCATTGCATGAAACTGAACGCATCCAAGTCATGAACCATAGGCAATACCTTGAAAGATATTTGCCACCCAACCATGTAAAACTGATGAAGTTTCACCCCCGTGATAGGAGATAAACCAAGATACTCACAAGGCCCTAAGAAATCTAAGGCTTCACAAAACCCTAATTTAAAAACAAATACAATACACAACAAGATATCACTTTACTATTCACAAGGGTTAGGTTTCTAGCATACCCTCTAGGTGAGTGTCATCACATATCCTATATTTTGCGATCCTCTCTGGAAACCATGTAACCTCGGTACCCCCTTTTTGAATAGGGATCCTCCCTGGTAGTTACCTATGGTCTCAATACACCAACATGACTATGTGGTCTTTATTATCTTTTCTTTCATTGTCTTTTGTTTCCCCCCTTTCCCAAATTCATTATTAGGTTATCACTTTTTACTCACTCACCCATAAGATCATCTAGAAACCACTTTAGGGTTCCAACACCTATGGTGAGCCACTCACTCAGGGTACCTAGTCCCCTACCTACACACACAAGCCATGAAAACATCAAGTACTTCAAAAGATCCATCTTCCAGGTCTGAGGAACCCCCCGGTGCAATCACGCCACTCGAACAAGTCCTAGCCTCATAATATGGATTCAAGCATAAGACAAGTACTGAAATCACATGAGTAAAATCTTACAATGCTAATAAAAATATGTATAGACATTCATAAGTGATACTAAATGCTTCCCAATCATAGGGAACATATTATAAAGGTTTTAAGCCCAAAATTTACAAATTTTGAACCCTTGAAAACCAAAAAAACCCCATATGGCATTGTATGGCTACCCATACAACATTCCAGTGATGCTCATATGACATTTTACCAAGTGTCGTATGGGTATTCAAACATATTTGTGTGTGTGTGAAAATTATACCTGATCTGTAAACACAACACTCAGTAAAACATTAGAGGTTAGCTATAATCAAAATCGTGCAAAATTGAAAGCTATCTAACCAAGCGATTTACTGCCTTCTAATAGGTGCGAGATTAATGTTCTCAGATTGTAATCGAGATCAGTGACCTAGACGACACCTAAATGAAGGATTTGAATGCAAAAGATGGATATGAAATTGAATACAATTAATCTATATTTTTGATATTTTCTATGCAATAAGAATGAAAACTTGATATGAATCTATGCTAATATGAAAAACTTGATATGAAATGAATGCTAAATGATCTAACAATGAAGATTCTAACAATGATATGAAAACTATGAATGCAAAAATAAGATTGATCTCACAAAGATGTCGATTCACAAGAGCTTTGATTCTTCAATTCCAATTCTCCAGCGTGATTGTGCAAAATATGAGATGATTTGTGAAGAGCTGAAGCCTTAATTTATAGAAATCCAGGGCTTTGGAGGTGCATGAATAAAAGCCATAAATCACTCAAATTAACTCATCTTGATTTTTGAGTTATCTGATCATAAAAGATAGTTAATTCTCAAAATCATGCAAAAACAACTTTTTAACTCAAATTAGAGTTTAGATCAGCTTTTTAAACTCCAAAAGGATGTTGAGTTCCAAAAAGTCAATGACTTGCATTGATTTTCTGATTTGGAGTTTAACTGTTTCTTTTGAATATGCATAATAATTAAGAATTAAATAAATAAATAAAGTGATTTATCCTCAACTCAACTGATTTTTGAAAATAAATAATTAATTTATGGGTTAATTAACTATTTATTCAAACTTTTATTAAAAATTATATTATTAAATAATGACAACATGCTTTAATTAATTAAATAAGAATTTAATCAATTAAAGATAGGAATTTTGATTTATTGTCAAAATTAAATAATACAATTAATAATAGATAGAATTAAATTTAATTACACAATTAAGTGGCAAATATTAAATCTAATTAATTGAATATGAAAATATTCAATTAATCAAATTTTTAGGATAAATGTGATTTATCACCAAATAATCATTAAATTAAAGATAATTAAGATAATTAGGAATATTACTAGGAATATTCCCTGATGCAAAATTTAAGATAATCAATTATGATTCGATGATGTTTAGATGTGCCTTAGGTTAGGACTTTGATGTCGATTTTGTTCGAATTGAAGATGTAGGAGATTAATGAACTTATAGCCCATTTTTGGGGTATTACATTTTGCCCCTCTTTGAATTACTGTGCGAAGCGCAGTGGTTCAAAGATAGTCTGTGTTTGATAAAGATATGAAACTGATTCAAAAGATAAACCGATCTCAAGATAGAAACCGATTGAAAGATATTGAGATAGGAGTTGATTGATATTGAATTAAGATGGAGATAATAGGTCTTGAATGACCAAAGATAATGTTCACTGTAGCAGCAAATGAACCTATGATTGCGAAAAAGTGTCAAAATGCCTGATTCTGAACCTTAGGATTGATAAGAAGTGAGTGACCCGTTCTAGACTCGATTGTCTTAGCAGAACTAGCAGGTATCACATCCGAATCCTTCAGTTGCCGAAGAACCAAGGAAAGAACACTATGATCCGATGGTTGCAAAAATTGATACAGTTTACAAGATTAAGAAAATATCAGATTGATATGGATCTTGATGAATCTGATATGCCCCAAGTGATGATAGATTTGCCCCAAGCGATGAGGACTTTTGATGAATCAGTAACTAGACGTGATTGTTTGTCTTGATCACTGATGAAAGATATTGATAGACTTGATCGATAGAATTTGATTTACAGACTTTGAATGATGTGCAATACCATGCCCCCTTCGGGATTAAAATTGAAATCTGACAAGAAAAGTCAGCGTTGATAGTTTAGAAGCATGTTAATTGATCTGAGAAGTGGTTATTTACATCCGAGAACGCATTCTGCATCATTGGAAGGTCCCAAAAGACCAAGTTTGACTAGGTTTGACCATGAGTTGACCATGGTTGACCAAGTTGAAATTTTGATAGTGTGATGTAAGATAATCAGTTAAGTTGAATACTAGATCTCTGTGATGATTGAAGGTCGAATATGCAAGTAGTTAATAATATGAATGATCTCAGATTTGAATTTTGATCCTGAAAAAGGATTCTACTTGCTATTTCATTGGAGGAACCTTCGTGTGAGATTCAGCTCTTGTTAGACTTGAAGATGCGATTTGAAAAATCATTTAAGCATTGAAGTTCGTTTAATCATTGTGAGATCATGTAAACATGCAAAATGCAATGAGACATGCAAAATGAAATGCAACCTAAGACCTAGGACCTAGTCACTGATCATATGTCGATTTGTTATCATCATTGAACTTTTAGGTAACCGGATAAATCAATACAATGCCCACTAGCCATGAAACCATAGACATATGAATATTGATTTGTATGTGCAAGAATCAATACAACACCCACTAGTTATACAACCATGGACATATGAATATTGATTTGTTTTCGGAATGTTGGATTAGATATAAGCACCAAGGCACAAATGCCAGGATGACCTGAATATCATGTCCATTTTGATATAGCAATTTGTACAAGCATCAAAACATAAACGTTGTGATGACCTGAGTACGCCTTGTGTTACAAACACATCAAACAGTCAAGAGATCATTCTAAATCCAATGTGAATTACCCGTAGTGACCCTTTATCGTTCACATCCTTAGGCAAGATTGCATTCCACAGTAGGAGAAAGAACTTACTCAAAAAGATAATAGTTAAATCAAACTTCCTTGAATTTTCTGGGTATCAATGGTCGAGGTACGCATGGCCATCCAATTCGAGATAGAGGCTCTTACAGTCGGACACCATTTCAATCCAGAATTTCCAAAGCTGTTAGATTTTCACATACAAGCAAAAGACAAAGAAAAGATTATGCCCCCAGTCATCACTCTCTAAATCCTGTAAAGGACATCATTGAAGAGCTCGAAGGGACACAATATGCAAAAATCTCAATGCGAATCAGTAAGCATACAAGGAGATAAAAGCATGAAAAGCACAAATTGTTTTCAGTTGAGTTTTGATGTTTGATTGTTGTTGATGCAAAATCCTTTCTGGAGACGAGACTGACTGACAGACTCAATAGGAAGCTTCAAAGGACTCTGACTGGATAGGAAATGTCTAAGATACATGGGAGACCATAGGATATGACATTGATTGCCCCCAAATTTGAACATTGATAGGATACAGACGCTTGAGCTGATTGGTGTACAGACCGACTTATTGAAACCAGGATATGCAGAAATAAACCGGGAGATATGTACAAACTAAAGCAAGACTGAAAGCTGGGAAAGACCAAGATTGTGCTGATAGATGGAGCATTTTGGAACAAGTGGCGCCTGTTTGCCAGGTTTTCACCATCTTGGTAGAGATTCTATTTTTGCTACCGAGGTGCCTGTTTCCAGGTTTTCACCAAGGCACTTTTTTTTTCTTTTTTTTTTTTTTTGTATTTTTTATTTTTTCAATTTTTTTGTACTTTTGATATTTTTTGATTTTTTTGTGAATCATCAAGGCGCCTATTGCTAGGTTTTCACCAAGATGTTCATTTTTTCAGGACTTTTTCCGATTTTTAAGATTTTTTTCAAGACATTTACCAAGCACTGAATGCCTTAAGCATAGAATTTCTTTAGATGGAGAACGTTGATTGGTTCTCAGAGCTGTTCTCCTTCAGTTGTTGAGAGTTGATAGGCACCAGAGCCAAAAGTAGCAGTGATTACAAAGGGACCCAGCCAGTTGGGTTCGAACTTCCCCTTGCGTTCTCGATGTGATTGATTTTTAGGATTTTCTCTCAACACTAGATCGCCAACCTGAAATTCTCTATGTCTGACTTTCTTGTTGTAGCCTCTAGACATTCTTTTCTGATACACTCTGAGATGATCATACGCTGCTTGTCTGCGCTCATCTAGTAGTTCAAGTTCTTGTAACCTCGACACTCTGTAGTCTTCATCAGTGACAAGTCCATGCATTTTGATTCTGAGTGATGGGATTTCAACCTCAATAGGCAATACCGCTTCAGACCCATAAACTAAAGCGAAAGGTGTAGCCCCAGTAGGTGTTCTGATACTTGATCTGATACTCATTCTGATACTTGTTCTGATACTGATTCTGATACTTGTTCTGATACTTGTGCTGATATTGATTTTGATAATTCTGATAATGATTCTGATAATTATTCTGATACTAGTTCTGATACTGATTTTGATACTGATTCTGATACTAGTACTGATACTAGTTCTGATACTTGGTATACTTGATAGCATCTTTTTCCATTGCAAACTCCCAAGTAAGATCATATCATGCAGTCCCAATGTCTAGCAAGGTGGAGAACAAGAGGGATTGGCAAGCTGGTGGAAGAGATGGAAGGCAAGAGAATGAAGGAGAATGAAGGGAAGAAATCCTCAAGGGAAAACTCTTCAAGAATACTCAAGCTAGGGAAAAATTGTCATGTAAAGCGCATTTGGACAAGCAATGAAAGGCCAGCATAGGATATAAGTCACAAAAGTGTACTGCCAAAGAAGGACAGGATGTAGTCCAAAGGAGTAGACATGTCAAGAGGCTTCATAGCATCGTGTTTTACTCTTTCTTTCTTAGATCAAGACCAAAGGGGAAAATGATAGCGACAGGTGAAAATGAATGAAGGAAAATAAATATGAAGGCTAAATAGGAAGGGATTGAAAGCAAGATCATCATCAGACAACTCACAAAATAGCCAAATGTTCGTGTATAGATCAACATTGTCAAGATCAAAGAGAGAAGATGGAATGGATGAAATATGTAGAAGAACTACGCATAATGCCTGATTGCCAGGTTTTCATTATGGTACTTATCCAAGGTGTCACAAGGAAGTGGTTTTCATCATAGGATGAATTTATTTCTCTTTACTTTTGCTACCAAGGCGCCTGTTTCCAGGTTTTCACCAGGGCACATTTTCAAGTTTATTTTATTTTTTTCATTTTTTTTTTTTTTGGAAGAAGGCAAGCTTTTTATGTAATGCTCCTTGAAAGGATAAACCATGATATGCCAAAGATTCAAAATGATATGCTCAAAGATGCTGATAGGGAAAGGGAGATGGAAGAGAAAAATAGAGGATAAGGTTTTATGTAAAGCGAGTGAGGTTGGAAGATAGGAGGAATAGACAAATGAGGAAAAAGGATAGGAGGTATAAGGATAATGCATGGAAGGATTGTGAAAGGGTAGATGGAAAGGAAGGAAAATTCAACATCAACACATACCTTGAAGGGTGGTGAGATAATGGAGGAATCGTGAATGAAGGAATACGTGAAGGAATATGGCGAATGGATAGCAGAGGTTGTGGTTTAGGCACATGGAATGGAAGAATATTTTTGGAGGGAGATGAAGTGGAAGCCTTTGGAAGCTTGAATGTCAACTTCACTTTTTGCTCAACACCAGACTCTTTCAAGAGAGACTTTGGAATCCATATAGCCTTAGGATTTTTATTTCCTTTTGATGATCTAGAGAGAATATCTTGAATGATGGATTTTGGAACCCATACTTGTCTTGTAGTTTTTTTCTTAGATATTTCTTTTGACTTTATGCTTCCATGTCTATGAGAGGAGACATGGTGATATTCTTTTTTTGATGGATTCTTGTATTGCTTCTTTTTCTTGTATTGAACATTCAAGTTACTTCCAAAAGACTTGGAATTTATGGAAGAGGGAGGATATGACTGGTTTAGATGGATGGTTGGATGAAAAAGATTCAAGGGTATGCATCTATGTTGATCTTGAGGAAAGATGGGAGATGGAGGTGTGTAAGGACCCAAGATGGATGGAAAATTAGGAGAGTTAGGAGGGGAAAGTGAAGGGACATAAGGACCCAAGATGGAAGGAAGGCGTGAAGATCTTTGTAATGGTGGAAGAGGTCCAAGGATGGAAGTGGAAGATGCAAAAGGATAATCAATAAGTTCATCAGCATCTATATGACAACCAAGGATATCAGCATCTTTAGAGTGAGCATTAGAATTTTCAAGAAAATCATGAACATCTTGAATAAGAGCATTTTCTTTGATAGGATCATTCAAAGCTTGCAAAGACTTAGGAAGAGTAGAAAGTGGAAGTGAACATGGAGTGGTAGAACAAGAAGATGGAAGACTTTGATCTTGACAAGGATCTTTGGATAGCACAAGTGCATAATTTTTCTCTTGATTTTCAATAGGCTTGACATTGGAAGTAATAGTGCTATCATCAATAAGCTCAACAGTGTAAGTAGTAGCTTGATCTTGCTTAGGAGAACCATGAAATAGATAAGAGACATCATGAAAAGGCTTGGATGACATAGAGGGTTCTTGATCTTGATCTTTCTTTATGTTCTTTTCTTCATTATTTTTAGAGTCCTCTTGACATGGAGCCACTTCTAAGGACAAGGAAGCATGTTGGGATTCTATGGATGACTTTGGAAGAGATGGTGAAGGACTAGCTGAAGTAGGGATTATAGCATATGAAGGCTTAGGCTCTTTAGATTTATCATTATTGAAAGTATTTGCAGACAAGTGAAGGTTAGCTTGAGTTTCTTTAAGAGGTAGCCCTGGAGGATAACTATAGGGAACCACATGAAAAGTATTAGGGCTTGTGTCAGATGAAGGTTCTGTGAAAGATTTTAAAGACTCGAAAGCTTTAGAAAATGTATGGGTATTGGAGGAAGTAGGGGATGGAAGGGAACCATCACAAGACAAAGGTCCAACATTAACATGATCTTGCTTGAGAGTGTAATCTTTATTTTCAGCCTGAGAGTTCTTAGAGGAGAGATCCTTATAGTATGCATGTTTATAATCAGCGTGGTAAACTTTCTCTTCCTCAAGTGAAACAGATGGATCATCTGGGTATTGTGCATAGAAATCATCAAAGTCTCTTTGATAATCAGAATCATATGGATCACTCTCCTGATCTATCCAATGTGATGGCCCATTTGTAGTAAGTAGGAACGAACGATGAGGAGGACTCTTAGGAACAGAGGTGTCATAGGTATCATTACATTGTCTGTCATCATAGTCATCATAGTCTTCAAAGCTAGATGTGTCACTCTCCGTGGAAGAGGTATCATATTGCTCAATTTTTTTCCGGGGGCATGGTGACATGTACAAGTCTTTATCAAATGGAAAAGAGTATAGAGGTTCCTTTTCTTTCCCAAGTTTGTCAAGCTGGACTTGCATAGCATGTATCTGTTTCATTATAGTGGCGATCAGAGCTTCTTCCTCTTGTTTACTGATTCTTTGAGACATGTGTACTAATTCTCAATAGCTACTGATTTGTTCTTGACACAATGATATTTTTGACAGATTCTGGAACTAGGCTGGAAACATTGGATATCTTGCAATTTGACAATTTCTGACAACTCTCAAATTTTTCCAAACGACACTCTGCAGACTCGTACGACACTAGGTAGTCTATGAAATGATAGTTGCTAAACTCATACGATAGTTGGGTAATACTGAAATGACACTTGACAAAACTCGTACGAATTTTGACTTCTTGAAATGACTTTTGACTCCAGAAAGAACTTTACGTCAATTTTTGCAAAATTTAAGTTTTTCAGTTTTGGATTGTTTGCAAATTGTATTGTCCAGATTTTGAAGGTTATACCAGATTTGATCATTTTTAATAGCCAAGTAGATAAATAAGCACGCAGAACAACAAGCAAGTGATTCCAAGCACGTCTAAAAACAATGAACAAGGGCAAAAGCAACCTTGCGCATGAACAATCAAGTGACCAAATTGTGCTAATCCCTGAGAGTACTAATTGTGTATGTTCTGAAAAGTTTTGCAATAACGCACATATACCTAAAAGTGAAAAATTGGCCTCTCTAGGGTTTTTAGTAATGGTTTGACTCTGCAACTTTTATGATTCAAAGGGGTGAACTCCAATCCCGGCGCACCAGGGTTTTGACACAGTCCGAGAACTTAATCTTCAAGAGCTGCTAGGGAGATCTGACAACCCAACAATGAACCATACCAATGGAGATTTCTTCCACAAGGACATTTATATAGCGGTTGTCACTACCATGGCGAAAATGGCTATTACCGCTTGAGGTTCCGTCAATGCAGTTTTCCCTGTGAAGGGATTGTCCGCTACGGTTAACCCTCTCTAAAGATGACTCACAATAGTATACCACAAGGGGACTTGGCTCCAGATTCAAGGTTTTGACACCTCTTCACTTTTAACCCAAACAAAGCAAGCAGATTAATCCGACACGCTAAGACAAAGTTTTGTTCCACCAAGGTCTGTGATATCAACTCCACATGATCTATCAACCTCTCCGGGGAGAGAATGTATCAATCAATAAGAGAAGACGCACTAACCAATTTTGATTCACCAAAGCTTGTGATATCAACCCCACATGATCTATCAACCTCTCCGGAGAGAGAATGTGTCGATCAATAAGAGAAGACTCACTAACTAAGTTGAATGTGAAACGCACTAAGTATCCTCCCTACCTACAAGGATTCTATCGTCAAGAAGGATTTCGCTAGGAATCCAATCTCTCAAGAATCACAAATAGTGTTCATAGGGCCTAATTACTATGTGAGCACAGATGTATGTTCCGAAAGCAAATCTACCAAAAGCATCCAAAAAGTAGAAAGAGGAACACTTAACGTTTAAAGCGAATATGAGATGAGTCCACAAGGTGGAACACTTAACACCTCACACAAGCTAAAAATGAGTCCACAACTTAGAAAACAAGGGAGTTCCTAAAAGCACAAAAGGGTTGCCAAGTGGAACATTTAACACTTCTGTCCTGTTGACCCCTCCCTTTTATGGCGCTGAGATTGCAACCACAGGGTGGAAATGAGGGGCCGGCGGATTAGCGAGTCCAATAACCCAAGATAGCAATCAAGATCAATCACAAGTATTCTAAGACTACTTAATGAATCCTTAAGGGTTCACAACCTAGTATCAATTATGCAAGTGTGTAGAAATAGATCAAAAGCATGAAAAGATGCACACAAGCTTGACACATAAGAGATTTATTTTAAGTCCCAAATCAAAATATTATTAGATGAAGGAGAATACCTGGGATCCTTGCAACGCGCTTAGTAGATTTTACTTGATTTTTAGCAATTTTTGTTGAGCTTTTCCATGCAAGCAAGTGACGAACTCTCCAACAAGCAAACAAGCAAACAAGATATGCAAAATATATTCAACTTATAAAAACCATAGGGTTAGCTCTAAAAATCAATTATTATCAGTAATAATAACCAGCAATCAACTCAAATGACAACTCATATCATTCATTGAACCATGTAAAAAAAATAAGTGCATACCCATCACAAAACTTTATTATTTTTTTTTGCATTTGACCTAGTCAACAAGATCTAATTTTTTTGATATGATTTTGGCTACAAAAATAGAAATTCAGAATAGAGACCCCTGCTAAAAAACAGAGAGCTTTCCAAAAATGCAAAAATTTTAGAAAACCCTCTTCATTTGTGCGCTAGAGACCCATTTTATCAAAATAGACCAGTTTTTGTAAATTGACTATTTGAGCTATGATATCATGTCCAAATTTAAAACAAAAAGAATGGACCCCCTGTATAATTTAAAGAGCTTTCCGAAAATATAAAATTTTTTGAAAAATATGCTGATTTGCGTCAGATATTAATTTTTTCTGAAATTTCAAGAAAAAATTATTAAAAATTCAAAACTTTTCAAAAAATTCTAAATTTTTTACTGTAGCTTCCATGACATGTCACCAACTTGCAAAAAAAATTTCAGACCAAAATTCCAAGCCGTTTGGGAGATAAAATTAAATCTTTGAAACTTTGGGGTTTTAGCTCCCAAAAAAATCAAAACCAGCATGCAAAGGTGGGTTGCCCCACGGTGGGCGCCAGAAATGTGTGTGTGAAAATTATACCTGATCTGTAAACACAACACTCAGTAAAACATTAGAGGTTAGCTATAATCAAAATCGTGCAAAATTGAAAGCTATCTAACCAAGCGATTTACTGCCTTCTAATAGGTGCGAGATTAATGTTCTCAGATTGTAATCGAGATCAGTGACCTAGACGACACCTAAATGAAGGATTTGAATGCAAAAGATGGATATGAAATTGAATACAATTAATCTATATTTTTGATATTTTCTATGCAATAAGAATGAAAACTTGATATGAATCTATGCTAATATGAAAAACTTGATATGAAATGAATGCTAAATGATCTAACAATGAAGATTCTAACAATGATATGAAAACTATGAATGCAAAAATAAGATTGATCTCACAAAGATGTCGATTCACAAGAGCTTTGATTCTTCAATTCCAATTCTCCAGCGTGATTGTGCAAAATATGAGATGATTTGTGAAGAGCTGAAGCCTTAATTTATAGAAATCCAGGGCTTTGGAGGTGCATGAATAAAAACCATAAATCACTCAAATTAACTCATCTTGATTTTTGAGTTATCTGATCATAAAAGATAGTTAATTCTCAAAATCATGCAAAAACAACTTTTTAACTCAAATTAGAGTTTAGATCAGCTTTTTAAACTCCAAAAGGATGTTGAGTTCCAAAAAGTCAATGACTTGCATTGATTTTCTGATTTGGAGTTTAACTGTTTCTTTTGAATATGCATAATAATTAAGAATTAAATAAATAAATAAAGTGATTTATCCTCAACTCAACTGATTTTTGAAAATAAATAATTAATTTATGGGTTAATTAACTATTTATTCAAACTTTTATTAAAAATTATATTATTAAATAATGACAACATGCTTTAATTAATTAAATAAGAATTTAATCAATTAAAGATAGGAATTTTGATTTATTGTCAAAATTAAATAATACAATTAATAATAGATAGAATTAAATTTAATTACACAATTAAGTGGCAAATATTAAATCTAATTAATTGAATATGAAAATATTCAATTAATCAAATTTTTAGGATAAATGTGATTTATCACCAAATAATCATTAAATTAAAGATAATTAAGATAATTAGGAATATTACTAGGAATATTCCCTGATGCAAAATTTAAGATAATCAATTATGATTCGATGATGTTTAGATGTGCCTTAGGTTAGGACTTTGATGTCGATTTTGTTCGAATTGAAGATGTAGGAGATTAATGAACTTATAGCCCATTTTTGGGGTATTACAATTTGTACCACACTGTAGGATGCTTTATCAAAATTGAATTTAAAACTTCCCGAAAAGGCTAAAAACTTACCTTTTTTAAAGCGTGGAGAGTGTCTAGGAAAGGTTCCCTAAGGTCAACCTGATGCAGGGACCTTAATACCACATCCAAAATACATCCTTAACACTACCTTAGTCTCAGACATGATAAATCAAATGAAAAACAATATTTCACAGAGAAGGCCTGCAAAAGCAACAATGGGAAATATGACTGCATCTCTTTCCTAAACCTTCCTAACCCTTACTAAATCTTTCTAAAATTCCCTAAAACATTAAATAAAAATTAAATACACCATCCTACATGATAAAAATCATTCCTAACCTTTCCAAGAATATTTCACAATAATAACTATACAAATATTCATAAAATTACTTCTTGGAAACACCATTGGAATACACAAAAAACATGACATAAATAAGTTTCCCTTTTCAATTCATAGTAAACTATTATACACTAATCCAATAACATATCATTAATATACACAAACATACACATAGGAAGAATGTAGATTCATCCCAATTTAAACCCTACCTGGAGTCCTGCAGAGAATCCTCTTCCAATGGTTGGAGCACTCTTAGCAAATCTCCAAGCCTTGAGTTGGTATCATCCTAGATAGCTTCCTCTGGAAACCAATCTCCAATAAATACACACACCATGTACCTCACAAAACTAGATAACTCTCAACCTCATAGAAGAAAACTTCAAAATAAACTTTCCAGAAAAGTTAATGCAAAAAACCTCCAAATCTTCCTAAAAACTCCAATCTCCAAAACACTCAAAATACAAATATTTATCCTCCAACTATATGGTTTGATGCAGGGGAATTCTAGGATACTCAGTGAATCTACATGAAGGTGTGTTGTTTTGGTTCTATAGTACTCAATTGTATCTTTAACTGATGGTCTCAGTTATTGAAGGAAGCTCGGTCGCTGAAGGAACTCGGTGAAGCTTCTTGTGCTCAGTGGAACTTGTGCTCAGTGGAATTGGTGCTCAGTGATGTCTGCGTTGTTGGCTTGGTTGTTTGTTTCACTGGTGCTTGATTTCTCTGACACTTGATATTTATGGTTTACCGAGTAGAGTTCTTGGTGTTTGGGTTGGCCGACTTGGTGCATTTATTGTTGGTATCTTTTGTTGTATTCTCCTATGTAGATCTAGAGGCCAACATGGAGAATTAAATAATTGTAAGGCTATTTGAGAGCCGACTATTGTTGCATTTAATATTTATTTGTAGGATTTAATTATGTCATCCAACTGACTTGTTGTTGAAGATTAGTATTTAAAGGAGTGTTTGGGTAGTTGTTTAGGACATGATCAGATTGGAGAGAAGCTAGATTTGGATCCTACGAGATCTTGAAGATCATATTGTTATCTGACAGTTTGTAATTGCAGAGCTAGTGGTTATTTTCTTGGAGACAAGGAGATTGCTTGGAGGCTTGCGAGCTCAAGTTCAGATCTACCTTAGGGTTTCCATTTGTTGCTGATTTGTTTTAGAACTGGACTAGCTAGAGTTGGATTGGATCTTTGTTGATCTTGCAGAATTGTTTCTAATTGTAATTGGCCCTAACCCAAAAGGCCTTACAGTCAAGCATGTTAATGAAAATCCAGTTGATAAATATTATCTGATTATGTTATTCTGTATTGTGGTATTTGGCTGCTTGTGAGGACTGACCTTAATTGGATCCTCCTTGCCTTCCGTTCAGCAGGCGGTATCAAAGCTTGAAGACCTTGAGTGTGTAAACCAATTGAGGTTGTTTGCACCAGGACCTTGTTGGTGACTTATTGCTTGGGTTTTTGAAAATCTTGAAGGATGCCTCCGAGAATATTGGACCCTAGAGAGATTGCAAATCTTTGTGATGTTGTGGAATTGAAGATTATAGAGAAGGTGAAATCTAATTTTAGATCTGAAATGGAATTGATGAAGAATGACATGATCACCGAGATCATGAGGGCTATGACTGGTGTACCTCAAAATGTTGATACTGAAGATGGTTATGAGCAAGCTATTGAATACTTTGAAGTTGTTGGATCTAGTGGTGATGACTGAAGAGATAGATCTGGTGAAGACATAATTGGTCAGTTACATATATCTGGAGCTCGATTAAGTAATAGTTACCGAATGGAAGTTTCTACTTTCTTTGGTACTTTGAAACTTGAAAATCTAATTGATTAGATTGGTGAATTAGAAGATTTCTTTGAGCTAGAAGAAATTGAAGATCCTCTTCGAGTAAGATTGGTACAAACTAAGTTGAAAGGACATGCTTCTCTTTGGTGAAAATAATTACAAAGAGATAGAGAAGATGAAGGTGAAATGAAGATCAATTGGTGGAGGTTGATGGTGACTAAATTGAAAGCTAAGTTCATACATGTTGACTATGAGCTTGACTTGTTTAAGAAGTTGTAGAATATGAAGCAAAAAGATTTGACTATTGAAGATTATACTGAGGAGTTCTATAAACTTACTATTCAGTCTAGACACAGAGAACTTGGTAAAGAAAAGGTATCTTGATATGTGAATGGTTTGAGATTTAATATTCAGGATGAGCTTGGTATGCTGAAGATTGATTCGGTTGAAGATGCTTATCAATATGCTCTGAAGGCAAAACATAAGTTAAAAAATAGACAACATAGTAATCCCTAAGGGAAGGAAAATATTGATCACTCGATGAAGGATAAACTGACTGTAGAAGATGAACAGAAACCTATAAAACCAAAGAAGAAGATAGGTAGAGTTATCTTTAAGGGAACCTGTTATAACTATGGTGAAGAATGACACCATTCTTTTGAGTGTACACAAAAGAAGCTTGGTGACCAAAAAACTGCTATGGTAAATGAGAACATTAAGAATGAACCTAAATCTGAGAACTTGCTAGTTCGGCGAACATTGCTTGGTATAAAGGATGAACCTTGTTAGAGGAGTAACTTGTTCAGGACTCGATGCAAGTCTAGAGGTAAACTTTGTGATGTAATTTTTGATAGTGGTAGTACTGATAACCTTATTGCCAAGGACATGGTTCAGAAACTTGGTTTGAATAGAATGAAGCATCCTCATCCTTATAGGATTGGCTAGTTACAAGATGATCATGCTCTACAAGTAAAATAACAATGTTTTGTTGATGTTCAGATTGGCCAGTATAAGGATCTTGTGTTATGTGATATTGTAGAGATGAATAGTTGTGATATATTGCTCGGTAGATCTTGGCAATATGATTGCAGAGCTATGTATGATTGTGT